>OW052184.1:40086892-40674392 GCA_932526625.1 Rhingia campestris | reverse complement strand
ATTTATTTATTTATTTATTTATTTATTTATTTATTTATTTATTTATTTATTTATTTATTTATTTATTTATTTATTTATTTATTTATTTATTTATTTATTTATTTATTTATTTATTTATTTATTTATTTATTTATTTATTTATTTATTTATTTATTTATTTATTTATTTATTTATTTATTTATTTATTTATTTATTTATTTATTTATTTATTTATTTATTTATTTATTTATTTATTTATTTATTTATTTATTTATTTATTTATTTATTTATTTATTTATTTATTTATTTATTTATTTATTTATTTATTTATTTATTTATTTATTTATTTATTTATTTATTTATTTATTTATTTATTTATTTATTTATTTATTTATTTATTTATTTATTTATTTATTTATTTATTTATTTATTTATTTATTTATTTATTTATTTATTTATTTATTTATTTATTTATTTATTTATTTATTTATTTATTTATTTATTTATTTATTTATTTATTTATTTATTTATTTATTTATTTATTTATTTATTTATTTATTTATTTATTTATTTATTTATTTATTTATTTATTTATTTATTTATTTATTTATTTATTTATTTATTTATTTATTTATTTATTTATTTATTTATTTATTTATTTATTTATTTATTTATTTATTTATTTATTTATTTATTTATTTATTTATTTATTTATTTATTTATTTATTTATTTATTTATTTATTTATTTATTTATTTATTTATTTATTTATTTATTTATTTATTTATTTATTTATTTATTTATTTATTTATTTATTTATTTATTTATTTATTTATTTATTTATTTATTTATTTATTTATTTATTTATTTATTTATTTATTTATTTATTTACTAATTCACTTGTTTATTTATTTATTTGTCTTTTTATTTATTTAATTATCAAGTACCAATTTAATGGCAATTGTAAATTTTTTTTTTAATTTTTTATCTTTTTTTGTTCTTATATTGGAGGTTTTTTTTCGTATTTTCCTTCAAGTTTATCCTTTTTTTCTTTATAAATTCTTCTAACCATTAAAAATAATATTTCAGTAGAAAGATAAAATCATCATCAAATCTCTGTAAAATGTGCAATAACATCATTATGTAAAAATATTCATATACGAAATAAATATATCTATCTTTCACATGATAAAGTTTAAAAATCGATAATACTTTGCCAAATTTCGTAATAGGACGTATATATGAATATATGAAAATATTCAGTACCTCCTGTAAAGTTTACAAAATGCGACATAGGAGGTATTCATAGTTAACCGTTGATATACGTCATGGAATAAGGCTGATAAACTTCGTAGTGCCTAAAAAAAGGGTGTTGTTTTTGCAGCAAAAAGTCACTCCGGCCTTATAGTCATTTTCAAACCAAAAGTTCGCTCATTAACAAGTCAATGCCTAAGACCAATGCTTCGTGTTAAATGAGTAAACATTAAGTAATCGATACATGAACTTGACGCATACACCGTCGTTCTAATGACTCTATTGACCATGAAGAGTTTAGATCCATTCAAATATCAAAATCCTTTGAAACGTATTTTGTAGGCTAAGGTCAGATGATTGTTGCACGTTTAAGGAAGTTATTTTCGATTGGCCTCTAGCCGAAGATTGGCCTACCACCTAGGCCACGTTTACACTTTGGCCATTAGCGAGTTCAGTTATAAAGCAAACAAAACATCTCAAATTCTCTAGGTCAACCTTGTTGAAAATGTATACAGCCCTAGTCGGTGTCATCGCGACTACAGTTGAAAAGTACTTTACCAGTCGATTTATTAGTCATTATCAGTCGAGAGTTTGGTGAAGTAAACCGTTTCTCGTATCGGTCCTAGTTAATTGGAAAAAAATACCTTTTCAGCTTGGTAGTTCGCAACCATGAATAAGACAAAGCCAAAGTCCATATTTCTCGATGTAAAGCCATCGTTCCATAATCCGTCATTTCGAAGGTACAGTGGACTACAAGCAAAGAAGAACAGCATCGCCTTGTATGGAACCGACTCACGGCCATCATTGGACTCGGTTATATCGATGGAGAATTTTAAAAAAGTATGCTGACTACATTTAAAAGTCAAAAAGTCTTTTAGTGATTGTGTTTGGGTTTTTAGGACGTGATTTTCAACAACATTGGGGCATCTTATTTATATTTGCGGTGCATCGGAGCAATGCCCATTACCAGACCATCACCAGGAAATGCATCATTTTTGTTGGCCTCCATATCATTTGCATACTCGGTTCTGTTTTTTGTGTGTTTGACGGTAACAATGGTTCTATCGAGACGCACTCCCTATTTACCTAACTTTGATCATTTGCAGGCTTATGTTGGATATGTTGCTAATAATCGTATAAACATTGTAGCATCACTGAAAGGACCCTTCGAAGAGGCTGTCATTGCCTATCTCTTCTTGGTGAATATTTTGCCGATCTTTATAATTCCAATCATTTGGACAGAGACGAAGAAAATCGCTCAGCTAATGAACGATTGGACTGACTTTGAGGTAAGTCACTTGAACGTGACTAATAGGACTGGCTAACAAAATTTGTATCGTTCTTGCAGGTATTGTACTTTCAAATATCGGGTCACAGTGTCCCACTCAATATACGGAATAAGGCCATCGCTATTACTGTAGTGTTGCCATTGCTGTCGATTTTATCAGTGGTAATAACCCATATTACAATGGCCGACTTTCAATTGGTGCAGGTAAGTCGAAATCGGATTTGAGAGATTGTCGTGGCTAGGTTTTTATCTGCCCACTGGATGGTTGCATGTTAAATCCCCCAGCTAAAATCCAAGAAACCATAAATCAAAGAAAAGCAAGCAAAAGAGTTCGATAGATAGTCGGCAATAAGTACTCCTATTTAAAGGTAATTCTCCCTTTTACGACTCGAAATGATTTTGCACGTCTGTGACGGTTGGTGCTATAAAAGAAATACTTAACCTTCGTACGTCCAAGACCCACCTGGGTGGGATTCTCGATTTTCAAACATTGATAACTCAGTGAATTTTTATCAAATCAAAAATTACTTTGGACTCAGTGATTAAATTTCTTATATACTTCAGATTATAAACAAAAAACATTAATTTTGTTTTCCCTTAACAGTTTTTGTTTAATTTTGTCATTTTTAACTTTCTCTTACAAAGAGAAAGATATTGCTTTCGTAAAAATTTTCGACCTCTAGATTTTGATTGATTCTAAAATTACGATGATAGTGGAACCCAAAAAAGTGTTTTTTGGAATTCCGTCCGTCGCGTCGGTTTGTCGGTTCGTCGGTCTGTAATTGTCTCCCTAGCCTAAACGGCTTAACCGGTTTTCTTCAAACGTCGTATACAAGTTTGTTTTTGGTCATAAGTCTAGGCCATTTTGTTTGCTTGCTTTTAGCCATGTTACTAACGGTACCTGGCATATACAAATTACACATAACCTCAATATTATCGAAAACGGCTCTAACGATTTTGATTAAACTTTATATGTACTATAAGCATATTAGTCCCAACAAAACTGCGTACCCAGTTTTTTCGAGAAAGTCCATAAAACGGGTTTTGTCATTTAGGCCATATAAACAAAATTGTTAATTTCTCGCAAACTATTATGTCAAATTGAATGAAATTTACTATGTATACTCTTATTATAGTTAAAAACAATTCCACATAATTAGTTTTAGCCCAACCATCACTAAATTATCAGTTTTGGCCAATAACCTAAAATCATTATTATTCACACAGACACCGATTCCTTCAAATTTCGGAGTAAACGTTCGTATAATTAAATTTCGACATTATATCAATTTTTGACATCAATAATCAAAATGCGTACTATTTGATCTAACGCCCAACTCGCTGTGAAAGAGAAAGTTGCGTACGACCCGGTCGTGCACCCACCACTCGTTATACGCTGTAGTCCGAAACCCACCCGGGTGGGATTTCTCATTTTCTGCAAAATATTTTATTCCCATCATCAAAAATAATGTCAACCATTGGTAATAAAGAATGATAGATGTTTTTAGATCAAGAAAATATAAATTTAAAGGTACACGCTACCTTCTGGATTATTATCCATATATAATATGTATGCAGCTGGGTGCCTGGGCATATTGACACTCAGGGAACTGTAAGCCTGATGAACTCGCCAGAAATGGAACCAAATTACCAATTGTACCCGACACGGGTGCATTAGGTATTCCTATCGCTACATGCAAAAGCTTATTAGCGCAACATGCTAACAGCAAATCAAACCTCAGATGGAGTCTTGGCACGACGTGTCAAACAACCAAACAAATTTGGCCAAAGCTAGATTTGAGAAGATCAATGGGACTGATTTCGCTCTGATTTATAGGTAGGCACGCAGAAAGGCTAGGCCTCTTCTCAAACGACTTCTGTAGGAGCTGCATGGACGAGGAGGAGGAGAAAACAATACTTCATCTCCTTTGTAACTGGCCAGCCCTATCAAACAAAAGGAAGCTACATCTCGGAGCTTACTATTTTCAAAATCTCAGTGATTTGGCAAAAATTTCATCAAAAGCTCAAAATGTTTTTTTTTTTTCATGTCTGATTGGACAAGATCCATGTGGTATCACAACGGACCAGAGTGGTCTAAGTGTGCTGGCGAACGCCGGCAGCATCTCTAAACTAACCTAACCATATGTATGCAGCAAGAGCAGCTTTATCAAGAAGATTTTAGAACATGGCAAGAGGCCAACGACGAGTTCCCCTTTTGCAGGTGTATTGAGACAACATTTTGTCCATGGTGTCTACACCAACCTTGGTTTTATTATACTTACTTACTTACTTAAGTGGCGCTACAGTCCGTAATGAACCTGGGCCTCAACCAACATGCCTCTCCAATTAGCCCGGTCCTTACCTAACTGCCTCCAGTTGCGCACTCCAAGTTGGTTGAGGTCGGTTTCCACTTGTGCGCGCCACTTAAGGCGAGGTCTTCCTCTAGCGGAACCGAGGTAGACAAAGTCCCGTACTACCTCAAAGTTATATCTGTCAATGCAGACGTTCTGTCCAATTCTTCGATGTTGTGAGTCCTTTCGTGATGACAGCATATACTTAGTTTTACCCTCATTTACTGCTAAACCCATTTTTGCCGCTTCCTTCTCTATACTAGCAAACGTGGCTATGACATCACGTTGAGTCCTACCAATGATATCAATATCGTCGGCGTATGCTAGTAGTTGCACCGATTTTTGGAAAATTGTGCCTCTGGTGTTGGCTCGGGAGTTTTGCACAATCCTCTCAAGAATCAAATTGAAAAAGTCACATGACAGCGCATCGCCTTGCCTAAATCCTTTTTTGGTATCGAATGTGTCGGTGAGGTCGTTTCCGACCCTGATGGTGAGGCGAGAATTCTCCATCGTCTTCCTACACAAACGGACGAGTTTGGGCGGTATACCAAAACTAGGCATGGCTCTGTATAGTTCGTCTCTATAAATGCTGTCGTATGCGGCTTTGAAATCGATAAATAGGTGGTGGGTATCGATTTGGACTTCTTGGGTTTTTTCCAGAATCTGCCGAAGTGTGATCTGATCGATTGTGGACTTTCCTGGCCTAAAACCACACTGATAAGGGCCGATCAGGTTGTTGGTAAACGGTTTCAGGCGTTCACATATTACGGCAGATAGGATCTTGTAGGCGATGTTGAGTAGACTTATGCCTCTGTAGTTGGCGCAGTTCAGAGGGTCTCCTTTTTTGTGGATCGGGCAAACGATGCTGAGGCATGCTTTCAACCGACCAGATTTGGCTTATGAGTTGGTGGATGTTGCTTACCAAATCATCTCCGCCAGCTTTATAAAGCTCAGCGGGAAGGCCGTCATTTCCGGCGGCCTTATTAAGCTTGATTTTAGATATAGCTATCCTAACTTCACATAGGTCGGGTAGTTGGCAGTTTTCGCTGTCGTTGCCAATATTAAATGGTTCGTTCTGCCTGACAGCGGAATGTTGTTCGTCATCGCCGTTTAACAGTCTGCAGAAGTGGTTCTTCCATATCCTCAGCATCGACTGTATCTCAACTACGATATTTCCTTGTTCATCTCGACAGGATTCTGTTCGAGGCTTGTATCCTTGGCTTTAACGTTTTACACTTTGGTAAAACTTGCGAACATCATTCCTGGAGTGGCACCTCTCTATATCCTCGATCGCGCGCTTTTCTTGCTCTTTTTTCTTCTTTCTGAAAAGCCGATGTTCTTCCCTTCTTCTTTGCCTATAGAGCTCAATGGCAGCTCTCGTCTTCACCTGCAGCTTAGCCTTGTAGGCCTCGTTCTTGGCTGCATCTGTCGGCATTCCTCATCAAACCAGGGGTTTCTTGCTGGTGGCCACGAGAAACCTAGCACATCAGTTGCTGCTGATCTAATGGCTGGTTGGCATCGTTGCCATTGTTCTTCGACATTAGATGCTGCTGGTGTGTTGTGAGTCGAGAGGTTAAGGAATACGCGTTGCGCGAAGGTCTTAGCGGTCTCATGGCGATTGCAGTCTTTCGACATTAAATTTTGTCACAGTATTTCTGTTTTTTTTTTTGTGGCGTGGTGGATATCCGCATCCTTACCTTGGCTACAACAAGGTAGTGGTACTAGTCGATGTTAGCCCCTCGGAATGTTCGGACATCCAAAATACTGGATGCACGATTTTAACATCGTACTTTGGTAGTCGCTCATAGGAGCTCGTAGAAGCAAGCCTTAGTTATATCATATTTTTCCTCCGTCGGAGCATGAGCGCATATAAGGCTTATGTTGGCGAATTTGGCCATGATGCGGATTATTACAATGCGTTCGCTAATGCCTTGGAAACATAAGACTTCTTGCCTAAGTCTGGCACCTATAACAAATCCGCATCCAAATAGTCGCTGTTTCTGCTCACTATAACACGGTCCATAGTAGATGTCACAGTTTTTCATCCTCTTTTTGCCCGGCCCATCCCATCGTATTTCATGGATGGCAGTAATGTCTGCTTTGTAGCAGTTTAGGGCTTCCGCTAGTTGTTCGCCTGCACCTCTCCTGTTTAATGTTCTCACATTCCAGGTGCAGATACGAACGTCGTTGTCCTTTTTTCGTTTAGCATGGTCGTCAACAATAATATCAGTCCTTTCCGAGGCTATTGGTTGCTTCGTAACATAATCCTTTTTCCATGGATGGGTAGTTTACCCAATGCACAACCCCCAACCCTTGTTTTGACCCTAGGACAGCGGGCCGGAAAAATACCGATGTCAGTAGCCCATTTTGGGATATGAGCGCTGCCGTTAACCCATTGAGGACTCCTCCGCCACCAACTCTTCTCCAATACCGTGGCTCAGTATTGGAAATCCCTATAGACCTGGTGTTCAAATATTTCGAAGCTGCTTATATAGGGATTTCACTACAAGTTCGATCAAACTGGAGCTGTAGGCGCCACCGTTGACTCCGTCTAGGGAATTCCTCCGCTGCCGCCTGAGAGTGAGTGCCTTAGTGAGAGGGCACTGCTCCCCCCTCTCTCGTTTGTTGCCACCAACAACCTTCCACAGGGGTTCAGTACCCCATCTCCAGTCGAGGTACTAGGCACCCACCAGTCACCAGCGTGGAGGTGAGAGTAGGAGTCGATAGTGATAGGCTAGAGTGAGAACGCTTGTGTCCTCATTTAATCGCATCACTATCCTTTCTTTAGGCTTTTTAAAAATGTGCTGCAAATTGGCCAATTTCGTGGCAAACCCTCTAGTGGACGTAGATAGAGCCTTCATGACATCTTCAACTATGACAGTGATATTTTTAGGTGAACGAAAGGTACGAGGCCTTCTGCCGCCTATTCTCGCAAGTAGGTTCCTGTCCCAGGTCTATATGCCTTAGTGTTGAACCAATTTTCGTAGGATGGCTGAAATGCACGGTGCGCCGCAATCATGACTGAAATTATCATCTGAAATTAAGGATTCATACAGGCCTTTAAACCTAGCTTCACCATTTATTTGTGTTTGCAATGTTAAAGTTTCGCACTAAGAATGTGACCCTCCTGTTTAAAGCCGACTCGGCAAACTTGAAAAGCTTCTCATGACAGTTTAATCAACTTGGAAGTTTGTCAGACTTTCACAAGTGGTGGGGCAGTGATGAAAACCTTTATTTTGTTACATTCGGTATTTGAACCAAATAGTCCCAAGTATTCCGCGATCTTGTGGAGTTCCATGGCTTAACGACGCGTATTCCGCCATTTACAAAAAAATAATAGCATCTTCCGATATAGTGACTTTCTGGACCACCCTGTATTTATCTGCTTATACCTTACTAGTTATGTAGGTATTTGATTACCCTTTGAAGATGTGCAACTATCGACAGCAGACTTCTGTTTAACGGACTTGATCCGTCTCCATTATTTAATGAAGTTTACTTGCTTACTGATTAAAGGATTCTGTCGCGTATTTCCTTTCTTTAAGGTAATTCCATATTGCATTTTGGATAATCTCACAGCAATGCTTGGAGCTTGGTGGTATTTATCTTGTGAAGCTCTAAGTAACACTGCGAATATCATTGCAGAACGCTTTCAAAAGGTATTCATGCCGTATAAATATTTTCTTTTTTTCTTTTTAAATAAAAATCTTTTTGTATTCAGGCACTTCGTCATGTCGGTCCTGCTGCTATGGTGGCGGATTATAGGTCCTTATGGCTTCGTTTGAGCAAACTTACTAGGGACACCGGAACCGCAACATGCTATACTTTCACGTTTTTGAATCTATATCTCTTCTTTATTATAACATTATCGATTTACGGACTAATGTCACAGTTATCAGAAGGATTTGGCACAAAGGATATCGGTTTAGCGATAACTGCTCTCTGGAGTATCTGTTTGTTGTTCTTTATTTGTGATGAAGCGCATTATGCGTCGCATAATATGCGTACCAACTTTCAAAAGAAGCTGCTAATGGTCGAATTGAGTTGGATGAATTCGGATGCACAGACCGAGATCAATATGTTTCTGCGAGCAACTGAAATGAATCCGTCAAATATAAACTGTGGAGGTTTCTTTGATGTTAATAGGAATCTTTTTAAAGGGGTGAGGTTAATCTTTTTTTTTTTTATTTGTATGCAGTTGAATATTAGATTAGATCGATTAAATATTGATTGGCTTGGTCTTTTTAGCTTTTGACGACAATGGTCACGTATTTGGTGGTGCTGCTACAATTCCAAATTAGTATTCCTGATGGCAAGCCGAAAAGTAATTTCACAATTGAGATGGCCATAACGAATTAAACTGATACGATGATAAAATTGATGGCCCACTAAAAGCGGATGGGCGATTTAATGTATTTTCGATTGAGATAGTTGATTTATTAATAAAGATTTTTTTTAACATAACCATGCATAGTTTTATAAGATAATACGAGCTTAACCTAGAGTTAGCTGCTAAGGTAACGTTAATTATATTGGTAGTTGAATGTTATTGTTTTATGTTACGTATTGTATTTAATCCATCCAATATGTAGTGAACTTTAACATTCAGTAGTAGATGGAAAAGGCTATTGTTGGTTGAGCATACTTTTTTTGCAGGTAAGTAGATGAGCCGGTGTTTAAGGATAGTGATGCGATTACATGAGAACACAAGCGTTTTCACTCTAGCCTCTCACTATCAACTCCTACTCTCACCTCCACGCTGGTGACTGGTGGGTGCCTAGTACCTCGACTGGAGATGGGGTACTGAACCCATGTGGAAGGTCGCTGGTGGCAGTAAACGAGAGAGGGGGAGGAGTGTCCTCTCACTAAAGCACTCACTCTCAGGCGGCAGCGGAGGAATTCCCTAGATGGAGTCAACGGTGGCGCCTACAGCTCCAGTTTGATCGAACTGTTAGTGTAATCCCTATATGAGCTGCTTCGACATAGTTGAACACCAGGTGTATAGGGATTTCCAATACTGAGCCAGGGTGTTGGAAAAGAGTTGGTGGAGGAGGATCCCTCAATGGGTCAGCGGTAGCGCTCATATCCCAAAATGGGCTACTGACATCGGTATTTCCGGCCCGCTGTCCTAGGGTCAAAACAAGGGCCTGGCCCTCCAGGTTGGGGGTTGTGCTTTGGATTAACTACCCATCCATATTGAAAAGCCTATGTTACGAAGCAACCAATAGCCTCGGAAAGGACTGATATTATTGTTGACGACCATGCTAAACGAAATAAGGACAACGACGTTCGTATCTGCACCTGGAATGTGATAACATTAAACAGGAGAGGTGCAGGCGAACAGCTAGCGGAAGCCCTAAACTGCTACAAAGCAGACATTACTGCCATCCAGGAAATACGATGAGATGGGCCAGGCAAAAAGATGATGAAAAACTGTGACATCTACTGTCTATGGACCGTGTTATTGTGAGCAGAAACAGCGACTATTCGGATGCGGATTTGTTATAAGTGCCAGACTTAGGCAAGAAGTCCTATGTTTTCAAGAGATTAGCGAACGCATTGTAACAATCCGCATCAAGGCCAAATTCGCCGACATAAGCCTTATATGCGTTCACGCTCCGACGGAGGAAAAAGATGATATAGCTAAGGATTGCTTCTACGAGCTCCTCGACAATACCTATGAGCGACTACCAAAGTACGATGTTAAATCGTGCTGGGAGATTTTAACGCAAAGGTTGGAAGAGAAGACATCTTTAGCAGTACTGTCGGAAAATATAGCCTACACGACAACACGTCTGGTAACGGACTTAGGCTAATTGACTTCGCTACGGAACGAAATGCCACTATAGCCAGCACATGGTTTCCTCACCTCGATATCCATAATGGGACATGGCGGTCTCCAGATCAACGAACATTCAACCAAGTTGATCACATTGCGATAGACTAGAGGCACGCATCTAGTATTTTGGATGTCCGAACATTCCGAGGGGCTAACATCGGCTCGGACCACTACCTTGTTGCAGCCAAGTGAAGGATGCGGATATCCACCACGCCACAAAAAAACAGAAATACTGTGAACAAATTTAATGTCGAAAGACTGCAATCGCCAGAGACCGCCAAGACCTTCGCGCAACGCGTATCCATTAACCTCTCGCTTCACACCACACCGCCAGCATCAAATGTCGAAGAACAAAGGCAACGATTCCAACAAGCTATTAGATCAGCCGCAATGGATGTGCTAGGTTTCTCGCGGCCACCAGCAAGAAACCCCTGGTTTGATGAGGAATGCCGACAGATGCTCGCAGCCAAGAACGAGGCCTACAAGGCTATGTTGCAGGTGAAGACGAGAGCTGCCATTGAGCTCTATAGGCAAAGAAGAAGGGAAGATCATCGGCTTTTCAGAAAGAAGAAAAAAGAGCAAGAAAAGCGCGCGATCGAGGATATAGAGAGGTGCCACTCCAGGAACGATGTTCGCAAGTTTTACCAAGGTGTAAAACGTCAAAGCCAAGGATACACGGCTCGAACAGAATCCTGTCGAGATGAACAAGGAAATATCGTAGTTGAGACACAGTCGATGCTGAGGATATGGAAGAACCACTTCTGCAGACTGTTAAACGGCGATGGCGAACAACATTCCGCTGTCAGGCAGAACGATCCATTCAATATTGGCAACGACAGCAAAAACTGCCAACCACCCGACCTAAGTGAAGTGAGGATAGCTATATCTAAACTCAAGCTTAATAAGGCCGCCGGAAATGACGGCCTTCCCGCCGACTCCATAGCCCGTCAACGCAAACGGGACCGAAGATTTTTCGAAGAATTTTCCTCTCGAACCTACCAAGGATTTCTTCATCCGCTTTTGATACGGTCCATGCTTCAGCGCCGTAGAGCAGGACTGGGATGATCAGGGTCTTCTATAGGATCTCCTTATTAGTTCGAGTGAGGGCTTTACTACTAAATTGCATTCTTAGCCCGAAGAAACAGCGGTTGGCAAGAGTAATTCTTCGTTTAATTTCTGACGAGATGTTGTTGTCAGAGTTAATAGCGGAGCCGAGGTAGACAAAGATTTGGCTTATGAGTTGGTGGATGTTACTTACCAAGTCATCTCCGCCGGCCTTATAAAGCTCAGCGGGAAGGCCGTCATTTCCGGCAGCCTTATTAAGCCTGAGTTTAGATATTGCTATCCTCACTTCACTCAGGTCGGGTGGTTGGCAGTTTTGGCTGTCGTTGCCAATATTGAATGGTTCGTTCTGCCTGACAGCGGAATGTTGTTCGTCATCGCCGTTTAACAGTCTGCAGAAGTGGTTCTTCCATATCCTCAGCATCGACTGTGTCTCAACTACGATATTTCCTTGTTCATCTCAACAGGATTCTGTTCGAGTCTTGTATCCTGGGCT
Organism: Rhingia campestris; assembly: GCA_932526625.1. Taxonomy (NCBI): domain Eukaryota; kingdom Metazoa; phylum Arthropoda; class Insecta; order Diptera; family Syrphidae; genus Rhingia; species Rhingia campestris. The sequence goes on along the minus strand of OW052184.1, from coordinate 40,662,124 downwards.
TTGACGTTTTACACTTTGGTAAAACTTGCGAACATCGTTCCTGGAGTGGCACCTCTCTATATCCTCGATCGCGCGCTTTTCTTGCTCTTTTTTCTTCTTGCTGAAAAGCCGATGTTCTTCCCATCTTCCATGCCTATAGAGCTCAATGGCAGCTCTCGTCTCCACCTGCAGCTTAGCCTTGTAGGCGTCGTTCTTGGCTGCGAGCATCTGTCGGCATTCCTCATCAAACCAGGGGTTTCTTGCTGGTGGGCGCGAGAAACCTAGCACATCAGTTGCGGCTGATCTAATGGCCTGTTGGCATCGTTGCCATTGCTCTTCGACATTCGATGCTGGTGGTATGGTGTTAATCGAGAGGTTAAGGGATACGCGTTGTGCGAAGGTCTTGGCGGTCTCTTGCGATTGCAGTCTTCCGACATTACCTAAATTTTATTCACAGTTTTTCTGGATTGTTGTGGCATGGTGGATATCCGCATTTTTACCTTGGCTGCTTAAAGATCCGAGTCGATGTTAGCCTCTCGGAATGTTCGGACATCCAAAATACTGGATGCGTGCCTCTTATCTATCGCAATGTGATCAATTTGGTTGACCGTTCGTTGATCCGGAGACCGCCATGTCCCCTTATGGATATCGAGGTGAGGAAATCGTGTGCTGGCTATAGTGGCATTTCGTTCCGTAGCGAAATCAATTAGCCTAAGTCCGTTACCAGGCGTGGTGTCGTGTAGGCTATGTTTTCCGACAATACTTCTAAAGATGTCTTCTCTTCCTACCTTTGCATTAAAATCTCCCAGCACGATTTTAACATCGTACTTCGGTAGTCGCTCATAGTTTTTGTCGAGGAGCTCGTAGAAGCAATCCTTAGCTATATCATCTTTTTCTTCCGTCGGAGCGTGAGCGCATATAAGGCTTATGTTGGCGAATTTGGCCTTGATGCGGATTGTTACTATGCGTTCGCTAATGTCTTGGAAACATAAGACTTCTTGCCTAAGTCTGGCACTTATAACAAATCCGCATCCGAATAGTCGCTGTTTCTGCTCACTATAACACGGTCCGTAGTAGATGTCACAGTTTTTCATCCTCTTTTTGCCCGGCCCATCCCATCGTATTTCCTGGATGGCAGTAATGTCTGCTTTGTAGCAGTTTAGGGCTTCCGCTAGTTGTTCAACTGCACCTCCTCTGTTTAATGTTCTCACATTCCAGGTGCAGATACGAACGTCGTTGTCCTTATTTCGTTTAGCAGGGTCGTCAACAATAATATCAGTCCTTTCCGAGGCTATTGGTTGCTTCGTAACCATATTTTTTTCTGTGGGTGGGTAGTTAATGAGGTCCAGTTCCAATTTATTAGATACCTCTAGGACACGGGGCCATCAGTATCCACTACGGGATTGAGCGCTGCCGTTGGCCTTTCGGTTCATCCGCCACCATCTCTGTTCAAGGGCCTGACTAACCCTTGAAATTCCTAGACAACCTGTTGTCCGAATATGTCAGAGCCGCTCATCTAGGTTCGCCTCGGACAGCAGGCTGGGTATTCATCCGTGCCATTCTCACCAGGGTGTTTATAGTGTTGCTGTTTTTCGTCGTGTTATCAACACTCGCACTTATCGTTTAGCAAGTCAAATCCGGTTGGATGAGACCAGTACCCGATGGTTACCACCTGGATGTAAAAATAAGCACATTTGATGTGTAGTCAGAGTTACAACACTGGGCATTGCCAAGTTAACGCCAATCAGAGTCTACCTTCGTTCTACAACACCCAACCATCCATATTAGTGTTAACATACAAAAAAAAAAATATATATATTTGAAGTGTGAAATTTAATATCTTTTCGTTTATTTTGAATTGTTAATGGCTTTTGATTTGATGTGTCTTATTATAATTCCCCATAAAACTAGACTAAATTTTTTTTTTTCAATACGTTTCTATTTACAGCATAATTTTTACTTTTTATTCTTAAATGCGAATAGAAATATATAACTGTGCTATTCGGTAATAATGTTTTTTTTTAATAATGTGACCAACTTCAGGTAAACCAAGTTTGTGCATCTATTTAGTTTTTCACCACGGTATACATGTAGAAGTTTTAATTTTAGACGTGCATAGCCCTCCTTAGTGTTGTGACAGGATATACATTATACAGCCCTATCGAGGTATCCGTTCGAAAAAATTCCGAAACAAAAATCAGTTCCAATCGGAATTCAGTTTGCTTTCGAGGTACCCATTGCGGAAAAAAATAAATAAAGCTTACAATCGCTTTCGATAGATTCCACAACAATTGTTCGTCGACTTACTTTGGGAGGAACACAGCCATCATGTGGGATAAATTTCTGTTTGTAATACTAATCGCAACTGAAACCTTGGTAAAGGTTTTTTTTTCCGATTTCGAACAAATTGGAGAACATTTTCTTCCTAACGAATAGCTCGAAATACCTGATATATACACTTCCATGCACTTGAATAGGGACAAGATTCTTCAAGCATTTAATTCTGTTTTTCTCTTTCTCATTAGTAATTATCGGCATTTGCTTTCTGCTTTTATTTAGTACATGAAATTCATTTAGTAAAAAGAAATTCAACAATTTTACCGTTGTGTGTTATCTCACTTTTACTTTGACCATGCAAAAAACTAATTTTTTCTTTCAGCACTTGAATAGGGACAAAGGCTATTGCATAGTGTGGATCAAGTCACAAAGCTTAAGCTACGTTCAGACGATTGGAAGATCTTCCAATTTTGTCGTATATGTCAAAGCTGTGACATTTAGCTCCCAATTGCTAACAATTTCCAACTATCTTCCAATTTTAAATTGTCTGTTCAGACGGTTGGTATATTTTGTGCCAATGTCTTCCAATTTTATTGTCCGACAAAATTATTTGAGAAAATATTGTCAAATTCAAAATTGTGTGTTCACACGGTTGGAAGATATTTGTTTACTAAAAAATTGGGAGATCGGTTGGCAGGCATTGTCGGACATACTTAATTTTGTATTCGTAGGTCAGTTACATATAGTGAACACATTTGTGAAAATAAATTAATAAAAATGGAACAAAATATTGCGATTTCTACCATATTAATGGCTTATGTGTTGGAAGACAGCGAGGAGGAAGAATTGCCACAGAAAATCTGAAGTGTTTGGACGAAAAACTGGGTGGCCCGCCGACTGCAAGAGGGATTTTATTCGAAACTGCTTGTGGAATTGCGAACTGAGGTACCGGAATTGTACCGTAATTTTTTGCGAATGGACTCAAAGCAATTCAACGATCTTCTTGCTTTGGTGGCTCCACATATCCAAAAGCAAGATACGAATATGCGCGCGAGCATATCGTCACCTGAGTGCAAAAACCAGCTAACTCGATTTTTTTCATTTTTGAGATATCTGGGTTTTCTGCTTCGTTGAATCGATTTTATTAAACTGCAATAAGCAGCTATTTCGTTTTCCGGGCCTGCTGCCATCTATTGGGTTGTGAAAAAAACAGACCACTAGAACAGCCAATGAAAATTCAGTGCAAGAAGTAGATATCTTCAGATAGCTGTTTTTTGCATGATTTTATGTATCGATCTGGTGTGCAATAAGCAGTTAACTCATATATTTGAACTCCAACATGAATGCCTAAATCAAGTGTTCGCTGCATTTTCCGTTACTTGGCCTACTTTTTAATTTTTCTATTTTACTGTTTGATCCATTAAATGTTCGGTTTTACTTGCGTTTGGTTTAGTACTGTTGTGATAATTTTATTTTTCAATTTGTAAGTGTTAAGTTAATTGAAATGATCTCAAGGGGAAAGAAGCTTGTTAAACTTGCATTACAAAAGAATCAAGATAAAGGTAGTAAGTACAAGTGAATTGTATTAGAGTTGCGCTAAGAATAAAGCCCTGTTTTACAGAGCCGAATACTTCAACGCTTGATGAAAGAGATGAGCAGGACAGCGTCTTTGAAACAATGATGGTTCATTCGGATGTTGCTGGTGATGGTTTAGTAGTTCAATATGTTGCTGAACAAGAGGTTGAGCTTAATACAGATGAGGATGATTTTTCACCAGATGAATCTGAATATCGCCCAAATTCTAGGGACAGTAGTTCATCTTCTGACATGGACGATGATAACGTGTTAACAGGCATGCAGGAGTTCCCTCAAGTAACATCCAAGCCGCGGAGGAAGAAAAGGCAGAGTGGCCAATGGCAAAGAAATATACGGAAACAAAGAAGACTCGAAGGAAAAGATTACGTTTCTACTAACGGCAGGACTATACCTGCTGCTTCCATGAAGCCGGCTTGCAATGTTAGTTGCAGGTTCAAGTGCTCGTCAGCAATTTCCGAACAAGATCGGAATTCTGTTTTCAAAGCCTACTACGAATTGGGAGATTACTCTCGTCAGAGGGATTTTATCAACTCAAACACTGAACAACTAACAAAGAAAACAACAACCACTTTGAACACTTCCAAAAGACAATTTTCAGTGAAGTACTTTCTTCCTGTAAATAAAAACAAAATTAAGGTATGCAAAACAATGTTTCTAAATACATTAGGCATAAAAAAAGGGTTAATTGAATACGCTATGCAAAAGAGGTCGAATGAAAATTTAGCACCGTCCGATGGAAGAGGAAAAGGAAGAAGTGCTAGTCTCGATCCGGTATTAATTGAAGGAATGGAGGAGCATATCAAGAGATTTCCTTGCGTTCCGTCTCATTACTGCCGAGAAGGGACTGCTCGAAAGTATTTGGACTCTTCTTTAAATCTTGCTACAATGTACAGGATGTACCAGCAACATTGTGAAGTAGAAAACGTGCCATCCGCAAAACTCTCAATGTATAGAAAGATTTTTAAGGACAACTTCAATCTAGGATTTCACAGTCCAAAAAAAGATCAATGTAGACTGTGTGTTGCATTTGAGAACAACTCTAATAAGACTGAAATAGATATTAATGAGCATGAGGCCCATATAAAAAAAAAAAGAGGAAGCGCGAAATGATAAGAAAAAAGACAAAGATGAAGCAGCAAAAAGTGGAAACAATATTGTCAGCTGCAACTTTGATTTGCAGCAGGTTCTGCTTTGCCCTTGTGACCCGACAAACAACGCACTTTTTTATAAGCGTAGATTAGCAACCTACAATTTTACAATCTATGACGTAACGTCAAAGCAAGGAGACTGCTATATCTGGCATGAAGGACAAGGTGGTAGGGGAAGCTGCGAGGTGGCAAGTCTCCTCTTTCAGTATTTCAAAAGTCTCCCAGAAGAAGTTGAGGAAGTAAGGTGCTTTAGCGATCGATGTGGTGGGCAAAATTTGAACCAATTTGTGTTCGCTATGTGTATGTACGCAGTGCAAGCAATCAACAATTTAAAAACAATAGACTTAAAATTTATGGTGTCGGGGAACAGTGAAATGGAATGTGATTCAATGCACTCAGCGATCGGGACAGAATCAAAGCGTGTTGGAAAGGCTTTTTGGCCTGGGGACTGGAAAACCATAGCTCGCGGGTCAAGAAAAAACGGACATAAGCCCTATATCGTCCACGATATATGCCCTGAAAAAATAATTGATTGGAAAAGATTTGTTGACGAATACCTCACTATTAGGAAAGCCGACACATCCAAAGAAACTGTGCTTATGCAGAAAATGTGTTGGTTTAAGTTCAAAAAAGAATGCCCATATAGATATGAATGTAAGGAGTCGTTCAGTAATGAAACTTTCAGAACTGTTGATTGTTCGAAAAGGGCCTCAAGAAGTCAATTGGTTGCGAACATAAAGATCCACACTTATTACCCCGAAGGCCACCCTATTGTGCCACCCCTAAGTGCTAAATACAAAGACTTGATGTCTCTTTTTTTAATGAAGCCTCCAGCAATGAGTCTAGACTATTTTGATTTTTATAACAATTTACCGAATGGTAAAGATGAAGAAGACCAATGAGAGCAATAAATTTGAAAATGAAGATGGTTCTGTCAATTTTGAATTCGAATAAATCAAAATAATTTCTATTTGACAAAATTTGATTTTCTGTTAATTTTTTTTTAATTTAGGTTCTGGTTCAAAATACTTCAAATGAACATAAAAATTAAAATGTCTTCTACTATTTACGAAAATAATAAAGCAAACAAACAAAATTAAATCAATACGATTAAATAGATAAATTAACTTTTAAAATTTTACCCGTTGAAAATAGTTTGTGCAAAAAGTGGTTAACTGTCTGTTTTTTTATAAAACTATTTTTTTCTCAAAATCAACTTTATAAAAAAGTTAAGGGACTTCAAATTTCAACACTTGAATAAAGCCAGTACCGCAGAAAAAAATATAGTGTTGTTTTATCAGTATTTTCAAGTAAAACATATGAGAAGGCTACAATCCGCTGTGCGGATCGTTGAATACCCTATCCCATCCTATCCATAAAACTAAAATCCCCAAAAAAGTGGGCATGGCTAAAAACACGATGTGGATAAAATAGAAAAAATGATATAGTGACAACAAATTCTTCAGACTGCTTACAAAACAGTTTTACGGTTCTACAAAAGACAAGGTTTTCTCCTGCATATGTTATGGGGTTGGGTATAAAAATGGTTTTTATATAAAAACGCCCCCAAAAAGTGGGCGTGGGTTAAAATGGTATATAGACGAAATGTTTATATTAATAATGTTAATGATTCTGCATCAACATTTTTTTCGAAAAATTTAAAATTTGACCGAAAACAGTTTTTTTATTGAAAACGCCCCCAAAAAGTGGGCGTGGTAAAAAACTTTATATAGACGAAATATAGATATTAATATTGTCTAAATATGCTGTTCAGAAACTTTTTTAAAATTCCTTACGGTTTGGCCAAAAACTGAGTTTTTCTTAAAAGGGGGCGTGGCAGTGGGCGGATTTCAAAAATTTTTACACTTGTTCTGTAGGCAGAGACGAGGATCCTATATACCAAATTTCATTATCCTAGCTCAAAATTTAAGGCCTAAAAATCGGTGACGTACAGACGGACGGACGGACGGACAGACAGACATGGCTTAATCGACTCAGCTAGCGATTCTGAGTCGATCCATATACTTTGAGGTATATGTAGCAAAATTATTTCTCTATGTTACAAACTAAGTATCAAAACTAATATACCCCTATGGGATAGGGTATAAAAAGGGAGCCTGACCAACAGGTGAATAAGTTTTTTGCAGTTTTCTCAAAACTACGAAAATCAAGTTAGCTGGTTCTTGCATTCATGTGGCGATATCAGCAGGTGAGCGTCTTACGTTGACGTTACGCTATCTAGCTACCGGAGAAGCTTTCCGGTCTCTGCAGTACCTGTTCCGGATTCCCGTTTCCACGATCTCGTCTATCATTCCAGAAGTTCTGGATGCCCTCTACAAAGTACTAGCGGACAAATATCACTGACGAACAGAAAATTGTATCCAAATCTAGACACAGAGAACACCACAGGTTTGAGATGATGTTGCCAGAAAATTTGACGAACTGTGGCAATTTCCAAACTGCATCGGAGCAGTCGACGGCAAGCATGTGGTGATGTTCGCACCACCAAATTCTGGCAGCATATTCTACAATTACAAAGGTACACACAGCATTGTATTTATGGGCATTGCCGATGGGGAATATAAACTTCTGTACATCGACGTTGGTCGCAATGGTCGATTCTCTGATGGTGGTGTTTTCAATCGGTGCACATTTGGACATGCGCTGGATAATAATAATAAGCTTTGCTTGCCACAACAAAAACCATTACCCGGCAGAGATCTGGCTGTTCCGTACGTACGATGCGTTTGCTATGTGTCCGAATGTATTAAAACCATACTGCCAACGCGGTCTCTCAATGGTGCAGCGTGTTTTTAATTACCGATTGAGCCGAGCTCGTCGTTTTGTTGAAAATGTTTTCGGTATAATGTCGGCACGTTTCCGAGTACTGCGTAAGCCTATAAATTTGGATGCAGAAAAAGCAAAGAAAGTTACTCTCGCGTGTTGCGTTCTCCACAATATTACACGATGACAACAAATAAAAGGAAGTACGCCCCTAATAATTCGTTCGATCATTATAATGGAAACAACGAACTCATTTTGGGTGATCGGCGGCTTGATGTAGCAGTGCAAGACAGAACACTTTTTTCAGTTAGAAAGGTCACGATCCGATGCTCTTTTGAATGTCAAAGATGTTCGGAACGAATTCAAGTCCTACTTCGTTGAAGAGGGTGAAGTAGAGTGGCAGTATGGATGTCTTTAGGCCCGAAAACAACACGTACAACGATGCCGCAGTTCATGAAGACAAGGATGCAAACGCGGATTTGCAAACATTTACACAAAGAGACACAAAGTCTCAATCAGCTGACAATAAATTGCAAAAATTAAAATTGCGTGTTCAGACGACTGTATGATACCTAGCAACTAATTGCTCTGATTATGGTCTAACAATTGCCGACAATAAATTGTCTTAAAAAATTGTCACACAAAATTGGGAGTTCGGACGGTTGGAAGACATTTGGAACAATTTTTTTACTGACATATATGACAAAATTGGAAGATCTTCCAATCGTATGAACGTAGCTTTAGTGATTTTTTTGTTATCTCCAGTAAATTTTAAACGTTTGTGAAACAAATGGGTCGAGGTAAAGTTTTGACAGCAGTAGAGAGACCAAATTACTTACCCATAAAGAGTGTGATCTCGCTTATAGGGCTATTGCCAAAAAATATTGGAAAAAGCAAGTCGGTCATTTGTAGCTTTCTTAAAAATAAATCAAACTATGGAAGCAACATGAAAGGGCGGACCAAAAAAACGACTACATCTACTGAAGGCAGACTGTCTGAGAAGCCTCTAATTCTCACTGCACTGCATCACAATTCCGATCAAATTTGGAAATTATTGCGAGTATTGACACGGTTAGACGAGTATTACGGAGATCTGAACACCTAAAAACATTGAAATTGAAGCAAAAGCCCCAACTTAGCCCGGCTCGTAAAGAGGCTCGCCAGTTTTTTGTCGGAATTGTATGACATGGAATAGCGAGTGACATTGCACCGTTTTTTCGGACGAAAAGCGGCCCTGATGGTTACAATTACTATTTTCATGACATACGCAAAGCAAAACACTATTTATCTAGTCACCATAGCCGTGAAGGGGGTGTAATGATGTGGGGTGCGATCTCCTATTATGGCCAATGTGAATTTGCAGTTCTTATCAACAAGAATGAATGCGATTCATTATAAGGGCGTACTGGATAAGGCTTTCCCTTACTACAACAACCTGTTTGGACCCGTGTCATGGACTTTCCAACATGATAACGCCCCAATTCATACTGCACGTGTTAAAAGAGTGGATTCATAACCAAAATGTGTCTGTACTGGAGCGGCCGCCATATTCACCTGATCTTAATAACGGGTGATTTTTTAGCTGGTTTGGTTTTGGCAACACTGGTTTTGACAGCTGACGTGTGTTTAGTACCTTGTGTCACTGTCAAACAGCTTCAGTTTGGTTTGCAATTTAACCATGGATCGTCTTACAAATGAACAACGCTTGCAAATTATTGAATTTTACTATCAAAATTCGTGCTCGGTTCGCAATGTTCATCGCGCGCTGCTTCCATTTTATGATCGGCATTCTCGACCTTCTGAGCAGTCTATTCGGAAGATTGTGACCAAATTTCGCACCAAATTTACTTTGTTGGACATTAAACCACCAACACGTTTACGTACTGTGCGTAGTGAAGAAAATATTGCGGCCGTATCAGCTAGTGTGACAGAAGACCGCGAAATGTCGATTCGGCGCCGTTCCCAGCAGTTAGGCCTTTGTTACAGCACTACGTGGAAAATTTTGCGGAAGGATTTGGGCGTAAAGCCTTTTAAGATACAGCTGGTGCAAGAACTAAAGCCAGCCGACCTACCACAACGCCGAATTTTTGGTGAATGGGCTCTTGGAAAGCTGGCCGAGGATCCGCTTTTTTATCGAAAAATTGTGTTCAGCGATGAGGCTCATTTTTGGTTGAATGGGTACGTAAATAAGCAAAATTGCCGCATTTGGAGTGAAGATCAGCCAGAAGCATTGCAACAGCTACCAATGCATCCCGAAAAAGCCACTGTTTGGTGCGGTTTATGGGCCGGCGGCATTATTGGGCCATATTTCTTCAAAGATGATGCGAATTGCAGCGTTACTGTCAATGGTGAACGCTACCGAGCGATGATTACAAACTTTTTTTTGCCCGAAATGGAAGTTCTTGACTTGCATGATATGTGGTTTCAACAAGACGGTGCCATATGCCACACAGCACGCGAAACAATGGCGCAATTGCGAGGCGAGTTTAATGAACAGTTAATTTCACGTTTCGGGCCGGTCAATTGGCCGCCTAGATCGTGCGATTTGACACCATTAGATTATTTTTTGTGGGGGTATGTCAAGGCTAATGTCTATAGGGACAAGCCCGCTTCGATTGACGCACTGGAAGCCAACATCCATGCATTCATTCGTGAGATACCGGCCGATATGTGTGAAAGAGTATGCCAAAATTGGACTCAGCGGATGGGCTACCTGAGACGCAGCCGCGGTCAACATTTGCATGAAATTATCTTTAAACATTAAATTGCAAGGTTCAAACTATCGATTCAAATAAATATTTCATTCATTTTTTCGAATTTTTTGTGTTTTTTTTTTAAAAAAAGTTCTAAACCTCTTATGACCCGTTACAAGGTGGCGCAAAAGTTGTCACCCGTCGCAAGAGTTGTCACCCGATGTTTTTTTGGTTGCAAATATTTAAATTCTTCAGCAAAAAAAGTAGAAAAAATTATTCCATGATTCATGTCTTATGCGCCACCTATAATAATTGTTTCGATTTTTTTGCAAAACACTTTAAAAAATGGCGGCCAAAAAACATCGGGCGACAACTTTTGCGATGGGTGACAACTTTTGCGCCACCTTATATAATTGAGAATGTGTGGGGATGGTTGTCATGGCAAGTTTACGAGTCTGGTAGACAATTTTCAGACATTTACTCATTAAAAGAATCCATTAATGGCGACTGGTGCGACATTTCATTGAGCTTCCTTAACTCTCTTTATGATTGTGAATTTCTTCCCTTCATGAATGTCTTCCCAACCGCGTTTACGAAATCATTTCCAACAAGGGGGTCATACATAAGGTGACCATACGTCCCGCTTTCGTCGGGACAGTCCCGCTTTCGAGCTTTGCGTCCCGATGTCCCCAAAGAACACAAAATGTCCCGCTTTGAAAAAGGCTACCCTATATGGATGCATGTTTCGAGGCTATTGTTGTTCTGGCTCCTTAATTATAAGAATACCTTCGTAAGGCTAACTATAATTTTATTAACGGTTGCTTCAAACCTTCTTCAAATAGTTCAACCAAAATGATTTCCTGTCTTTTTCGCTATGTTTACCACACGAAGGAGTACAACACAAGTAAACAATTTCGAGTTCCAAGAGCTACCAAGTGAAACAGGTTGATTAGTCGAAACAAGTGTTGATAAAAAATGAGCTAAAACATTTTGTGGAGGCAATTGAAAAGGAGCTAATCATGTTTGCTGGAAATTGAACATGTATCTTGGAAGGACAGTCTTATGAATATGAAGTAGAGCTCATATAATCCACAATGCAATCAAAACTGCTGCAGATTGTCTACCTTTTGATTTTGAATGCCTAATTGTGAAAATTTATTCAATTTTTTACATTTATAGCATTCGTGTTAAAACACTTAAAGAATGCTGTCATGCCTCTGACATAGAATATAAGAAACTTTGGGGATACAGTAAAAGCCCCTAGCTTCCGCTGATGCCGGCGCTGGAAAGAGTATTGCTTGACAGTATTGTTTGACAGATGACTGTTGCTGTTTAGTAAGTAAGGAAAAAAGATGTTAATTCGTCAACTGAAGTTGAAGGTGCAAATGGAAATAGCTGTCCATGAACTGACAAACGCATTTGTCAAAATTTCATTGTCAATGAAATGACAAACGATTTTGTGCCAATTATTGACATAGGTGGAAATGAACTGGCAATATTGTCAATTATTGACATAAACGAGAACTGTCAAACTTTGTCAATTTAAGGACATGTGGAAACCCAGCTTAAACAGCAACAGTCATCTGTCAAACGTTTCCACAAGCAAGAATTATTGGATTGAGCTTAAAGTGAATATTGTAGGTAAATCAAGTTTAATTTGTTGTTTATAAAAGTATCATAGTTTTAAAATTTATATTTTAATTTAGCTATCAAAAGTTCACATTCAGTTTTGCCGCAAAATAGTCCCGAACATGTTAAAACGAAGACAAATTTCTCTTGTTTCGTTTGTTGTCTTCATGGGATCCGCATTGGAGCTGGTAGCAGAAGACGAACAATGAAAAATTTGTTCCTTGACAGGGATTTTCTTGATTGGTTGATTGGTTGTAATGGAATGTATATTCTCCTTTTTAAGAGATTAGAAAATATAGAAAAGTAAAAATTCAGGTGTTTCTGCAGCTGACATGCCACTTAATACTTTTTTTTTTAATTTCCGCAGCAAAAAATATTATGTTCTGTCTTTTCTCTGCCTTTCAATTGACAAAACATTCAACACAATGCCAATAAATTTGTTGTGTCAGTTCATGACCAAGTGACGTTTTGTTCGCCAATTTGGCTATTTCCACTTGTGATTCAAATTGTTGCAATTATTGACAAGGCCTGACAGTCAATTTAATGACTGTCATTTTCGGCTATTTCCACTTGTCATTTTTCTCGATGACATAAAAATACGCCATTCGTCAGTTAAAAAATGGCAAGTGGAAACGTAGCTTAGTCATACACATTATTAATTTAGCTTTACAAATGTAGAAAAATTAAGTTAACCTAAGTTCTTGCAATATTTTGTTAATTCTCCTTATTTTCAGTTGAAATGAACATATTTTTTTTTTACATATAGAAAACCATTTTTATAAAATTAACGGAAAGAGTTAGAAGTCTAATTTTTGTTTTCTTTAATAAAGAATTGAATTCTAAATATTCCAAAAATATATTGCTGTATACGCGTTTTACTCTTTTATTGGAATACCTCAAAAAATAAAAACCGAATATTTTGTCCCTATTCAAGTGCATGGGAGTGTATCTTTTGCCAGCTGCTTTCATATAGCACATTTTCGCTTAGGATTTCTTAAAATAAACCGAACAGCCGGTAAGTCACGCACTGCGTGGCCAAGCTGAGCCCTAAAATTTGTAACAAAGTAATTGACCGGGCGCACCTTACCTTGGTACATGAATTGTATATTAGGAAACGAGATTAACTCGATACTTATTCACAATAATTAAAGATTATGAATTCTATACACATGCACTCCATATAAGAAAAATTGTTCTATGGCGTGTCGTGCTGGCACAGCCCGCCATATGTTTTTGTTCTTGTTTTTCATGTGTTTTCATGCACACCGCCCGCCCGTACTTTGAAGCTACTGAGCAAAAGTTTCTGTTTTTTGCGTCATCTGTATAGAATTTCATAATCTTTGCAATAATGAATACAATATGTCCATGATATCAAAAATTAAAAATATAACAATTTCTTAAAACATAATGATTCATTGACAAACATACATGCCAAACGAATCTTTAATTGGTTGGTTGGTTATTGATAATGATAATAAAATAAAGTGAAGTAAGGGTCCAGTTATAACTATCATTGAAAAGCCTTAAGGCTGAACTATAATAGATGCTGGTTGCGGACGACCACTTCCGTAACTGTGCGAACACATGCAATTTGTATTGTACGACCATAATAGCTTTTCGCTTCGATTCGTTCAGTTTTCGTTCACTTTTGCTCACTTACGAAAAAGCGAATTGATTCGCTCTTTCTCTTTCTTTTGTTCTTTCATACACAAATTTTACATTTCACTTCAACAGCTGTGTACATTTAAATTTGTAAGTTACTAATCAACGAAATTTTGTTTTTATTGTTTGCATTTCCATTTTCAAGTCTATTATGGGCAACTTGAGTAATTGAGAGTACTGAAGAAAACTTAACTTAGAATTTTGACATTAGCTTCCGATTGCTTCCGTCTATTATAGTTCAGCCTTTAGAATATTGACATAGCTTCCGTCTATTATAGTTCAGCCTTTATTGGGCATTTTATTTTACTTTGTGCTTACTTCAATCATTGGCGAGTTGGTGTGAAAACGAAGCTTTTGAATTTCAAAACAAGATAATCCAAAATATTTTAATTTTTAATTATGATTTTCGCTGCAAATCAGTTTTTGTTCTTCAATGATCAAGATTTATTTTTTTGAAGTAATATATCGCATTCCACCCAAATGAAACACAATTTTTCAACTATTCCTATAGCCAGCTACCGAATTAAAATTTCAATTCCATCATTCCATTCAATGAATTTGTTCAATGATAGCTATAACTGGACCCTAAACGTAGCACGTAGCCTCATCATAATTGGCCACGTCTTCATTTTACGACTTTTTTGCGACATAACATGTTGTGGTGTCTCCTATGCTAACTTAAGTACTAAACAAGAAAGCATGTTCTCTTTCCATTAAGTATCCAAACACCATATCTATGATTTGTGATTAAATGCTTTTTAACATGAGACCATGAGACTACAAAAGAAAATCAACTTCTTATTATGCAGTCTCCAGGGTTTTAATATTATCCGGCAAATCACATCCTGTGTACGCATCATTATCAACACAGTATTGGATGAACTCAGTCCATATGTCGGTTAATGACAACAAATGTGGATTACCGCACACGTAGAGCAACGCTCGTGCCCGCGAAATGACTACGTTCATCCGTTTGGGGCTGGATGCAAAGCCGAGTGCGTATTTCAAGTCGATTTTCAAAAAGTCCTTTGATGAACGAACAGTAGAAATAAGTACGATTTCACGTTCCTACAAGAAAGAGAAGAACCACGCTGAAATATAAATTTAAGAAAACTGTAATGAACAATCTTACCTGACCCTGGAATTCTTCGACAGTACCGATTTTGGGCATCACCACATCAGCTTCGGCAAATATAGAACGCAGCGTTCTTACCTGTTTCTGGTAAGGTGTGATGATACCAATTTGATTTGGCGAGATATTCAAACGATATAGTTGAATGGTCATTATGAAGATCTGTAAATAAGAGAAAATGATATTTATGTTGCTGATACTTTCAGGGTGTCTCTAGGCTTTAGAGCCTCTACAGCTTCTACTCAGCTTTACTTCCATTTGGGTTACTCATCGTCAACACTTGTGCATTCGCTTTTCTATGACAAATAATAGACACATTTTGTGTTGACTTGTGGTTTGATGAGTCTTTCTTACTTACATAAGTGGCTCTACAGTACAGAATGAACCTGAGCCTCAACCAGTATACCACTCCAATTTGCCTGGTCCTAGTCAACTGCTTCCAGTTACGCACTTCAAATTGGTTGAGGTCGTTATCTACTTGTCGTTATCAAAGGCGAGAGAGACCTCTTACTGCGCCCGTCGTCTGGCTCTACATGTCCTAGCTATGTAAAACGTAGAATGCGGAGATATCTGACCAGGTCTATGCCGCGTAAAGCTCAAAAAGATCTTGATTGAATCTTCGACTGCATAGCCCGTCAACGCAAACGGATTTCTTCATCCGCTTTTGATGCGGTTCAAGCTTCAGCGCCGTAGAGCAGGACTGGAACGATCAGGGTCTTATATATTATGATCTCCTAGTAGTTCAAGTAAGAGTTTGATAGATAAATTGGCTTCTTAGCTCAAAAAAAACAGAGGTTGTCAAGAATTATTCTTCAGTTGGTTTCTTAAGAGATGACGTTGACAGAGTTAAAAGCGCAGCCAAGGTAGACAATGTTCTGACTACCTCAACTTTGTAGCTTTCGTCGATGTTGTGTTTACTTTCTTGCTAACCGCAAATACTAATTATTTTTGCAGCTTTCTTCTCTGTACTAGCAATCGATCGTAGCTATGGCATCTTTTTAAGTACGGCCAATGAAGTTTTGCACAAACCTCTCGACAATGTTGTTAAAAATGTAACACAACAATGCGTCACATTGTCAACTTTTTGGTATCGAATGTTTCGGTGATGGAGAAAAGAGAATTCTCCATCGTCATCCTACACAGGCGGACGAGTTTGGGCGGTATACCAAACCTAGACATGGCATACTGCCGTATGCGGTTTTGAAATCATTCAACAGGTACTGGGTATCGATTTTTAGATTTTGATATTTTCCAGGATCTGTCAAAGTGTGAAGACAAACATTGTGGAATATCAAGGCCTAACACCACACCGATAAGGACCGATTAGGTTGTTGGTGACCGGTTTCAAGCTACTGGGACTTAGACTGTAGACGTTGACTCCATCTTGCGGAGTCAAGATTATAAAAAAAAGTGCATTACTTACTTGTTTAGCTTCAATTGGATTATACCAAGATGGAGAATCGCTGTCCCTCTTGTTTTCACCACGCATGCCATGGAAGAATGTAGCATGACTTGCAGGTCGAGTATCACTCTTCGGCAACAATGATCTTATCCTATCCAATATACTAAACTCACTACTTCCTTCAGGTTGGATCATTGGCACCAATTCAGAATCATAGAATAGTGTATTGTACGTTTTTAAAATACTCGGCAGCGCACGGTAATTGTAGATCAACTTCGTCACTAGTCGCGGATCATAACCTGTTGGAGCAAAACGTATTTTGTCCCTTTTATATGGAAATCTAGCAACCAATCGCTCCAAAAAGGACGTTCTTAGACCACATTCCCCCGCAAAGTTATTGACCACAATCGGTCCCAGTTGTAACGGATCCCCGGCAAGGATGACTTGTCCCGAGTTAGGACTTAGCAAGCTGATTGGCGTCATAAGTTCTGGCTCAGTACACTGACCGCTTTCGTCGATCACCACATGTGTGAAATGATCCTTGGGGAAATCCATTTGGTGAAAGTTACCCAATGTTGAGCAGGTACCAATCGTGATCTTGTGTCGGCCCAGGTATTTCATTTGACAGCGCAATTTCATGCCGGACTCAGTGGTTATCATCTAAAGAAGGAAAATCCAATTTACATTGCATTACAAAACCATTTATTACAGACTTACCGAATCCTTCGATGAACCATCGATGCCTATGTCTGCTGTAGAACAATACTGTTTCAAGTGATCCGGAATGAGGTCTTTGTCAATGATAGTTTGCGAAACCAAACGAACAAAATCGCCTGGGTTGAGCGCCCCCGAATCAATCAGACGACTAGCAATCAAATCCGCTGAGCTATTTGATGGCGTTGCAACAAGAATCCGACTATTTGGCATTTGAATTATCAACTGGAGGATGGTCTCGACCATGGTGATCGTTTTGCCTGTACCTGGTGGACCAAAGATCACATATGGCATTGCTTTTGCCTCGGCTCGCAAGATGTTCATGACTGCAACTTTTTGGATCGCATTCAAATTTGGATTACACCACTGTCTAGCCAAAGGTTTGCCGTTAACCACCAAATTGTCACCTTCATCCAAAGTCACATCTAACTGCAACTTCTCACTGAGCTGTATCTTCGATGGGAACAGGAAATGTTCACCCCGTTTTTGAGCGATTTTTTGCGTTGCATAGTGCTGCTTGCGAAAGATATAACGTGAGAAGAAAAACTCTAAACGATAGTCCTCCCCGTTGTAATTTCCCTGGAAGGCCGCATTAAACTTTAGCAAAATCTTATTGCACAAAACTTTGTGAATACAGCCTTCATAGGTGCGATTTTCCTCCTCGTCGGCCCAAGGATTCGTTGCGCGTACAACATCACCCAACACCAAGGAAGGCCGTTTCTCGGCCAAGTTTTCGATCGTCAACGCAAGATATTCACCCTCACGTGTAAAATGCGCTCTATCACGGTCGAACTGCCGAAAATTTACAAAATGTTCAATCTCTTCGATATGCAGCAAGGTCTGAAAGCGATTGACGTAGTTGTAGATGTCAACATCTTTGGTCACAGACGGATAGATGCTTTTTACTTTTGCGATTTGTTCTACTCTAGAACAATCCATGAGTAGCGCATTTCTCAGGCGCTGGGGCACATCAAAGTTGGGAATTCTGTTGGCGACAAATCGCCGCAATGTAAATGCTCGAACACCTGGTATAATCTCACCTTTCTTTGACCAAACTTGATTGGCGTAGTTGCGAGAGCGAGTGGTTTTCGTGGGTGAGTTATTAGCATTCTCTTTATCTTCGTTTACACCAACGGATATTTCGATGTGACGATAGATTTTAAAGTTTCCAAACGAGATAATTAATCGCTCTTTAGAAAGACCATAGAACTTCGATTCACAATACAGAGTAAATTTTTCAGTTTTCCCCGGTTGCAATGCGAGTGGAGCGGTAATGTCGCCAAGCGTAAGTTGCGAATTTCTTCGGTTACCTAGAAAATCAATGCGCAATAGTGTGTGTACTCGTTCGCTATTGTTTCGTATTTCAATCTCCTGTTGTTGACTTTCGAAGGCATTTTCGAATACAAAGTGAATTTCACTTGTCACTGAGATCGGTGGGTTGGTGTTTTTAATCTGTTCAGGTTTCTGTTTCACGACATGCTGAACTTGAGCTCTTTCGAGTAACTCTATCTTCAGACAACGCCATAAGAAAATACCCTAGGGAGCAAATCCAATGTATTAAAAAGCATAATCTTACCATTTTAAGGAAGTTGACTTACCCTTTCGCACTCGATCATATCTGCATTGATTATGTCGCCAACATTCAGCTGCAATTCAGACTCAAGGCTATCCGCTGTGTAATAGCAGTCTGAGTTTATAATTCCCCAATCGTCGTGTATCTTTGTCACCGTGCCCTGCTCCAGTTTTGTTCGCGCAGGGTACACGCTTATGGTTTCTAATATTTCGCCCGCCAAATCGACGAAATGTTCGTCTGTTTGCATTTTGCAATCCAGACTAACACGATCGCCCTCTTTTGGTATAAACTTAACATTTACATCGTCCAGGTTGACAGTGATTTCTTTGTAGTCTGTGTCGATGGTTAGAAATTGACGATTTCGTGATAAAATAATGCCAAGGACACTCCGTATGTGCGTGTTGAAGTACTTGGGCTCTTCCGATTGTAAAATTTGAATGGTATCTCTCATCTGAGAATGAAGATAATCAATCGTTAGAAATTGGGAGTATCGGGAGGATAGGAGAAGCATAACCATGTAAATAGAGTTATACACTACACATGTTAAGCGGGAAAAGGACATCGACGGGCGTATCTGCACCAGAAATGTTAGAAAACTGAACAGCGGAGACCATTAACTGCTTAAAAGTAGACATTACTGTCATCCAGGATATACGATGGACCGGGAAATAGAAGTTCGTAAAACTGAAACTTCTACTAGGGATCGGCTTATAGTGAGCAGAATTAGCGAAAAATTCTTGGGAAAATCGTCGGTTCCGTTTGGCTTGACCGGGTATCAAGAAAAAGCTTCAACCACAATCTGTTCTGTGATATAGAGCTGTTAAAATAGAAACTTTGTATTAGTGTGAGTATCGCTAGGGTATGTAGGGCGAATTGACATCAACAATTCGGCCCGCAGTTCAATCCAGTCGAAGCCGGAAGGGAGACGCTGTAGAGGAACATCTTGTCAAATGTGCAACTGGAGACCGTCTTGGTTGAGGTCCAGGTTAGTCCAGCACGTTATAAGAAAGCTAGTTTGAATTTCGTTTATCAGTATGCAACTGATATATTTCAGTTCAGAGAATAGGATACTAGCAATTAAATATTTTCAAAGGTGTATATATTAATATCCAAGGGCTAACAAATAATTTTGAGGAACTCGAAATTATGGCAGAAAACAAACAATACGAATTTATTATTTTGGAGACACACCTCACAGAGAATAGTGAAGAAAATGAAATAATAATAAATGGATACAAAAACATACAATGTTTCTCTAATTCGACACGAACTGGGGGCAGTGCAATTTATGTTAAAAATGAGTGGAACGTTACAAACATAGTAAAAAAATCGTTCGATTTTCAAAGATGGTTTTAAGCATGTAAATGTAAAAATAATGGAATTGAAATCGTTTTAGTTGCAATATATAGATCGCCCAATCGTTCTGAAAGAGAATTCTGTAAATTTTTTGAAGATAATATTGAAAAACTGACTGAAACAACGAGCAACATTTTAATAGCTGGAGACTTTAACATCGATTGGTGCAAAGATCAACTATACAAAAGAGAAATTGAACGCATACTGAATGACAATTATCTAACGCAAAAAATGGAGGACTATTCTAGAGTTACATCTACACCAAAAACTATTATTGATTATGTAATAACAAACATGCAAAACATGACGGTATATGCAGACAGAAACTATAAAATATCGGACCATGAAAACATTGAAATTGTTATAAAAACGAAAAATATAATAAAGAAATATGAAAATACTATTGAAGTATGTGATTACAAAAAAGATCGTTTTTCACATGAACTAAGTAAATGGAATACAAAGTATGATGAAGAAAGAAACCTCGATGAAAATGCAATCAAAATCAATCAAATTATGAAGAATACGGCAGCAAAATTTATCACCAAAAGAAATAGTAGAAATGAAAAAAAATAGATGGTTCAACAATGAACTTAAAAGTCTAAAAAATCAAAAAATGGAAAAGTATGAAAAAGCCAAAATAATTAACAACAATTGTAAGAAACTCATTTATTATTTTCATTTTTCATTTTTTTTTGCCATTGGGTTATATTTTTTTTTTTTTAAAGTAACGACACGGATATGCTTGCTGTGGTGCGGTGGCCAGTGGAAGTATTTGCTGCGATGTTTCTTTCGATAACATCCAGTGAGCGAACGAATAAATGCTGGACGATGGAATAGGGCTGTCACTTTTTTTTCACTGAACTTATGGCGCGAAACATTTTTAAATTCTCTAGTTCACTGGATTTTATTCAGAATCTAAAAAAAATTAAATCGGAGGTTCTCGGAATCGGGATTTGATTTTTAAGACCAAGAAAGGAATTTTCGGAATAAAATCTAATGAGCTAGGGACCTTTGAACGAAACCCATAAGACGCATGCGTTAGAGCGAGAGGCAGCGAAATGGAATGATTGGCGATTCGCGATGGGGTTTTTTGCGGCAGCGTGGAGATCGGCAGTGTGGAGATCGGGAGTTACGTTTGAAACAGCACGAGAACCAGACGTCAGTCGCTACACGTCCTTTTTTTTTCCTTTTGATTTTTGAAAAGTCCGCAATATTTTTTTTTTGATGTATGATCATGAGGATTTTTAAGTTTTTATTAAGTGCATGCATTAGCTTTTCTTCTTGGTGACATATTAACTTTTATTTTGCTCGAAAGCCCGATGGTGACAGTAGCAACCACGAACGTTGGTGGTAAAACTATACCGCATATACATAGCAGCAATCGGAATTGGTCGAAAACCAAACTATCCGTTCTACGAAAGTGGGCTAAACGATCGTGCGCATAGAATAGCTGACAAGTCCGACGTTTAGCGGGTATCATCGCCATTCAATACATCCCACAAGGTTACCGCCGTGCATTCGCTTAAGTGTGCACCATGGTGAATATCACATGGTAGAACTGCAGTGTAACCATCGCAAAACGAAAAGCAAATAGGAAAGAAAATAAAACCAACCACCCACACAACGAAAATCGCCGAGCTCATCATTTCAATAAATGCCGGAATTGCTAGGCGAAACTGCCTCATTCGCCTCCGCAGAACTCGCCACTACGCCCAATTGCAGCTCTGAACCTCATAAGGATATCTGCCATCGCAGCCCCGAACCCCAACGGAAAGTCTCCATATTCGCCACCGCAGAATTGAGAACATCGCAGTAGCAGATCACAGACCCAAACCACGTGACCTTCAACTATCAACTCCTAGGGGACGCTAAAAATAATTCAAAAGGGAAGTAGTTACCATTCAAAAAACTATCTTTGTAAACTATTTTTGTTCAAGTGATTTACCTTTATCTTTACAATTAATTTAGCTATTACAAGAAAATACACGTGTCGCAAAAAAGTGCGCTTCATCAGAAACATCAAGGAAGGAATGCGGTGCACCTCATCCCCGTCACCTTGAAGAGCGGGTAGGACGTTTGTAAAAAAAAAAACCATAAAGGGGTAAGTCTTGTAAAAGATATATTGGTGAATCGCATTGAACAGCTATTAGTAACTTTGTATTGCGTTGAATCGACGGGTAACTACTATAATATGATTTATAATAACAGGTATAGCATACTATGCCACTATTTCCAATACGCAGAGCACTAGCAATTATATTAATACATATTTGAAGTAAATATGTATTTGCAAACTGTGTGAATTTGAGAAAATTTAAACAAGTACTTTATTATCTCCTCTTTAAAGATACTTTGTCTTTCAAGATTAGTCACGTGCGTTTGAGATAATAAAGTAGAGAAAAAAAAAGTATTTATAATACATAATACGCCTGAGTATAATTACATAATAGTCGATTACTAATAATATAAAAATTGTAACGAATCGGAAAAAAAGAATCTATATTGTGTTTGTCTGAGCATCTGGAATGCTCCACGAGTTCCTTTGGCGATGTATCGTATTGTTTTGAGCAGTTGCAGTGTTTTTCAAGGCATGGCTAGATGCACATTTGTATCTCAATAATTTTTCTTATTCCGCTGTTCGCGATGAGTAGCTTGTAAGAAGCTGGTGAGGATGTGCTAGATCGCTGGATTCTTGGCAGTTAGAGGAGTGAGGAAGTAAGACCAGGGGTATGTAACCAATATGGTTAGATACTCCTTTTTAAATTAGGGGCTGTCGCTTATGGAGCATCGCGATAGCCATGGATAAGAATGCCGAACTTTGTTTTGGTTTTTTTTTTCTAGGGGTGGGTTCGCTCACGGAGAGAATTCCATCGTAAACTCTCCGTCCTTTTCTCACTACAGGAAACATTTCAGTTTTATTATAGTAGTTTTTAGTTGGTTACCAGTGCGATGGTTTGACATCTTTTTTTTCGCGATTTTTCATTTTCAGGCATTTAAATAAAAATGTAACCCCGGTCCAGATCATGTGGCAAGAACCCATGCGCACCGTTGAGCTAGCGAGCGGATGGATATGCCTGAGCCGCATGATGGCTGGACACCCGTTTTACTAGTCTGCCCGGACTGGCCCAAGGGTCCTGTGACCTTGGGTCATAAGGGTGGATAGAGTTAGTAGAAGGGATGGTGCTTTCGAATTTCGACACGATGAGAGCATGCGACGATGAGTGGACTAGGCCTTCTCCAGTACGGGTGATAGTGCTGGAAGAGGTCTAGGTTCTTCGGATGGGACATCCAGGTCAGACATGCCACTCGCTCTTCATCGCGGGGTTCGGGGTACGTTACACAATGAAAGCTGGCAAGATTACATATTAATAAGAAACAAATACAAGGTTAAAATAAATAGTGCAAAAAACATATATATAAACAACAAAATTTCCCAAGCAAACGGACAGAAAGAGATGTGGATGCAAATAAAAAAATTAGTATTGAAACGACAAAAAATAAAAAACATAATATTTGAAAATGAAGAATATGATGATGAAACGAAAATAGCAAACAAATTCAATAAATATTTTATAGAAAGTGTAAAAGAAATTAGTAAATCAATTGAAAATACTATATATAGAAATTACGTAGATCAATATAATACCATTTTCAAATTCCACCAAATATCGTTACAAGATTTAAAAACAGTATGCAAGTCATTAAAAAATAAAGCTGATTTCAACAAAGTAAGTCCTATAATGATACTGGATAACTGGAATAATTTAGGCAACACCATACTGGAATTAATAAATAAATCGCTTTAAACGGGTGAATTTCCTAGCTCATGGAAAGAATCAATGATCACACCTGTTGAAAAAATTACAAACACCAACAAATGTGAAGAGTTTAGACCAATTAATACATTAATGACAATTGAAAAAATATTAGAGGCGATTGTAAAAAAACAACTAATGGAATACATTGAACGAAATAATATATTATCAATTTACCAATCAGGATTTCGAAAAAAGTACTCATGCGAGACTGCGGTAAACCATTTAATAAATGAATGGAAGAATTGTACAAAGCGGAAAAAAATAATTGCACTTTTTCTTGATTTTAAGAGAGCTTTTGAAACGATTGATCAGGAAATACTACTAGAAAAAATGTATCAATATGGTGTCAAACATAAGGAACTTAATTGGTTCAGGTCCTTTATAACAAATAGAATGCAGAGGACAAAAGTTAATAATTCTACATCGGAATATATTAAAGTAGAACAAGGAGTTCCTCAAGGATCAATTTTAGGGGCACTCCTATTTATAATTTATATAAATGATATGCCAAAAACTATACAATTTTGCAAAAGTGTGTTATATGCGGATGACACTCTTATATATGCTGAAGGAGACGACACTGAGCAATGCAAAAGCATGTTAGACAACGATGTGAAAAATCTAGTCTCATGGCTTAAGATGAATAAACTGAAGCTTAACGAACAAAAAACTAAGTTGATGACAATTAATATAGATAGCGAATTAACTATTGAAATAAATGGAAATACGATCGAAAATGTTAAAAGCATAAAATATCTAGGAATGATAATAGACAAAGAGTTAAAAATGGAGCAACACATCGATTATATATGTAAAAAAATAGGGAAAAAGATTGGATTTTTTAAACGTATCCGAAAAAGAATGGACTATATAACAGCGGTTAATATATGCAACACTAAAATAAAACCACATTTTGAATATTGTTCTACCGTTATGTTCTCATGTTGCAATCAAGGTCAAATCGAAAGATTGCAAAAACTTCAAAATAAGGGTATGAGAAGCATCCTGAAATGCAATCGCTTTACACCAATAAGACAAATGTTGGATACACTGAGGTGGTTGGATGTCAAGCAGAGAATGGAACTGAATGCACTACTTACAATTTTCAAAATAAAGTATGGCGAAGCACCAGCATATTTAACAAGGGAAGTCAGACTTGTGAGTGAAGCTCAACCATACAACCTACGAAACGCGAATGATTTCCGACTGAATTTGCAGTTATCAACAGATGGTCAGAAGACGTTACTCTACAAGGGGATAAGGCTTTTCAACATGTTACCAACATATATAAAAAATGAAAAGAATTTTAGAATTTTTAAAACTAAATGTATCAAACATGTAAAAAGAGATATTTAAAATTACTGTAAAATGAACTGATTTAGAAAAATTTTTATTATAAATGTAATTATAAAGTATTTAAAATACTAATAAATATATATACTACTACTACTAGTTTGTTTCGAACGCTAACAAAGAAACTATAAACACATTTTAATAAACACTGGGAACCTGCTTAGGAATGCAAATATGCTATCAAATGTGAGCTCTTTATAAGCATGTAGTTCGACCACTGCGATATCATCGCAAGCAACACTAGCTACTTTGATATGCCCGGGTTCCCTTGCAGAATATTGTGGAATACTCACAAAACACTGCTGGAAATAGTGAACTGGTGGTTAGTATGACGAATTTGTTTTGGATGTGACTGCAACGTTGTATTAAAATGTTAGTGAAGAACTAACGGAAATTAAAATTTAAGATTATTTAACACAAACAAACATAAATCGGCACCCGATAGTGATTTTTTTTTTGCCTAATCAAGGAATGCTAATATTTCTTAAAAGATGATAACTTACTTCTTTGTCAGTTGGCGCAGCATCCCATTGGCTCTCTTGAGCCAATTCGACTTTGACCACTTTCAAATAATCCGAATGCGGTGAGGTATATGCCAAATAGTTGACGGTACATCCAACACTCAACTCATGAAACATACTACTCGCACTCACATCGAAAAACAAGGAATTGTCTATAGTTCCATTATTGCTGCGAAGCGATGTAATAACACCAGTTCGACTAGAACAGGCGACCTCATCTTCCGTTTTGGTAATTTGGTCGTCTACTTTTTCAGCCAAAGGTTCTTCTTTTTCTAGTTCCGTGTTAAAGTGTTGGTTTTCTTCTTCGAATTTTTTGGCATATTGTTCCTTCTGGTAGTCATAGTCGAACAGATTGTACACGTGTTTAAATAATGAAATCATGATGGAATCTTGTTATAAAAAATTAATTCAGATACTCTAGTTATTGTTGCCCAGCACGTTTCTCAAGGGGTTCGTACATCCACTCCGTTTCCTTGAGATGATTTAATTCTTTGCGCAGGTTCTGCAAGCGTTTGAGATGGTTTTCTGTTGTCGAGATTTTGTAACCGCATTCGCTGAGGATTATATACTTGAATCGAGCAAATGTCTTTTCAGAATATGTGTCGGGTTTCTTTGGTTGCTGTATAAGGACATTTAGTTTTTAAGGTTAGATACGAACAAGGATTGTATTTTAATGTGGGTAGCATACCTCTGTCGAAACGTCGGATGTGCTTGGGCCCTCCGATGTATTATTGTCATTCGACATAATTGCTAAGGCGAATAACTGATTAGTTTAATGCAAATGCAACTTTACACTAGCACTCGCGAAAATCAATAGGAACATTTGCTTTCAGAACGTTCTTTTTTGAGTAAAATAAAATAATTTGTCACTGCAATACAATTACAATAATAATGCAAAATTGAAAATAGCTCAACCGGCACGGGGCTAACGATAACGATGTAACAAAAGAAATTTGTTTGTAGCGTTTACAAAACGAAAACAGCAACGACAATTCGGTTTCCAGAATAAAGATGTCAAACGCCAAGCATTAGTTGAATTGAACAGGGATGGTATTCAACGAATGATGCAATGCAACAGGTAATTTTTTTGCTCCGCTCACAATAGTTAATTTTTTTTTTAAATATATATTATTCAATCTACTTAAGTACAAGCCTGAGGGGGTTGGATACCATTTGCCGATTTTTAATATATCGTAATCATAATCGGCCCTAGCAAGGTTTCCGTCGGAGCGGAAAATTCTCCGATTTTGTACGATTCCGATGATTTTTGCTTCGAGGTATTCTTCCGAAAAGCTTTTTCTCCGACATTTTGTAACGCATCCCAGCGAATTGCGTTGAAGTGCGTTTAGGTGCATTTTTCGTTCAATTTTTGACAGCTAAGTGCAATTCTTTTTCTGATTTCGTCCGACACAAATTCTTCGCGGAATTTGTTTACGAAGTGAAGTGGAGTAATAGAAAAATGTAAGTATTTATATAAAACTATATATTTAAGTAATTTTCGTACTAATCGTTTGAATTTGTGTTTCCAGGGCGAGTTCAAAGGAAAAAACAGCACCCCACAACAGTACGAGCTTCGTCGTCGCATTTGTATAGTATTTCTTTCCGATGACACATACCTCGAATGGAATTGGAATCTCCGACGAAGTATCCGTTGCGGAAAATTTTCCGCTCCGACGGATACCTCGCTAGGGCAGAATGTCGACATTTTTATAACATATTCGGCCCTAGCGAGGTATCCGTCGGAGCGGAAAATTCTCCGATTTTGTACGATTCCGATGATTTTTGCTTCGAGGTATTCTACCGAAAAGCTGTTGGGAATATTTCTCCGACATTTCGCAACGCATCCCAGCGAATTGCGTTGAAGTGCGTTCAAGTGCATTTTTTGTTCAATTTTTGACAGCTAAGTGCAATTCTTTTTCCGATTTCCTCCGACACAAATTCGTCGCGGAATTTGTTTACGAAGTGAAGTGGAGTAATAGAAAAATGTATGTAATTATATAAAACTATTTTCGTATTAATCGTTTGAATTTGTGTTTCCAGGGCGAGCTCAAAGGAAAAAACCACCCCTGAACAGTACGAGCTTCGTCGTCGCATTTGTGTAGTATTTCTTTCCGATGGCAAATACCTCGAATGGAATTTGAATCTCCGACGAATTATGCGTTGCGGAAAATTTTCCGCTCCGACGGATACCTCGCTAGGGCAGATTGATGACTTATGTTGACTCAATAACATCGTTTACAATGTTAAGTCTGTAGGTAAAGAAGAATTACCATTTGAACAAATTAAACAGTGAAACACAACTGCTAAAATACAAAAATACCCTGCATAATTTTTTTCAGCTTACAATTGAACCTTTGGTAACCCTGATGCTTAGCCGTCTGTGCATACAGAAATAAAAAAAAGATAAATACCCTTATACAGGCACTATTCAACCATCAGACGCGTTTAGGATATGCAGCCTCTATTCAACGTTGTATAATTTTTATGAATAAGGTTTTTGCGTTTAGAGGCATTTTAAGGAGTACATAACTTTATACCCGGCTTATAATGAATTTATGAATAAGACTGATGAAATTTAAGATATCAAAATGAGTAAATAAATCTACAATGACAATATTAATTCTCATTATTAAATTAAATCACTACTTTAAGACTTATTTTCCTTTCTGGATACAATAATGCATCACTATTCACTACTTATGAAGACGTGGCAACAAGTATAGTATGTTTGGTAGTAGGCATCATCATTTAGGATTGGAATATGGGAAAAGTGGGTCAAGAACTGAGACAAAATCCAGTTGACCTACCAAAAAGGTAGACAGTATTAAAATCCGATAATAAAAAATTATACTAAAGAGCTGTTTTTTAAGTTTTTGAATCATTGTTATTATTATGGATGTTGTCCTCATCGCTTTCAGTTGCTAGAAAGCACATGGCAAAGGTTTCTTTTCACCAACAGTCGCTGAATCAGTCCCTACGGTCCCTCGTTCGACATAGACTTCTGCACTGCTTTGATTGGATTTTTTTGTTATTTTAAAACAGAGAAATCACTTAACTTATATTACTCTTACTCTCGGAATGTAATATAAGTTAAGTGAGTTCATATATTTGTGTGGATAGAATGTACCAATTTTCATATACACATTCGAATAGGTAAATTGGCATTGTAAATCTGCTATAATAAACATGTAGCCTTATTCATAAACTCATTATAAGAAGTGTATAAAGTTATGCACTCCTTAAAAAGCCTCTTAACGCAAAAACCTTATTCATAAAACTTATACAACGTTGAATAGAGGCTGTACATCCTAAACACGTCTGATGGTTGAATAGTACCTGTATAAGGGTATTTTAAATTTTTTTTATTTCTGTATACACAGACTGCTGAGTATCAGGGCTACCAAAGGTTCAATTGTTAGTTTAAAAAAATCATCCAGGATATTTTTGTATTCTATCAGATGTGTTTCACTGTTTAATTTGTTCAAATGGCAATTCTTCTTTACCTACAGACTCAACATTGTAAACCATGTTATTATGAGTCAACATTAGTAATCAATATGTTATAAAAATGAAGAAAAAAATTTGTCACCATGGGTTTCGCAACCATAAAAATGATCCCTTGGTAACTCTGCCGAGCTTTTTGGTAATTTATTTGACACATGGATGGGGAAATATGTTATGAATAAGAAATTGTGCGACCCTGAATAGAGGCGGTATAAATACTTATGCACTGTATGAATGAATGAGTAAGGGGGATGAACTTTAGATGAGAACATGATTTATGTTCTACTCGCCGATACTCGCCGATCATTAAATATAATTGCGCACTATTACAATTACGTGTGTATAAGTCATATAAAGAACATCTGGTCAGTGGGCCTTGGTAGTTCATAGGGACTGTTTTATGAACTACCGGCTATTGCAATTCTTGTCTAATCTAAGAAGAATAAAAAATGCGCTATTTGTTGATTGGGTCAGCGTCTACTGTTTTCTAATGGGTTGCTACAACCTGATGTTGCGGTGTTGTCAATGGCCCTCCGCACATGAGATGAATATTTTGGTGTGAAACCGGTTTTATGGGCGAGGGGACTGAGGCATACGGAGAGAAAATGGTTGAAAATCTTCAACCGAGTTTTTGTGGAGGAACAAGGTTGAAAACCAATACAAACACATTTTTCAACATTTTAGGTCTGACATTTTGTTTATGTCATTCGGCTCTCATACCCGTTTTGTGAGTCGAGCAGTCAACACCAATGTAATTGCATATACTCTCACACAAACCTAAGAGCTTGCGAATTGTCAAAAGTACTAAAGGCAAATGTCAATTTCTATAGAATTACTAACACAACGAAAAGGGGTTCATGTACACAATTTATTCTGCCGGCAAATTCATCTCGTGTGCGCTTGGAGTATGGTGTGAAACCAGTTTCACTCCAGAGTTAAATTCATCTCATGTGCGGTGGCCCAATGATGATTACGATGGTTGTATTGCGATAAAATTGTCACCATGAATATTTTTATTGTATTGTAGATATCAACCAAGTTGAACATATCGGTAAACACACTAAAGATGATTGCGATATATGACATATATTTATTTTCCATTTCTTGATTTCCGGTACTCCATTATGTTTTAAATCAAAAAAAATTGTCTTGTCTCTGAGACGCACTTAAAATTCGATACAAACTTTAAACTGCAAGGGTATGAATTATATCACTCCCCACATCCCCATAATTCAGCAAAATGCGGGGCTGCAGTTATAGTAAAGAATACGATCGATCACCATATAGATGCCAAGTTCCAATCATGTGCGATACAAGGAATTTCTATTAACATTCGAACGAAAAGTAGACAAACTATATCAGTTGCATCAATATACTGTTCTCCCAGTTACAATCTAAAGAAAAATGACTTTTTAGGTCTCTTCCGAATATTTAGCAATAGATTTATTGCAGGGGGAGATTTTAATGCCAAAAACAAGTACTGGGGACCTAGATTGACAAATACAAAAGGAAGAGAACTCTATGAAGCAATAAACGAAATTAGCGGCAAGTATCACTCAACGGGAAAACCTACGTATTGGCCAACAGATAGAAACAAAATCCCTGATCTTGTCGACTTCTTCGTAACAAAGAATATCTCGTCTAACAATATAAAGGTAGAAGAAGGGCCTGATCTTGACTCAGATCATTCCACAATACTTTTAACACTTGGCGATAAAATCACTAGTAAAGAAGATAGCCCAAGGCTAGGAAATAAGTTGACTGACTGGAACTACTTCAGGCAGCATCTAGAGGATAGTATTCAGCTCTTAGAAACAATTGGAACAGAAGAACAATTAGAAGATGCTGTTCAAATATTAACTGTAAATATCCAAAGAGCTGCATGGGCTGCAACACCTAAAACGAAAATTAAAATCCAACAAAACTCGTATCCAAAAGTAATATGTGATATAATTACGGAAAAGAGACGAGCTAGAAAACGTTGGCAACAAACAAGGGCGCCCAGAGACAAAACAATACTGAATAATCTAAACAACCAGCTTAAAAGATCGATAAGAGAATTTAAAAATGAGTCTCTCAAAAAATACCTTACCAATCTTACAAATGACGCTAGTACCGAGTACTCACTCTGGAAGGCAACAAAAAAAATGAAAAGACCAATTGCTCACATTCCACCAGTTAAAAACAGTGAAGGTAACTGGGCAAAAAGCAACCAAGAAAAAGCTAATTTATTTGCTGAATATCTTGAAGGCGTCTTTCAACCATATGAAGATAAAGACTGTCAAGAAAGCGAAGAATTATGCGAAGAGGAAAGACACATCCAACCGGTAACGGCTAAAGAAATTGCCAACGAAATAAAAAAGGGCATCAGTACTAAAAAAGCCCCGGGATTTGATTTAATATCAGGGGAAATCCTAAAACAATTCCCAAAAAAGGGCTTAAAGAAATTAGCACAGATCATAAATGCTGCATTCAGGATAAGGTATGTACCTAGCATGTGGAAAGTCGCGGAGGTGATTATGATACCAAAACCAGGCAAACCGCCTAGTGAAGTCACCTCATATCGCCCCATATCTATACTACCTATGTTGTCCAAGTTATTCGAAAAGATGTTGATTAAACGTCTGAACAAAATAATCGAAGAAAAATCGCTAATCCCAAACCATCAATTTGGTTTTAGAAGTGAACACTCCACGATCGATCAGGTGTATAGAATAACAGATAAAATCGAAAAAGCATTTGAAGAAAAAAAGGTATGCTCTACTATATTTCTCGATATAGCACAAGCTTTCGATAAAGTATGGCACAAAGGACTGATCTATAAATTGCAAAAGCATCTGCCAAAACAATTTTCAGAAATTTTAGAGTCCTATATATTAGAGAGATTCTTTAGAATTAAACTAGGAAATGACTACTCCACATTAAGAGAAATAAAAGCCGGTGTACCACAAGGAAGTGTGTTAGGTCCTGTGTTATATCTCTTATTTACTAGCGACTTGCCGAACAGTGATGAAACAACTGTGGCAACATTTGCAGATGATACAGCTGTACTTGCTGTGGGAGAAACTGTCGAAGTAGCGACAAAAAAACTACAGAAGGCAGTGAACAATATAACAAAATGGACAAAAAATTGGCAAATTAAACTAAATGACCTAAAATCGGTCCATATAAATTTTACAAATAAAAATGTTCAGCACATACCTGTATTCATAAATGATGAAGAAGTAGATTACGCAAACACAGCCAAATATCTAGGCATGACACTAGACGCAAAACTGCGCTGGAAAGCACATGTAAAGAAAAAAAGAGAAGAACTAAATATGCGCTACAGTAAAATGTATTGGCTTATAGGGAAATACTCTTGTTTGTCAAATTACAATAAATTACTGCTTTATAAGCAAATTCTAAAACCAGTATGGACCTACGGGCTCCAGCTGTGGGCATGCACATGCAAAACAAATTTACAGAAAATTCAAACATTTCAAAACAAAGTTCTACGGAATATAGTAAATGCACCATGGTACATAAGAAACGCTGATCTGCATAGAGATCTAGAAATAGAAATGATTGAAGATGAAGTCAAAAAAGTAGCTAATAGACATAAACTAAGGCTTCTCAATCACGTCAGCTCAGAAATGAAGGAACTATTAAATACTAGCAATATGACTAGGAGGTTAAGAAGGATAAAACCTTTTGAACTAGCTACATAGCTCGAAAAATAAAACAAAAACAGTATTAAATCCTCTATGGACAAATACTTCGAATATGAATTTTAAAAATATGAAAGACAAATTGCTGATTGGTTTAACTACTAGGTGCAATAATTGGAAAGCTGGCTAATCCCCGCCCTGCGACAATGAAATGCCAAGAAGGTTGTAACGCAGGGAAAACGGGAAGACGGGAGAAGGGGTTTAGTGGGTAGAAATCACCACACTGTTACTGAGTACGGGCTCGGTTTCGTCTTTGGAAGATTACCACCTCCCAGCGTAAGAAAAAAAAAAAAAAAAAAAAAAAAAAATCTCCAATTGTCCCGTAGAAAAAATTGCTCCAAAAATAAGCTGATTTATTATTTGTCATTTGAACAAGGGCATTTAAAAAACTAAATAGATGATGATGACAAATATATTGTTGATATCACATAAGCATAAACTTTGAAATCGAAGTCGCAGTCGCCGATGGTGATGAATCTCTATCTAGATACTTGTACAATCTTCCATCCATTACTGTACACATTTCATATACCATCCCTGAGTTGCAGCCATTTTTACTTTTCGAACATAAACTTTCGAACGAATTTGCAAACGCAACGGCACGAAGACATCGAATAATTTTCTTGGCAACGCACATCAAAAATTGAAATTTATTTTCCGCCTAGCTGGGTGGTGGACGAGTACACGTTTTTTCCTCGGTGCAAAGTATATAATATAATATATATCAATTATATCAGTGTGCGAATTAAATGAATTCAGTGATTATTCAAAACTAAGGGAAATCTCAGTGTGTAAACCATATTCCACCAGTTAAAGGAATCAAAAACAAACGACTAAAAAAAAAAGAAACAATTAAAATGGAGCAAATTATCGCCAATCTCTTAGTTGCCGACAACGATGTCATCCAAAAGGTGAGTTTGCACCATTATTATAATACCTATAGATTTTCTTTTGCGTATCCACCCTCAAATTCAAATTGTTGCTGTAAAACTAAATAACACCCGTCACCGATTTCAAATGAAATTAGACAATTGCACCTAATATTTTGCATTAAATCCAGCGGAATAAAGTAAAAACACGTGGTGACCTCCTTGCGGACATATTGGCGAAAAAAAGCTCTCATTTTTTCCCCCGCGGAGTTCCGATCCATAAAAAGTTCTCTGAAAAGTTAGTTGAGAATGCGCTTGTGGGTGGAGTTCGTTTCGTACGATTCTCTTAAAATCCAGAGATCTATGCAGTTTGGTAACGCTCTGTTAAATAGCTGAAATATGATTCATGGATGAATAATTTGTGTCTACGGATGTATTTCATGAATCTGTTGCACGTGTTGAGTTGATGGGTAATCCTCCTCATTGCGCGACCACTCCTATTTATCTACTTTATGTCGCTAGACCGAACATTCGCAATTCGTTGAGTTGGCAGAATAAGCTCTTGCGGCCGGCTGTCTGCTTGAGTGGCGTCATTCGCAGTTGGCGGAAAAATGTGTGTTCATCTCTTGCAATTTTGCTTCGTTTTTTATTCGGTGATCTTTTTGTTGGTAATTCTACGGATCAAAGCTTGCTATCAGTTGAGCAGCATAGCTAGGTGTGTGTCTAAAAATATATTTTTGCCAGATGTTTGCCGATGGTTGGCATAGCCAACTCCTATTCATTGTTTTTCGCCTTGGAATTCGTAGTCTAGCCATTTAGTGTGGTTATTTGTAAGAAAGCTTTAGGGTAGTTCATGATCAGAGCATCGCCGTCGCGTCGCCGTCCATGGGCGAGGAAGTAATTACACGCAATTATGGATTGGAATTCTCATTATGAGCTTCATATGAGTAATTCGGGATGATGGCCAATGGGTTGAAGTGTAATTTGAGAATACATATGAATTCAATCAAGCTAAAGCTTTTTTTTTTTTTTGTTGGGAAACATTCTTGATTCCGATTCGCGGAATCGGAATGTCTTTTCTGGTTTCAAATAGAGTTCAGCGAAATTCTAATAAACATTTTTGAAGTGAGGTGTTATGGAAATGAATCGGATAGACATGTGTTAAATAAATAAACAATCCTAATAAGTGTTCCTTATGAATTTTGTTTATTTAAAATTAAACTAAAATGCTGCTAGTATTTTACGCTTAATTGTTAAAATTATTGTTTCAATTTTCCATTTAATACTCAGTGGGAAGATTATACAAATAAGCATGGGAATTTATTAATTAAAAGTTTATTGATACTCGTGTTTGGTATCATTCTTAGCTGAAGGACGTTTTCTTTGACTGCCTTGTTTTTGGTAAGGGATTATTTTTATAAGGAGTGTCTCACAATGTACGCAAGATTTTAATTAAATAAAAACACGAATCACGTTGGATATGGTCATGTAGGCATATGCCTCCACGACTTCATTGGCACACAAACCCTCTTTTCTAGGAATTTTCCATAAATATGACTGCATTTTGTTGATGCAGTGTTGAATCTCTTCCCTCAAAATACCTTGTTGTCATAGAACGTTGACTTTAAATAACCCCATAGAATGAAATCCAGTTGTGTTAAATTACATGATCTAGAATCCCAATTCTGATCACCAAAACTAGATAGGTAGCACAATACGGGAAATGTCTTATGCAGTAATTGAATTATTTACGGGCATGCCATACAGCTCGTGTCTTGTTGAAAGCACATTGTGCTTACATCAATACCATCCAATTCAAGCAGAAGTAAGCACCGGTTACATTCACTCCTTGACCAGCTTTAATTGGGAAGAGGTTTTGGAACAATGTTGCCACCAATGTGATACGTTGTGGATGCATTCACATGTGGGTTCTCTTAACCCAAATGCGATATTCCAAAATTAAGCCATAAAGGTGAAAATGAGCTTCTTCGCTTAGGTAGGATGATTTTGCTTGAACAGATTATTTTGGCTTCCAATTTAACATAAAATTCAATTCTTGATTTTTTTGTTTAAGTTTAGGTTATATGCGATGGTAGCAGTGTAGAGTCGCCTGTTTTCGAACATCCCCAGTTCTCGAACATTTAGCAAAAGTCGTTATATTATCGTCAATTTACCGTTTCTGCTTTTTGTCACATATTTGACACATTTGAACACCAGGTTACTTAAGTGGCGCTACAGTCCGGGATGAACCTGGGCCTCAACCAACATGCCTCTCCAATTAGCCCGGTCCATAGCTAACTGCCTCCAGTGGCACACTCCAAGTTGGTTGAGGTCGGTTTCTACTTGTGCGCGCCACTTAAGGCGATGTCTTCCTCTACTGCGTCCGACGTCTGGCTGGGAATCGAAGACTCTGCGAGCCGAAGTATTGGTGTCCATTCTTTCTACATGTCCTAGCCATCTTAAACGTCCAATGCGGAGTTTTTTGACTAGGGGTATGTCGCTGTACAGCTCGTATAGTTCGTGGTTGAATCTTCGTATTCATAGCCCGTCAACGCAAATGGGACCGAAGATTTTTCGAAGAATTTTTCTCTCGAATCGACCAAGGATTTCTTCATCCGCTTTTGATACGGTCCATGCTTCAGCGCCGTAGAGCAGGACTGGGATGATCAGGGTCTTATATAGGATCTCCTTAGTAGTTTGAGTGAGGGCTATACTACTAAATTGCCTTCTTAGCCCGAAGAAACAGCGGTTGGCAAGAGTAATTCTTCGTTTAATTTCTGACGAGATGTTGTTGTCAGAGTTAATAGCGGAGCCGAGGTAGACAAAGTCCCGTACTACCTCAAAGTTATATCTATCAATGGTGATGTTCTGTCCAATTCGTCGATGTTGTGTGTCCTTTCGTGTTGACAGCATATACCTTGTTTTACCCTCATTACTGCTAAACCCATTTTTGCCGCTTCCTTCTCTATACTAGCAAACGTGGCTATAACATCACGTTGAGTCCTACCAATGATGTCAATATCGTCGGCGTGTGCCTCTGGTGTTGGCTCGGGAGTTTTGCACAATCCTCTCAAGAATCAAATTGAAGAAGTCACATGACAGCGCATCGCCTTACCTTAATCCTTTTTTGGTTTCGAATGTGTCGGTGAGGTCGTTTCCGACCCTGATGGTGCAGCGAGAATTCTCCTACACAACCGGACGAGTTTGGGCGGTATACCAAAACTAGACATGGCTCTGTATCTCTTTGAAATCGATAAATAGGTGGTGGGTATCGATTTTGACTTCTTGGGTTTTTTCCAGGATCTGCCGAAGTGTGAAAATTTGATCGATTGTGGACTTTCCTGGCCTAAAACCACACTGATAAGGCCGATCAGGTTGTTGGTAAACGGTTTCAGGCGTTCACATATTACGGCAGATAGGATCTTGTAGGCGATGTTGAGTAGACTTATGCCTCTGTAGTTGGCGCAGTTCAGAGGGTCTCCTTTTTTGTGGATCGGGCAAACGATGCTAAGGTTTCAATCTTCAGGCATGCTTTCAACCGCCCAGATTTGGCTTATGAGTTGGTGGATGTTGCTTACCAAGTCGTCTCCGCCAGCTTTATAAAGCTCAGCGGGAATGCCGTCATATCCGGCGGCCTTATTAAGCTTGAGTTTAAATATAGCTATCCTCACTTCACTTAGGTCGGATGGTTGGCAGTTTTCGCTGTCGTTGCCAATATTAAATGGTTCGTTCTGCCTGACAGCGGAATGTTGTTCGTCATCGCCGTTTAACAGTCCGCAGAAGTGGTTCTTCCATATCCTCAGCATCTCAACTACGATATTTTGTTGTTCATCTCGACAGGATTCTGTTCGAGCCTTGTATCCTTGGCTTTGACGTTTTACACTTTGGTAAAACTTGCGAACATCGTTCCTGGAGTGGCACCTCTCTATATCCTCGATCGCGCGCTTTTCTTGATCTTTGTTTCTTCTTTCTGAAAAGCCGATGTTCTTCCCTTCTTCTTTGCCTATAGAGCTCAAAAATCAGTAAGAATCAGTAAATATTATTTTGTACGAAAACAGACATAATATATACAAATGATAGCTGTCAGATTTGATAGAGTGATTTTCGTTTTGATTTATTATTTATTCACTTGGAAAAACTATTGTGAATCATTAAAACTGTAGCAGTTCTATGTGAAAGTAATTAATTAAACCAAAAACAAACAAACCGTGTGACTGGAATCTTGACAGCTACACCGATGTCAATGGAAAACCCCAAAAGCACAAGCCTAAAAGGATAATACCAATAGCTTAAGAAAATATTAAAAAAAAATACTCTGACAACGAGATCTCATCAGAAAAAAAAAAAACGAAGAGTTACTCTTTCCAACCGCTGTTCCCTTGGGTTAAAAAGCAATTTAGTAACAAAGTTCTTGTTCGAACATCTAAGGAAATCGCTATAGAGGATCTTATCATCCCAGCCAAAGCTATAGAGACGAAAAACTTAAGAACTTTACAAACTGTAAAGCGACATTGACTTGCCCAAAAAAGAAAAAACTCTTCATTGGACGTTTAAGATGCTCGGGAATATAGAACAAATGGAAGTCAACACCCTGGCTTCAAAAAAAAAATGAAATACAGAGCCTCAAAACTAGCCTCCCCTTCATTTGTGTGTGCGATGTTATTACTTTTGCCCCAAAGGAGAGGACCTCCTGCTTAACTTTTGTTAAATGTTTTTTTTTCAGACATTAGCAAGAGGTGAACAAAACCTTAACGAAACGCTGTAGGTTAGGTGACAAGGATTGAGCTTTTGTTAAAAGAATTCAATGGGCTTTTAGTTTGTATCCTTAGTATTTTTTTTTTTTTTTTTTTAAATTCTGACCTGCCTAAGCAGTAATATACACATCGACCTAAAAGATCTATTGTGCTTGTCGTCAGATGCTTTTTAGGTTAGTAGCGCTTCTACTTTCCTAATGTAGCTGATAATACTTTCAGCCGAAGATTTCCTCAATTCTTCGGGACTTAAGAATTCCCTGAAGAAAGATTCTCTTCTCATACCGTAAAGGGCCGGGCATTCACATATGATATGCTCGGCTGTTTCGTCTTCTTCTAGACATAGTCTGCACTCCGGTGAGTCGATTAGACGCATTTTGTTTAGGTGATATCGAAGACCGTGATGACCAGTTAGGTAGCCTACTAAGTTTTTGATATCGTGCCTGCGAAGATTTAGTATCTTGTCGGCATCTGATTTGAAGGGCTGAATAGCTCTTTTGGCCTGTCTTAGGCCTGGGATGTTTCCCCAGTATGAAACACATCTGTTTTGTTCCCAGTTTTTTATAACTAGATTTATGGCTGATTTGGGGATTGCACAGAAGGGTTCAGGTCCAATGAAGGGGGTTTCGGAACCTTTTCTGGCTAGTTCATCAGCTTTTTCGTTACCTTCAACTCCCTTATGTCCGGGGACCCACCATAGTTTGGTTTTGTTCCTGGAACTGAGTGTTTGGAGGGAGTTGAAGCAGTGTAGTACTGATTTGGAGTCAATGATGTGTGAGCTAAGGGCTTTTATAGCTGCTTGACTGTCCGTGAATATATGGATGTTTGCGCCTTTAATACCTGAGTTGTGTATTAGGTTTGCGCATTCTTTTATGGCATGGAGCTCAGCTTGGAATACACTAGGGTTTTTTCCCATAGGTATTGAGATGTTTTTATTTGGTCCATGTATGCCAGCTCCTACCCCTGAGTCCATTTTAGAACCATCCGTATACCACTTTAGGCCGTTTAGGCAGTTTGGAGGGTTGTTGCTACACCATGCTTCTCTGGTTGTGATCTCCGTTGAGAATCTTTTGTCGAAGCATAGTGTCTTTGGTAAGCGGTCTGTAACCGCACAGATCATGTCAAGTTCTGGAAGTTCGGAAAGAAGTTCAATTAGTTTTAGATGTTCACTAATGTTTAATTCTTCCGCTTGTGTCAAACTTGCTGAGCTGCGAATTGCCACTTTTTTTTATATAAATGTGGAGAGGTGTTAGTCCTATTATGGCTTCCATAGCCGCCGTGGGACAGGTACGCATAGCTCCGGTAATGCCCAGACAGGCAAGCCGTTGTACCTTGTTTAATTTATTTATAGTTGTTTTTTGGGTGACTTTGTTCCACCATACTATTGAAGCGTATGTTATAATGGGCCTGACCATGATCGTGTAGATCCAGTGTGTGGTCTTTGGAGAGATTCCCCAGGTTTTGCCATACATGCTTCGGCAGGCCCAGAAAGCTTTGGTTGCTTTTTGAATTTTGTTGTTGATGTGGGAGTTCCAGCTTAGTGTTTTATCGAGGATCACTCCAAGATATTTTACTTCGTTGGAATACTCAATGTATGTACCATTAATTGAAATTTGGGTAAGATTTAATTTCCTCCTTTTTGTAAAAGGGACGATGATAGCCTTGCTGGGGTTTATTGAGAGACTTTCTTTATTACACCAGTCTATGACTATCTTAAGGGCGTTTTGCAAACGTGTTGTAACTTCGTTTGGTTCTTTGCCCTTTATTATGATGACTAGGTCATCGGCGTATCCAATTATATTGAAACCTGCATTACTTAGGTCTTGAAGTAGGTTATCGATAACCAGAGACCATAGTAGGGGTGAGAGTACTCCTCCCTGAGGGCAGCCTTTAACGGCTGTTACTGATACTGAGGTCTGTGCTGATGAAGCAGTTATTTTCCGACTTTCAAGCATCGCTTTGATCCATTTGATGGTGGGATGATCTATTCTTCTATGAGTCAAAGCATTTGATATGGAGTCATATCCAGTGTTGTCAAAAGCGCCCTCTATGTCTAGGAAGGCACATAAAGCTACTTCTTTGTTTTCGTATGCACTTTTTATTTGTGATGTTAAACTTAGAAGTGCTCCTTCCGTGGATTTACCTTTTTGGTAGGCGAATTGACATGGGTGCAGAGGAGTGCTTTCATTTAAGCACTCTCTAATGTGTACGTCAAGTATTCTTTCCATTGTTTTCAGGAAAAACGATGTTAAGCTTATTGGACGGTATGATTTAGGTAGTTCTATTGGTTTGCCTGGTTTGGGGATAAATACCACGTTTACCTCCCTCCAGGTGTGTGGTATGTAGCCCCAATTGAAACTAAACCTAAATAAGGCTACCATAGTGGGTAGGAAAAAGTCCAAGCCCTTTTGTATAAGAGCAGGAAAGATTCCGTCTGTCCCTGGTGCCTTGTACGGTTTAAATGAGTTGATCGCCCATTTGACCTTATCCGGAGTGAAAAGTTTGCCGGATAAACTATTAATCCTTTTCAGGTTTATAGGGGGTGAGTCATCTATCATGTGTTCAGGAAACTCAGTTGTGATTGTAGAGCCGGGAAAGTGTACCTGAAGAAGTGTGGTCAACGTTTCTTCCCGGTCGCATGTGATTTTACCGTCAGCTTTGACTAGTAATCCCATGCAGTTTGTTTTATCTTTCGAGAGTGCCCTCTGGAGACGCGCCACCGCCGGAAGCTCTTCGAGTTCCTCACAGTATTTGCGCCAGGACGCTCTTTTTGATTTTCGCAACTCTATGTTGTATTGGGTAAGTAGAGATTTATATTGGTCCCACTTTCCGGTGCGCTTGGCTTTATTGAAAAGTTTTCTTACTCTTTTACGGAAACTTTCTAGGTTATCGTTCCACCATGGTGTGCACCTCTTTGCCACAGTGCGTTTAACCTTACAGCTATTTGTAAAAGATGAGATGATAATGTCATTTAGTTGACATTGTGCGACTTCCGCTTCACTTACACATGAAGGTTTTTCTGGAAGTATGTCACATTTAATCGATAGATTTTCTCGATACGTTCTCCAATTTGTGAGTTTGTTGTCGTATTTAATCGGCGCATCCTCGGTGTTGCATCTTAATTGGAAACTTATGTGCATGTGATCCGATAAAGATGCCTCACCAGAAACGTGCCAATTTTCGACGGTGTTTTGTACAAACGGAGAAGAGATGGTAAGGTCTAAAACTTCTTCTCTTAAAACGTTTCTAAACGTGGGTTTATTACCCTTATTTAGTATAACTAAATTGTTGCT
This sequence comes from Rhingia campestris, assembly GCA_932526625.1. Classification (NCBI taxonomy): domain Eukaryota; kingdom Metazoa; phylum Arthropoda; class Insecta; order Diptera; family Syrphidae; genus Rhingia; species Rhingia campestris. The sequence goes on along the minus strand of OW052184.1, from coordinate 40,620,357 downwards.
GTATAGGTAATCTAATAAGAACTCACCTCTTTTGTTTGTATCTCGACTGCCCCATATTGTGTTATGCGCGTTGGCGTCGCAGCCGAAGATAAGATGAAGTTGCTGGGTCTGGCAGTACTGGACAAGTTCCTGTACTGGGCGAGGTGGTATTTCGTCATCTCCAGCAAAGTACGCCGATGCGCATACAATTTTTTGTAGCTCTCGGCCGTTGCGTCTTTCTAAAAGGACAGCAACCAGATCTTTGGTAATGAAACCTGGAATGGGAGAGAATTTTATATCTTTTGCAACTAAAAGAGCTGCCCTTGGTCTAAAATTTCCCCGGGCGAAGATGAGCTCTCTGGTTTTACTTTGTAAACCAAATATCTTACCCTCTGTTGCCCATGGCTCCTGGATTAAACCTAGAGCGATGTTCCCTTCGGCACATCTTTGGTTGTAGGTGTCCGAGGCACCTATAGCTCGGTGCAGGTTTGCCTGCAGCACATTTAGTAGGGTGGTCATCGCTTCCTACCGTGCTCAGGGTTTCGTACCCTATAAGGCTTGTTATCGCCTCTTCTGCGTACGATACCCTGTTGAGAAAGACCTTCGTGTCTATCTCTCGGACCGTTTTTACGCTGTCCGTGTTTTTGCCGTTCACGCGCCCGTTCCGCAGCTAGCTTTGGTCTAAACTGTTGCTGGCTGATGTTAGCGTTGCTCGTACTAGGGGCGTTTGGCGATAATGTCGTAGGCAGTGAACCAGTCTTCTTTATATCGCTTCCGGCGGCAGTACTAATACTGGCTGCTGGTTGCGACGAGCTGGCGCTTGTTTTTTCTAACGACTTTTTCTTTTTATCAGTGTCATTTACACTATTTTTTCGGGTCTGAATTGCAGACTTGTCGGAACCTTTAAGGATGATCTTGATTTGTCCAAATCTGTATGATACCATCCCCTTTAGCTCCGCAAGCCTACGCATCGCACTCTCGTTTATTGCAAAGACCATGTGGACGACGTCTTTCTCGTCCGATCTTTGCAGAACTCTCCACGTTCTCGTATTTAGGTCTCTGTTTTGACCGTCTAGTATTGCCAGTATTCTCTCATTTGTAACTCCGGTACTCTGCGGGAAGAAAGCTCTGACAATATGTGGTTTCGGAAAGTCTTCCTCTCCCACAAGCATTACTTCCAACTCGCATTTCTCCTTTAGTCTGAGAAAGTTTGTTTTCATCCACTCTGAAGTGGTGATGTCCGCACATACTAACAAGAGCCATCCGGCTTTGAAAGTTGTCCCGCGGAAAGCTGGCTTTGCATCCCCGTCGCGCAGTTCGATCGTGATGTCCATAATCCTCTCTTGTATCTGAACCATTTGTTCATTCGTGAGAGGATTGCGATCGATATCGACTGGTACGACACCCAATCTGACATAGCTCGCTATATCTCTATAGGTGGTTCTGTCAGAGGTTGTTTTCCCAGTGCGAGCTCGCTTCGCTTCGGACTGAGGAGGTGTGTTGTCCTCAGATCTCATGCGTTTGGCTTCTTTGGCATCATCTTTTGTTTTTGCAAAGATGCGGGCTTGCTCTATGCTGCTACCCTGTTTCAGCGCTCTGTTGAAACGACGCTGTTCAGCTGGCGTGAACCTGATACGCTTGGAATCAGTTTGAGCCGTTTTGCCTGGGGTCCCTGGCGCTTCTGTATATTCTGCATGCAATTCATCCGAGAGTATACTGATGCTGTAAACAGTACTTGATTCCGAGGCTGAGTCACTCAGATGAGACAATTTCTCTTCTAGGCTCATCATCTCGAAATCACTGATTGTGACCCTTCCCGATTGGCAGGTGTCGTGTCGGTTTCGACAGGGTGTTCTGAAACATCCCTAGTTGTTGATGCATTTGTAGAGGCATCATTCTCTATGTTTTTTATTATTGGTACTTCAATTTTTCCCACGAGTAGGCGGGATTTATTGGTCGCCCGTGGTCTACCCGTCTAACCACAGGAAGGCTATTTTGAGATCGGAGGTAGCCCGGTATCCGAAATTCGCAAACTAGCGGCTTAAAACTCCCTTTTTAGCCATGCATCCTTCGGCGTTTGCTGTTCCACCTTGGATTTGGGTTTAAGGGTTTTCTCCCACCTCAAACTTATGGTTCCCGCTTGTACATTGATCGTGCGTTGCAACGTGTTACAGCGCACGGTCAATATCCAAGTGGGACCCTTGGCTGACCCTAATCAGGCATGCTGATTAGTCATTTTCAGGTGGGCGCCCGCGAGAAGGACTGAAAGATGAGGATTTTGCCCAACCCTGTATCCTTAGTAAAGAAGACTCCTCCAGCACCATGGGAAGATGCCTCACACTGTAAAACAGTAAGGCATCAGTAAAAGTAATATTTTACGGTAACAGTCTTTAACCTGCCAGCCTTAAAAATTAATTTATAGAAGTCTATATCTGACTCCGAGATTTGGATCGACTCTATATGATTCGAAAACGAGGGCAGTCCAGGGGGGTCATTCCGTAACTTTGAAAACGACTACTGTCTGAGTGATGGTGTCGAGACCTCATAAGCAATTTGTAATTGGACGATTATTGTTTTAAGTGAATCAAAGTGATATCGCCGACAGCAAAATCGACTACCGTCGAAATGTTAACGTGAAACTATAATCACTTTACGGAATAAGTGGCCCAGATTTGTGTCATCTTATCATATGATGGCGGTTATTTATTTGTGCAAAGGATTTTAAAGAACTTAAATTTAGTTCATCACGGAAGTTTTTGTCCATAATTGCTAGAAAATTTCCTTAATTTTCTATCAATATAATCAAGATGTAAACAAATTGAACCCTTAAAGTTCATTCTTTAAGGATGATGGCTAGGCGTATATAACACATTCACAAACAAATTTTAATTTACCATCCACTGCAATCCAAGAACAAATATTGTTTTCGAGAGATTCAAGTTTTTTTTTTATTAATTCAGAGCAGAACCTCGCGAAGGACTGGCAAATCATCGGAGTAGTATGTAAGATCAGAGCAAACTATTTGAACGTAGCTGAGTTGGTCATATTTTGTTTTATCCTAAGCCCAAGATATAATCCGACAGCTTAACTTGATTTTCTGACACGAAATATGGACAAAATGTACTTTAAAATGACTTGGAAATTATAACCAAACTGGTGATAGGTTAGGTTAGGTTTACGGGTTGGTGGAGTAGAGGATTCTCTATTCCGCCACACTTAGGTACATGTGGACCCATTGTGATACCCTTGGTGGGATTACGTCCTTCCTTATCGTTACTACGGGTTACTCCACTCTATTCAGCCATCCTGATGTTCGTAGGAACCTGTAAAGATAGGGTAATGGAATATCGGAAAGCTCTTGGATGTCTTGGAAGTAGTAGCTTCCAAGTGTTCTGTTCCTCAGGTGACAGAGACTCGGGCAGTGACAGAGGAAATGAGGTGTATCCTCGTGTGTTTCCTCATCGCCGCAGCCTCTACAGATATCGTCATCCTTGAGATTTAATTTCATTGTATTGGTTCTGAGAAAGTTGTGACCAGTGAGAGCCCCTACCAGTTTAGAAAAGGAGCTTCTGTCGTACCGCAAAAGTTTTTTTGGTACGGTTTCCGTTGTATTTTGGCCAGAGCTTCCGAGACATTTCGCAGGTAGTCAATGACTTCCACCTGGTATTGGCTTTCATTCGGGTTTTGTATTCCACTCTTTCTCTGAGGTTACAGAGTGGTGGTTCTACCGTTTGTAGTGCCTGGTCATGATCTGTAGCAGATCCATTTCTTGCCAGTTCGTCGGCCATCTCGTTGCCGTCTATGTCCCTGTAACCAGGAACCCAGCAGAGATCAGCATTATGCTGTGAGCAGAGAACCTTGAGCTCTTCGCGACAGCGGCGAACTAGCTTTGATTTAATTTCGATAGCAGATACTGCTTTTATAGCCGCTTGGATGTCAATGAATATGGTGATATCACTGTGTGGTATTTCCATTATTGACACCAAATGAGCCGCTTCAGCGATTGCTAGCACCTCAGCCTGGAACACACTTCTATGATCAGGAATCCTGATTGATTTGTGTATTACTCATTCCTCTGAGAATATGCCAGCACCTGATCCACAGTCCATCTTTGATGAATATCGGTTTCCTTTTTGTGGGTTCATTCTTGTCCCATTCGTCTCTGCTCGGAAACGAGCAGGTGAAGGGTCGATCGAAGTCTAGATAGGGAGATAGATAGTCAGGGTTTACTACGCTCCCTACGTATTTCTTTAGGACCTGCGCATGCCCAGCGAGGCTCGGGATCCAGCTGTTCGTTTGGCTGATCCTCGAGGAGTTTTTGGCAGCTGATTCCTGCATATATAGATCTAAGGGCAGCAGATTCAGAATCACCTCCAATCCAGAGGTTGGGGTTTTTCTCATCGCACTGGTTGTCCCTATACACGCTAGTCTTTGTATTTTTGTCATTTGCTTCAAGTTGGTTGCTCTGTCTGTGGCTTGCCACCAGACTATAATGCCATATGTGAGTATTGGTCGCACGATAGCCGTATACATCTACAGGATTATTTTGGGGTTAGGTACCCACTTTCTGCCGAATATTCACTTACATGCGTAGAAAGCATTTGCTGCTTTCTTAACTCTTTCATTGACATTAAGTTTCCAATTGAGCTTTCTGTCTAGAAACTGGTGATACAACTTCAACTTCAAAGGAGCTATTAGAGTGAGAGATCGATTGGTTGATTGCATTTCAATAAAGTAAATAATCATTGGTTATAGTTACTCTATCTCGCAATGGTCGCACAACTAATCCGAGTAGAATCAACTACATACCAACAAATGGCAAATCTTAACTTATCCGTTTAGATTCTGCATAAAACTGGTGATCACGCTACATGAATGTGTCTGTCAAAGTGATGCGTGTATAAGAAATCAATGAAAAACTATTTCTATGGATTAGAAACTATCTCTCGAAACGATGAATTCTAGTTATTTGGTTTCAAGTCTTCTACTCTAGGTCTAGGATTTTTTTTTGTAATTCAACACTCATTAGGATCTCGCTCAAGATATAAAGCGATTATACATTATATACTTCCAATACTTAATGTTTGCTCGGTTGCCACTTTGAACGTACAAACCCATGTTAGTTGAACGTGTTGAAAAAATCGACATAGCGAACTTCTAAGTTTCGCTCGAACATAATAGAAATGGCTCCTCACATTCTACGTTGCATAACAACCAATGCTCAAATTAAATTAAAAATTGTTAGGCTATGAGTAGAAATCAGTTTACATTAAGCCAATCTTCATCGGTAGGCTGAAATATAAAATCTCGTATATAACGCGAAAGAATTTGAAATGCTCTGGCCCCATGACCTACTTGCTGAATAAATTCTTGAATCTCCTATAAAACAAATCCGTAAAAGTGACAAACAGCAAATAAAATGATGAGTCTACTCTTCTGTAGTGGAGGTTAAGATCCATAGAGATTGACCCCTCCTACTGGCACAAAAAAAAAAAATAAAAATAAAACAATAAAACTTGTGGACCTTTCACAAACCATTTCGGATTCTTAATGTGGATTATAACCCCTGGGAAAAGTGATTCTACCATTTTTCGGTTTACAAAGTGAACCTAGAGTTCAGCAAGCGCATAGAAAGTTAAAACGCTTGCATAACAATAATAGGCTTTCTTTGTCCCAAACATCGGGCATACATCTTTGTTTGCAAAACACGTTAGCAGATGGATGGATCCCTTAAAAACCTAAATGAAATAGATCAAACCTGATGCTTTCCTGTCTTTTATGCAGTGTAAATCTCTGACATTGTCTTCGTGCCCAAAGAAAAGGGACACAAACAAATGTTCTACCTGAGACCTTGATGTAATCAATAAATTCCAGCTCACCCTATGAAGTAACATCTAAACAATACAAAATCGATGCCATTCTTCTAGCCGTGTACGTTTTTAGACCAACAACAACAACAAAAAAAGATAAATGAATTGTTTTCCTCCCAGGTGTTGATTTTTTGCCTTTATCCGGCAATTCGCAAACGTTGTGCAAACAGGGGAAATGATTTTCTTGGCAATTTTCCTTTCAAAGATGTGTTGGATTTGTGTTCGCCAGCCTTGTCTGGTTGGGCGGTTTCTCTATTTGTTTCCATGTGTCGGTTTCTAGGCATTAGTGACCGACCGATTGCAAATTCAAAAATAGACGTTTTTGTTTCAATTGTCTATGCGCCTCTATTTTAACTTGAAGACGTCGCAAGAGATTATCCGGTTGTTGGCATAGTAATTTTTATTTATTTTGAATTGACCTCTGAATTATTCAAAAGATTCTCGAGACACTCTTGCCATAACACACACAGTTGGTAGGGAGTCTAAATCCGCGATAGCCTATATGTGGGTGTAGGTAGAGAAACGTGCCTGGATTGAGTTGGAATGTATTTTACCAGTTCGACACATTCGTCTTACTCAGCGGAAGTGAAATGAAAAGAATTTCATTGGAATGGGGTGCAATGGTAAAGAAGAAACGAAATTTTTCAACGTTTATTCTAATGACAACGAATGAAATTTCTTCTTCTTGAATTCGAGGGTAGTATGGTCTTTACGGATGCAATAGTGTTGTTACAATGTTGTAATACCGCTCCTTCCAATGATGATCACCGTTCTCCATTTATGTACGATAGTGCTCCAAAACGAACACATTAATTTCGCAAATTGTATCTTTTCTCTGTAACGAAATGAAGGCCCTCTAATATATTTAAGGGATCTCATTATGGAAATCTAGTTTGGTCAGCTCCACCGCACATTAATGCTTTACGTTCAATGTCTTCCCACTGTCTGTCTCGTATTGGCGGTGCTTTGTTTCCTTCTGAAGCCGTAATGTTAGTTAGAATGCTCTTTATATTCTTCAGTGTACTAGTCAAGTCATTGACAGTACTATTGTATCTAACATGACAAACGATGGATACGACAGTGGTTTTTCTAGGGGTTTGTGGAATCCGGCACTTTAAATTTCGTGGCCATGTCTCATTTGCTAAGCATGCTCGATGGTTTCCATTAATACAAAGTTTGGCATAACATCCATACTTGGAGACTTTTTGATTTAAATTGATGATGCTGCTTGCAAAAGCGTGCTTCCCCTCACCTTGTTTGCAGCATTGCCTTGTAAAAGTTAATGCAACCATACTACTAAATATGTCCTCGCTTTCTACCATTGATTTTGATAAGTTGCATAGGTGGCATCTTTATACTCCGTCGGAGCATGAGTCCGTTGCTGAATTAAGGCATAACGCGGATTGTCAGAATAAGTTCACTGACGTTGTCGAAATATAACATTTCTAGTCTATGTCTGGGACTTACAAATGCTCATCTGAAGAGTCGCTGTTTCTGCTCACTATAAGTTAGTGTACTTGTCACAGTTTTGCATCCTCGTTTTGCCCGTTCAATTCATCGGGTGTGTGCTTTGTAGCAGCTTAGCGCCTCCGCAAGTTGTGTGGCTGCATCTTTTCTGTTGAATTCTAACAAAATGGGCACAGATACGAACGTCTATGTCTTTTTTTTAATTCAACATCGATTTCTTCCAATGAATTTGTTTGCTTCCAGACAATAAACCACCCCACCTCTTTAAGAGTCCTTATTATCAATCCATCTACTACTTTATTCCTTCGTTTATTAAAATTTCTTTTATTTATTTATTTTTCCACAGGCAACAGCTGATTTGCAGGAGGCCTACAAACATCCCGAAACCATTCCAGCACTATGCCAGATTGTAGTGTCATCAAAGGAGCCCCAAATCCGTCAATATTCGGCGGTTTTGTTGAAGAAGCGTTTGGGAAAGTTACGCAATTGGCAATTGATTGCTCCAGAGCAGCAATTGGTGTAAGTAATTCTACATTTTCCCTATTTCCTTCAGAATTTAAGATTTTCTTTTCCAACATTTCAGCATTAAACAAGGAATGTTGAACGCTTTGATTCAGGAACAGGAGAAATCTGTTCGTAACTCAATCGCCCAATTCATTGGTGTGTTGATTCGTCATGAAGTCGACAAGAAGGGCTCATGGACCCAAGAGGTTTTGCAGTTTGTCTACAGCCACTGTAGCTCAGCTGACCCAAAGCAAAGTGAATTGGGATCATCGATCTTTGCCACTTTGACTGACGTCGCCCCCGAACAGTTTGTTCCGCATATGGAATCAATTTGTGAAATGTTTACCGCAGCTTTGGTTGCCACTGAAGCCAGTGGAAACATGGCTACTCCAGTGATTTTTAACATTCTCTTGGGTATGACTTATTTGGTGCCATTCATTTTGGGGCACAATGCTGCCGAGCAGACCTACCAGAAGTCAATTCCATTGGTCATCAAATCGCTCCAATCGTTTGCCGTTCAAGACGCTGATAAGGTATGAATAGACAAATTACCAAATTTCGGGATAAAGTTAACACGTTTTTGTATCCCTCAATAGTTTGTTCAAGCTTTTGATATTTTGGAGAGTATGGCCGACTACACACCAAGGCTTTTGACTTCCAACATCAGGTCATTGTTGGATTTTTGTCTGGAGGCATCGAACAATGCTCAATTGGACAGCGCTGTGCGTGTCAAGACAGTTGCATACATCGGCTGGTTGGTGCGTCTGAAGAAAAAGGTCATCGTCAAGCAGAAATTGGTTGAGCCGATCATTCAGGTTGTCTTTAACTTAATGGCCACTGAACCCGAGTCTGTCGATGGTATAAAAGTAAACCCACCGCTTCTAGAAGTGTTATTAAACATTTTTTTTTTATATTTTTAGACGACGACGAAGAATACTTCCTTGGTGAGGACAACTCGAACCCAATGACCACCGCAACACAAACTATGGATCTGTTGGCATTGCATGTCCCACCAGAAAAACTCATCCCACCACTATTGCAACTCTTGGAGCCAGCATTACAAGGTGGCGATCCCTTACCTCGTAAGGCTGCCTACCTCAGTATGGCTGTCATCGCTGAGGGCTGCTCTGAGGCCATCTGTAGCAAATACTTGGAGATTATGTTGAACATTGTCAAAGTAGGCATCACCGACTCGAATCCAATTGTCAGAAATGCCGCCTTCTTTGCTCTCGGTCAATTCTCGGAGCATTTGCAACCGGACATCACTAAATTCGCTCCAGAAATTTTACCAATTTTGTTTGAATTCTTGCAGCAGTTGTGCAACGAACTACGGGTAAGTTTTAACCGTCTCTCTGTCTTATGCTAACTCTCTGTCATCCTGATTTATTGAAAGCTGTTTTCCTCCTCCCACTAACCTACAAGAATTCAGCTTCATCAGCCAATTCAGGAAAAGCAAATAGCGACTCAATTTTACACTTCAGTGGTCATCAGTTCAAACGAAAATCTCTCTTGACTAATTGGGTTGTTTATCATCACAAGACATAGAAATACTGTCTTTCAAGTTGGTGTGATCATTTTCCAGAAAGTAATCTTTATAAGAACACAAGATCAAAATTCACTACTTGGCTGCGATCGTTTTTAGTTTTGTTTTTTTCCGTTAAGTTTCGTTCTTATAGTTTTTTTTTTTCTTTTTTTTTTTTTATCAAGTACAGGATGTTGAGTTTTAGAATTTTGTATGTTTTTGTTTGGTTCTTAATGTATTGTGGTGCCAGTAGTAGGCGTGGTAGGTAAGATTTACTGCCAATCGGAAAGTATTGGTTCCATTTCCAGTTTTAGCAGCACTAAAATGATTTGCATTGGCTCTCCTGACAAAAGGTTGACACAGCATTGTCGTTTGAATTCGGTATAAACTGGCGGTCTCGACATTGTGACACATAAATGTTTGATATAAAAATCCCAGACGTTGGCTTTTTGCGCACCAATTTTGTTTATTTTTTTCTTAAATTAATTTCCTATAACATATTATTTAAGCACTTTGGTTATTATTTTTAGTGTTAGTAAGGCTGGAAATCGAGGACTCTTCAGGTCGGAGTATTGATTTCCATTAAGATGGATCGAGTTATTTGACCAGGTCTTGGTCGCTGTACATCTCTTCGAGTTTCTGGCTTTGACTTCGCCTTTGTCAACACGACTAAGGAAATCTTCATTTGCTTGTGATACGGTCCACGCTTGAGGGACGTAGATCAGGAATGGCGTAATGGTTTTAGTAGTTCGAATCAAGAGTGTGTGATTTGGTGTGCCTCTAGGATAAGTAAGTGGTTATAAACGATTGCAAGATCAAGAATGCCAAAAAACTGCCGCTACCTTCTCTAAACTTGCAAATACGGCGATGTGGTCTGGTGTTCGCTAGGGGTCCTCTAAAGAATGATGTTCTTTGGTATCGAATGTTTCGGTAAGGTCGTTGCCGAATTTTTCATCGTGATCCTTCTCAGGCGGACCAGTATTGGGCTGGATATTGACACTAGACACACTTTAGTAGTAGTATATATTTATTAGTATTCAAAAATACTTTATAATTACATATAATGTTAACAATTTTCAAATTTTAGTTTTCTTTTTGCAGTACATTTTACAAATTTCTTTTTACAAATTGGATACATTTGCTTTTAAAATTTCTAAAATTTTCTTCAATTTTTATATCATTTGGTAATATATTTAACAGCCTTATCCCTTTATAAAGTATCGTCTTCTGAGCATCTGTTGTGGTTTGAAAACTCAATCTGAAGTCACTCGCATTTCGAAGGTTGTATGGTTGGGCTTCACTCACAAGCCTGACTTCCCGTGTTAAATATGCGGGTGCCTCGCCATATTTTATTTTAAAAACAGTTATTAGTGTGTTAAGCTCCAGCCTCTGCCTTATGTCCAACCATCTCAACGCGTCCAACATTTGCCTTATCGGTGTAAACCTGTTGCATTTTAATATGCTCCTCATACCCTTATTTTGGAGTCTCTGCAGCCTTTCGATTTGTCCTTGATTGCAACATGAAAATAAAATGGTAGAACAATATTCAAAGTGTGGTTTTATAATGGTGTTGTAAACATTAATTGCTGTCATATGGTCCATTTTCTTTCGAATCCTTTTAAAGAAACCGATCTTTTTGCCTATTTTTTTACATATACATATAATTTACGTGTTCATCCATTTTTAGTTCTTTGTCTATTATTATTCCTAGATATTTTATGCTTTTGACATTTTCTATCGCTTTTCCATTTATTTCAATATTTGCTTCGCTATCTAGGTTAATTGTCATTAATTTTGTTTTTTGTTCATTTAACTTATTCATGTTTAGCCACGAGACTAAATGTTTTATATCAGTCATAAGAATGTTTTCGCATTGTTCCTTGTCGTCTCCTTCAGCGTATATTAGTGTATCATCCGCGTATAACACACTTTTGCAAAATTTTATACATTTCGGCATATCATTTATATATATTATAAATAAAAGTGCTCCTAAAATTGATCCTTGAGGAACTCCTTGTTCAACGTTAGCGTAATCGGATATGCTGTTATTTAAGGCCTGCTCAGAATGCATATCTGTAGCTGGTATCTGTATCTGCTCTTTTGAAATCCAGAAAGATCGCTATTATTTTTTTCCGCTTTCCACCATCCTTCCATTCATTAACTAAGTGGTTAACTGCAGTTTCACATGAATACTTTTTTCTAAATCCCGATTGGTACATTGATAGTATACAATTCCGTTCCAAATACTCCATTAGTTGATTTTTAACTACCGATTCCAAAATTTTTTCAATAGTTCTCAATGTATTTATTGGTCTGAACTCTTCACTTTTATTTGTGTTTGTGACTTTTTCAACGGGTGTGATCATAGAGTCTTTCCATGAACTTGGAAATTCACCTGTCAAAAGCGATTTATTCACCACTGTCATTATAGTATGACCTAAATTATTCCAATTATCTAGTATCATTACAGGACTTATTTTTTCGAAATCTGCTTTATTCTTTAATGATTTGCATACCTTTTTCAAATCACCCAATGTTATTTGGTTGAATTCAAAATTGGTGGTGTGTTGATCTAAGTAATTTTTATATTCAACATTTTTAATTGATTTACTGATTTCTGTTACACTTTCAATAAAGTATTTATTGAATTTGTTGGCAATTTTATTCTCATCATCATATTCTTCATTTTCAAAAATTATGTTTTTTATTTTGTTTTTTCGTTGTTTCAATACAAATTTTTTTATTTGCCTAAACATATCTTTTTGACCGCTTGCTTGCTTGATTTTGTTATTTATATGTGTTTTTTTGAGTTATTTAGTTTGACCTTGTATTTGTTTCTTATTGTTATGTATTCTTGCCAGCTTTCAATGCTGTTTAGTATTTTGGCTTTTTTGTATTTTTCCATTTTATCATTTTTTAACGTTTTTAGTTCATTGTTGAACCATCCATTGTTTTCTCTTCTAATATTTTTTATTCTTGTAAATTTTGTTGCCGTAGTCTTTAGAATTGTGTTTATTTTATTGCATTTTCATTAAGAGTTCTTTCTGTGTCATATTTTGTATTAGATTTGGTTAATTCTTGTGAAAATCTATCTTTTCTGTATTTACATACTTCGACATTGTTTTCATTTGTCATCATATTATTTCCAGTTTTTATAACAATTTCAATATTTTCGTGGTCTGATATTTTATAATTTCTGTCTGCGTATACCGTTACATGCTGCATATTTGTTATTACATAATCGATAATAGTTTTTGATGTAGATGTTACCCTTGAATATTCCTCCATTTTTTGCGATAAACAGTTATCATTTAATATCCGTTCAATCTCCCTTTTATATAGCTGATCTTTGCACCAATCGATATTAAAATCTCCAGCTATTATAATGTTACTTGCTGTTTCAGTAAGTTTTTCAAATATGGTCTTCAAAGAATGCACAAAATTCTCTTTCGGAACTGTTTGGCGACCTATATATTGCAACTAGGACCATTTCAATGCCGTTACATTTTACATTTACATGATAACATCCATCGTTGGTAATCCAATGACGTTTTTATTATGTTCGTTACATTCCAATTGTTTTTGACATAAATAGCGCTGCCTCCAGTTCGCGTTGAGTTTGATAAACACTGTATATTTTTATAACCCTGTATTAAAATTTCGTTGTCTCCAATATTTTCGGTATGTGTCTCCGATAAAATCATAAATTCATATTGCTTATCGTCTAACAATATCTCGAGTTCTTCAAAATTATTTGTTAGCCCTTGAATATTAATACATGCACCTTTGATAACATTTAATTGCTAATATCCTATTCGTTTTTTTTTTGCTTCAAGTTTTTTTTAAATATACTGGGCATATTCTGCTTAATGTCACATGGTTATCATCAAGTTCCAGGTTCAGTCTTTCGTTTGCCCGTATACAATTTATACATTTATTTATTGGTTCTTTTTTACAATCGCTCGATTTGTGATTTTCGAGACATTTCAAGCATATTTCGTCTTCTTTTTTGCACTCGTTCGACCTGTGGTTAAAACCTTTACATTTAAAGTATCTAATAACATCCACGCCATCAAATACCTTACATCTTTCCCATCCAATGCTAAGTCGTCCTGCTTCCAGTACTTTCGGGAATGATTCTGAGTCAATTTCTATGACTGCATTGTAGTTTTTCGTATTATTTTTTTATATTTTCGAAATATTTAATTAATTTTAAATCGCTTTTTGTAATAATCGAGTTTTGTTTCTTCAATTTTTCAATAACTTCATTTTCATTGCTCTTAATTTTCATATTTGTTACTATTATTCTCGGCTTAATTTTATGTGGCACTTTAATTTCATAACCTTCACCCATTTTGTTTTCGATTGCGTTCCTCTCCTCAGTGCTTTCACTCTCTATAATGATAATACCATTGTGCATACTTTCAATGTTTGAAATTTTAAAATTTCTCGGATCAACCTTTTTATTTAAATCCTCTTTAGTTTTAATGCTGTTTTGTTTCTCTTTTGGTTTTATTATAAGTGGCATCTCTTTTCGAATGATTGGCAGCACTTTTTCTTTGTTGTTGACATTTGATTTCTTGACAGTTTCTGCGAATGACAATTGATTGCCAGTCATTTCGTGTTTAAGGCCTGCTCAGAATGCATATCTGTAGCTGGTATCTGAAGCTGAGTGAAACGTCAAACGTGAATCTGAAGCGTGAAGTTGAACCCCATTCAACTTCAAGCTACAGATTCACGGGAGATACACATTGTGAAAGCGCTTACGGGTTGCCTTGTTTTTAACTTTCACTCAGCTACAGATACCAGCTACAGATACCAGCTACAGATATGCATTCTGAGCAGGCCTTTACTTTTAACCATTTTCTTAACCTCATTACACACATTTATGTTGCTATTGCGCACTTCATTAAATATTTTTTCACTTTCTTCTTTAAAATTTTGTGATACATTGTGCATTTGTTTCATATGATTGACGCTTTTTTCACATACTTTCTGTGCCATTTTTATGTCTCTCAATCTTTCTACATATCTTGCCTCGATCGCCTCCAAAAGGTTTTTCATTTCAATTTCATTTCTTTTGAGTGCACTCTCGAATTCTTCTTTATAGTGTTTTAAGTAATCAGTGTTTCTCGTTACGCTTTCCTGCATTTCCCTTACCACTAAGTCCACATTGTGTATATACTGCATGCAGTCTTCACATATGTATCTTACCATGTTATTAGTGACAAGAACTCCACTGCTGTAGCTATCCAGGCCCGAGCATTTTACTTTGGATAGTTTGTCCCGGTTCACATTATCATTTAAACCTTTAAAATCCATGAAAAGGTATCAAGACTTAAAACCACATGAGGACCCGATGAGGTAGGGGTCTTCTTTCTTGTAGATTAGACCAACGTTGCTGAGGCAAATGGTTTTTTTTTTGTTTAACAATTTTCCCTATTTATCTCGACAGGAATCTGCTTTCATTTTGATTGAACTCTTTTCTTTTTCTTCCCTTCATCTTTGGTTAAAACTCTGACTGTCACCTATTTAAGCAGATCTCGTTTTCATTTGCGCGCTGTCATATTTTTAGCTGCGACTATCTGTGGGCATCTCTTGATGGTGGATGGGGGTAACCTTAGCACATCATTTGTAACCAATTTTATGGTTTCTTGACAGCATAGAGAGATTAGAGTGTCTAGCAGTATTAATCGATTGCAGTCGTTCGACTTTATTACACCTAACGAGGTATCCGTTCGGAAGAAAATTATCTCCGATGAAATGTACCGCATACGATCGCGCATGGTCGATATGCTTTTATTATTTTGTTCCGCAACGGATAGTTCGAAAGCAAACCGAGTTCCGATTGGAACTGACTTTCGTTTTGGCAATTTTTTTCGAACAAATACCTCGATAGAGCTGTATATCTTTTCGGTGTTGCTGTGGCGTGTTGGACTTGAACTGTTAACTGCAGCATAATCCGAGTCCGTGTTAGCCGACGGTCAGAATTTCAATAGATTGATGTTAATGAATGGAAGCCGCATTTACTCTGACCAAAGTTAATTAGCCTAATTGCCAGACGTGATGTTTTGTTGCTACTAACGATTAAATTTCTTCCTTGGCAAATTTCTTTCTTACACATCACAATTTATCACGGAATTCCGTCGAGGAGCTTAGTGGGGTTACATTTTTCCTTGATCCAAGCGAGAGTACGTGTTAGCCTTGTGTTT
This sequence comes from Rhingia campestris, assembly GCA_932526625.1. Classification (NCBI taxonomy): domain Eukaryota; kingdom Metazoa; phylum Arthropoda; class Insecta; order Diptera; family Syrphidae; genus Rhingia; species Rhingia campestris. The sequence continues at coordinate 40,604,803 of OW052184.1, read as the reverse complement.
TATCTTCATTTGTTTGTTTGTTTTTCTTTATTTGGAGATCACAGATAAGCATGTCGAGATGGAAATAAAAAGACAAGAATCAGTTGCACCCAAATTTAAAGGTTAATTTGAAAATGATCGCATCAATCACTGTCTTTAGATCCTTTCCCCTCGGATGATCAGCCGTAAACGAATAATATATTTTCCCCTCTTTCTCTCGCGCGTTTAGAACGGTGGAACCGAACCAAAGCACATTGATCGCATGTTCTACGCCTTGGAGACCTTCTGTGAGAATCTCGAAGATGCTCTTGTCCCACATTTACCATTGTTGATGGAAAGGTAAGCAAAGTTAACTTTATCGGTGCACACTTTTTGTAACACCTAAACTTTTCATTTTAGACTCTTCCAAGCTTTGGACCCCAATAACTCGGTGCGTCTGCGTGAACTCGCTCTCAGTGCTGTCTCTGCTGCAGCAAATGCTGCCAAGGAACACATGTTGCCATTCTTTAGTCAGCTCATCCAACTGTTGCAGTTGTACTTGTCCAAGACGGAGAACGAAGATATTATCTCTTTGCGCCCACAGGCTATTGACACACTGGCTGCCATTGCCCGTACCATTGGAAAGGAGAATTTTATGCCATTGGCCACCGATACCATGAACTTTGCTTTGAATCTTCTTGCTGAGGCGGATGATCCAGATGTTCGTCGTGCTTTGTACAATTTAATTGCTTCTCTTGCTGAAGTAGTGAATGAAGAAATGGCCGCAGTTTATCCCAAGGTCATGGAGAGGATCTACGAATCGATTTTGTCGACCGAGGAGGTGATTCCCAACTTCAAGGATGACGATTTGCCAGTGCCAGCTGTTGACAGTGATGACGTCGATGAGATTGACATTGAGAATTCAGAAGGAGAAGATGATGATTTGGACAACATTGCTGGATACAGTGTTGAGAACTCCTATTTGGACGAGAAGGAGGAGGCTATCTTAGCTTTGAAAGAATTTGCCCAGCACAGTGGCGCCGCCTTTATTCCATATCTCGAACAATCATATCAAAATGTCTACAAGATGATTGACCATCCACAGGAAGATATCCGAAAAGTTTCCATTGACTCTTTGGTAACATTTATCTTGGCTCTGTTCAAGCAGAACGACACCCAGGGTGTCTCCAATGCTGTGGTGATTTTGATTCCTAAGTTGGGACAGATCATCCGTGATGATGAAGAGGTTTCGGTCGTGATGGCTGCTTTGGAGGGTTATGGTGACTTGTTGAAAGACTTGAAGCAGTTGGCTATTCCTTCTGATGAATTGAGGGACACCATCTTCACCTGTATCAATGATGTGCTCTTGGGCAAGGTGGCTTGTCAATTTGACGATCCTACAGGTGCCGCTGGTGATGATGAAAACGAGGAGAGCGAATACGACGAGGCGCTTGTTGAGGCGGCTGGTAATATTCTTCCTCTGTTCGGAAAAGCGTTGAGGCCAGAGCAGTTTGCCATGTTCTTTGGCAGGGTGTTCCCCATTATCCTACAAAAATTGGTAAGCATGGCGACAATTTGGTTTCTTCGGATAGAAGTACTGTCTAACTTTGTACTTGTGTCTATAGGAAAAGGCGAAAAAGAACGAAGATCTCGAATCACAGCGATCATTTGCGTATGGTGCCCTTGCCGAGTGCTTCGCTCCATTGCAGAACTACACAGGAACATACTTTGATACACTTTTGCCAATCATGCTCGGTGGATTACAAGACGAATTCGATCAGGCTCGGCAAAACGCCGTCTTCGGTATTGGAGAGTTGGTTCTCTACTCTGAGGCTAAATCCTTTGAGTAAGTTTCCAATTTCTGTTAGCTAACCTAATGATAACTAACTAAATCCCGTTTTACAGCTCATTCCCTCAAATCTTGAACGCTCTCTCGCACGCAGTTTCTAATGAAACCAAACCTGGTGCTTTGGACAACATCTGCGGCGCTATCGCCCGCCTTATCATGACCAACTGCAGTCTAATTCCATTGCAAGAGGTTCTTCCAGTTTTCCTAAAGAATCTTCCACTCAAAGAAGACTTTGACGAGAATACCGCCATCTTCAAGTGCTTCAAGTTGTTGTACATCCAGAGTCGTGAAGCCATCCTCAACTTCCTTGAACCAATCGTTGCGATCGCCATTCATGTGCTCTACAAAAAAGAGTATGTCGACGATGAGACATGCGACAATGCCCTCGGCATCATCAAAGAGGTCCGCACCAACTATCCTGATAAACTACCAGTTGTAGCAACCACCACCCCTGAACTAGCTGCATTCCTACAGACAATTTAAACACGAACGGCGAACAGGCCATTAGCAGTTATTTCGAAATTAATTAGAAAGGAGGAGGCGTACAAGAGAACGCGTCTTCTACCCTCAAGCTCTCACATTTATATTTTTAATTTTAACAGAACTTAAATTATTTTATTTTTTTTTTTTTTTTCAAAGACTGCATTTGTATATGAAGTATACACGAACTAACTCATATACGTATAGATGAAACAAAAACAGTTTGTTTCGCCACATAAGACTTCGCAGAATTTTTATCTGCATTTTTAAAGGACACTCACTGCGAGTGTCAAAATAAAACTAAATAAAACTATATATAAAGAATTTTATAAATAAAAAAAAAAAGAAAACCACAAAAACAACAGACACACTTTGTTAAAAAAAATGTATACTTGTATTTTTTTTAACCTCGTATATTTTTTTTTTCTTAAATATTTTGAGAAATAAAACACACCCCGCCATTTGTTGGTGGTGGCGTGGTGTCTTTCTCTCCCTCCTGGCCATCGAATCAGCGAGATCAGGAGATTGTACATTCTATAGGCTGTGATGTGTGTCTAAATTGTTTAGTATTCTCTTTTGTTTTTTCCTATCACAGAAAAGAAAAAACAGAAAAAAAAAATCACAAAATGTATTCAAGAAAACAATTTTTGATGAGCTTTCTTCGGAGGTTAGCATTGTTAGTATAATGCACGGGGGAATGCCGCCACCATTCCCATGTATATTTATGTGGAGCGATGTAATTTACTTGTTAGGTTTTTAATAGAAAAACAGTTTTTTTGTTGTTGACGTTGATGAACTGGAAAATCTTTTAATAGACGACTGCATTAGCATATCCATTTTTTTAAAATCATAAATAACCTCCAAAAGAATATAAAATAAATAAAATAATGTATAACATGAATTCTCTTAGTTTATTTAATTTTTTTTTATTGTTGTACACTTTAACTGTATATGTACTAGTAAAAGAAAATCAATTATTCCCACAAAAGCAATGTTGTTTATTGAAGATGTAATTAACGTAGAAAAAAACAAAGGAATATTTAAAACAATAAAAAACGCATGTATTTTCTAATTTGTTTCCACTTCTTTTCTACCTACAAGTAGTGTCGGGTGGCATATATTTAAATTTATTATCCCTCAAAGCTGGGCTGTATCATGGGTCACATCTAAGTGGCACTACTATCCGATTAACCTGGCTTTTGGCTAACTGCCTTCAGTTCAAGTTGGGGTATTTTCCTAAATGCAGTACTGCCTGCCTGTTAAAAATAAACATCAGTCCACAAATATAAATAAAGAAGCGGCTACAATAACCAAGCGCTACGCTTTGCAGCTAACTCTTCAATACTCCAAACAAAAAACAAACCCCACAAATCGATAGTGCCATGGTGGAGTTCTGAATTGTCTACACTAAGAAAAAATAAACAGCTTCTATGGAAAGAGTTCAAACACCCAACTGATCAAAACTATCGTAAAGCAAATGCTTTGTTCCGTAAAAAAGCTAAGATATCAATAAGAGAGTTATCAAAAATTTACATCCAACATCAATCCGAACTCTACAAGTAAGAAAATGTTGGCGGATATAAAAACAATTACAGGTAGCTACACCCCATTTGTTATAAGTTCGTTAATGACAGAATCAGGAACACTTACCAACTCACCCGACATCTGTGAATATTTTGGCAAGGCCTGGTCGCGTTACTCCAGTGACACAAACTTCTCTCAAAACTTCCTTGACTCCAAACAGCTTGCAATAAACAGAGTACTACCAAAATATATTATAAGTACATCCGCCAATTGCATTGAAAAACCAATAAACATTATCGAACTAGAGAGTTGTTTAAATTCGCTTAAAGGCACAACTCCAGGCCACAACCGCATCTCATACCCAACGATAAGAAATGCACCGTTGTTATTTAAACAACGAATCTTGAACCTATTCAACAATATTCTTGCCCAAGGTATATTACCACACACTTGGAAAGTTGCTAGCATAATACCAATTCCTACACCCACAGAAAAATTGACAGATCCTAAAGGTTACCGACCGATCTCTTGACTACCTTGTACAATCAAAGTATCTAAACGGTTACTTTGGTATATTGAAAAAAAAAAAAAAATGTAAACACAAACCAAGTTGCGTTTAAACATGAACGTAGTACCACCGTTTAAGGCTGGATGGTTGGGTGTTGTAGAACGAAGGTAGACTCTGATTGGCGTTAACTTGGCAATGCCCAGTGTTGTAACTCTGACTACACATCAAATGTGCTTATTTTTACCTCCAAGTGGTAACCATCGGGTACTGGTCTCTTCCAACCGGATTTGACTTGCTAAACGATGAGCGCAGCGCTCAATCCCGTAGTGGATACTGATGGCCCTGTGTCCTAGGGGTATCTAATAAATTGGAACTGGCCCTCCAGGTTGGGGGTTGTGCTTTGGGTTAACTACCCACCCACAGAAAAAAAATATGGTTACGAAGCAACCAATAGCCTCGGAAAGGACTGATTTTATTGTTGACGACCCTGCTAAACGAAAAAAGGACAACGACGTTCGTATCTGCACCTGGAATGTGAGGACATTAAACAGAAGAGGTGCAGGCGAACAACTAGCGGAAGCCCTAAACTGCTACAAAGCAGACATTACTGCCATCCAGGAAATACGATGGGATGGGCCGGGCAAAAAGAGGATGAAAAACTGTGACATCTACTACGGACCGTGTTATAGTGAGCAGAAACAGCGACTATTCGGATGCGGATTTGTTATAAGTGCCAGACTTAGGCAAGAAGTCTTATGTTTCCAAGACATTAGCGAACGCATAGTAACAATCCGCATCAAGGCCAAATTCGCCAACATAAGCCTTATATGCGCTCACGCTCCGACGGAAGAAAAAGATGATATAGCTAAGGATTGCTTCTACGAGCTCCTCGACAAAAACTATGAGCGACTACCGAAGTACGATGTTAAAATCGTGCTGGGAGATTTTAATGCAAAGGTAGGAAGAGAAGACATCTTGAGAAGTATTGTCGGATTGTCATAGCCTACACGACAACACGTCTGGTAACGGACTTAGGCTAATTGATTTCGCTACGAAACGAAATGCCACTATAGCCAGCACACTGTTTCCTCACCTCGATATCCATAAGGGGACATGGCGGTCTCCAGATCAACGAACGGTCAACTAAATTGATCACATTGCGATAGATAAGAGGCACGCATCCAGTATTTTGGATGTCCGAACATTCCGAGGAGCTAACATCGACTCGGATCACTACCTTGTAGCAGCCAAGGTAAGAATGCTGATATCCACCACGCCACAACAATCCAGAAATACTGTGAAAAAATTTAATGTCGGAAGACTGCAATCGTAAGAGACCGCCAAGACCTTCGCACAACGCGTATCCCTTAACCTCTCGATTAACACCATACCACCAGCATCGAATGTCGAAGAGCAATGGCAACGATGCCAACAGGCCATTAGATCAGCCGCAACTGATGTGCTAGGTTTCTCGCGCCCACCAGCAAGAAACCCCTAGTTTGATGAGGAATGCCGACAGATGCTCGCAGCCAAGAACGAGGCCTACAAGGCTAAGCTGCAGGTGAAGACGAGAGCTGCCATTGAGCTCTATATGCAAAGAAGAAGGGAAGAACATCGGCTTTTCTGCAAGAAGAAAAAAGAGCAAGAAAAGCGCGCGATCGAGGATATAGAGAGGTGCCACTCCAGGAACGATGTTCGCAAGTTTTACCAAAATGTAAAACGTCAAAGCCAAGGATACAAGGCTCGAACAGAAGCCTGTCGAGATGAACAAGGAAATATTATAGTTGAGACATAGTCGATGCTGAGGATATGGAAGAACCACTTCTGCAGACTGTTAAACGGCGATGGCGAACAACATTCCGCTGTCAGGCAGAACGATCCATTCAATATTGGCAACGACAGCGAAAACTGCCAACCACCCGACCTGAGTGAAGTGAGGATATCAATATCTAAACACAAGCTTAATAAGGCTGCCGGAAATGACGGCCTTCCCGCTGAGCTTTATAAGGCCGGCGGAGATGACGGAGATGAATGGACATCCACCAACTCATAAGCCAAATCTGGTCGGATGAAAATATGCCTGAAGAATGGAACCTCAGCATCGTTTGCCCGATCCACAAAAAAGGAGACCCTCTGAACTGCGCCAACTACAGAGGCATAAGTCTCCTCAACATCGCCTACAAGATCCTATCTGCCGTAATATGTGAACGCCTGAAACCGTTTAGCAACAACCTGATTGGCCCTTATCAGTGTGGTTTTAGGCCAGGAAAGTCCACAACCGATCAAATTTTCACACTTCGGCAGGTCCTGGAAAAAACTCAAGAAGTCCAAATCGATACCCACCACCTATTCATCCATTTCAAAACCGCATTTGACAGCATTTATAGAGACAAACTATACAGAGCCATGTCTAGTTTTGGTATACCGCCCAAACTCGTCCGTTTCTGTAGGATGACGATGGAGAATTCCCGCTGGTCCATCAGGGTCGGAAACGACCTCACCGACAAATTCGAAACCAAAAAAGGATTTAGGCCAGGCGATGCGCTGTCATGTGACTTCTTTAATCTGATTCTTGAGAGGATTGTGCAAAACTCCAAAGCCAACACCAGAGGCACAATTTTCCAAAAGTCGGTGCAACTACTAGCATACGCTGACGATATTGACATCATTGGTAGGACTCAACGTGATGTCATAGCCACGTTTGCTTGTGTATAGAAGGAAGCGCCGAAAATGGGTTTAGCAGTAAATGAGGGTAAGACTAAGTATATGCTGTCATCACGAAAGGACTCACAACATCGACGAACGTCACCATTGACAGATATAACTTTGAGGTAGTACGGGACTTTGTCTACCTCGGCTCCGCTATTAACTCTGACAACAACATCTCGTCAGAAATCAAACGAAGAATTACTCTTGCCAATCGCTGTTTCTTCGGGCTAAGAAGGCAATTTAGTAGTAAAGCCCTCACTCGAACTACTAAGGAGATCCTATATAAGACCCTGATCATCCCAGTCCTGCTCTACGGCGCTGAAGCATGGACTGTATCAAAAGCGGATGAAGAAATCCTTGGTCGATTCGAGAAAAAAATTCTACGAAAAATCTTCGGTCCCGTTTGCGTTGACGGGCTATGGAGACGAAGATTTAACCACGAACTATACGAGCTGTACAGCGACATACCCATGGTCCGCATTGCACAATGCACATTTTGTTTGAATTTAGGAAGGTTGGCGCTTTTACCAAAGAGTATAGAACTACATAGAGTGCGCATCTTATACAACGAAAATTTACTATGTGGGGTTCTGATATTGATACTCCAGTGTTCACATTGCTACCCCGGCATCAAACAACAGCATAGTTGATGCATATGAGCGACGGAAATTCCCCTTTGCACTCACCGCCCGCGTCAAAAACGGCTATAAATTGTTTAGCTCTGATGCATACTCTATGTAGTTCTAAACTCTTTGCTTTTACTTACACCGATTAAAGTGAGGCCTTCCTACCGCTTCCGACGCGACGTCTTGATAGGAATCGAATGGTGTCAATTCATGCTAAAGATGTATTTTTTTAAATGCGAAATAACACAAAAACTTCAAATATATCATGAAATCTTTATTATTAACCTAAAGAGCCATTATTGACATTCACTTTTTAAAGAAAAACCCTTTCAAATGTTGGGCGTAGCCCGTCCATGCGGACGTTCTACTTTTGGATGACGCATTTGAACATATTCGTCGGTATCTCACGAATAACATCGGTAATGTTGGCCTCCAATGCTTTAACCGTAGATGGCATATCCACAAACACCATAGATTTTACGCAGCCCCAAAGGAAAAGTCTAACGGTGTAATATCGCATTATTTAGCTGACCAATGCAGTGGTCCGAAGCGTGAAATTAACTGTTCACCGAAGCGGTCTCTCAATATGTCAATTGATTTACGGGCTGTATAACAAATAGCGTCGTCGCCTTGTTGGGACCAAATGTTGTCGAAATCTCAGGCTTCAATTTCGGGGAAAAAAAAATAGTCCGTCCAATGCCAGTCGTAAGAAATTACGAGTATCGTAAAATCAAGGACGATACTCGTTTTATATAATCGAATTTCAACGAGAACGAAGTGATTTCAACGATATTCGTTTTATAAAACATGGCCCCAGTAAAGTTGGCACCAGCCTAATTTTTGAAGAAACACGGACCAATGATTCCACTGGCTCATTAACTGCAGCTCTTGAAGTTCTTCCGTTTGTTCTTCTTCGGTTGCCATATATGGCAATTTTGCTTATTGAAGTATCCATTATGCCAGAAATAGGCCTAATCGCTGAACAAAATCTTGGTCGAAAACAGCGTTTCTTCAGCAAGTCTCTGTCAGCCCATTCACTGAAACGATGAAGTAACGGAAGGTCAGCCGGCTTCAATACTTGCGTCAGTTGAATTTGTATGCCTTAAAACTAAGATCTTTGCGTAGAATCGCCCATGTTGTTCCATATGACAGACCAATTTGTTGAGAACGGCGCCGAACCGATTCATCGCGATTTTTGCCTACACTGAGGAGGTCTAACGCAGAAGTTCTGGGTTCGATTCCCAGCCGTAGCTGATTTTCCACTGGCCCTCCTTTCGTGATCTGACAAATCATACGAGTAGTATCATTTGTCAAGAGTAGCTTATCTCAACTTAGCCGTTCGGATTCGGCATAAAACACGAGGTCCCGCCATAGTGCAAGAAGTACACATGCACACATGAATGGCTGTGAGAAATCTAGGCTCTGGGTACTAACGAGCCTGTTGCGCGAAAAATTTATTTATTTTTTCATCAAATAGTGAATATAGGTCTCCAATTTCTTGATGGTATAGCGAATAGTGGCTTCAGTAGGTCGAATATGGACACCATAAGTTCGCCGAAGCGCACGAAAAACATTCTTCATAGAACGTGAATTTTTGGTAATATACTTACTTATCAGGCTCCAGACCCGTGAAGAGTATCTGCCTGAGACACTGCAGCCTTTAATCCTCTACAATCCCTGGCTCGCTGCTTCCGGTTGTCTAGACCAAGCGTGTTTTGGCTTTTTGGACTACATCCACATCTTGGTACAGCTTATAGAGTTCGCGGTTGTATCTTCTCCTACATTCGCCATCCTCGTGCACAGGACCAAAAATTCGCCGAAGTATTTTTCTTTCGAAGGAGCCCAGTATCAGCTCTCCCTTCTTGCTTATCGTCCAGCACTCGGCACCATAAAGCAGAACTGGCAGGATAAGGGTTTGGTAGAGCACACATTTCGCCCTTGAAGTTAGGAGTTTTGAACCCAGTTGGTTCGCCAAACCGAAGTAGCAACGGTTTCCTAGGGTAATTCTTCGACGGATCCCCACTAGGGTGTCATTCGTGGAGTTTATGTTAACTCCGAGGTAGGTGAACTTCTTAACTACCTCGAAATTGCTACTATCAATAGTGACGTTTTGTCCTAGGCGGTGGACAGATGCTTATTTGTTTTTTGATAGTCTTGTCCTCATTTACTTCAAGGCCAACGGATTTCGCCTGTTCTTCAGTACGTTGGATAGGATCTTGTATGCGACATTAAGCAGGGATATGCCTCGATAGTATTTGCATAACATAGGATCGCCTTTTTTGTAGATGAGGCATATGGAGCTAATAGTCCAGTTACCGGGCATGTTTTCTTCCACCCATACTTGGTTGATGATTCGGTGAATGCTTCCTAACAAAATATCACCACCATATTTAAAAAGCTCCGCTGGTAAACCATCAGAACCTGCGTCCTTGTTGTTCTTAAGCTTTTTTATAGCTAGGCCAACTTCTTCTATAATAGGTTGTAGAACCAGTTCTTCATTGACTGGGTTCTCTTCTTGCCCTATCACTCTCTCTACATGATGCCCATTTAGCAGCTGTTGGAAATGCTGCTTAAACACATCTAATATTCCCTGCGCTTCGGTGACTAGGTTTCCTTCGCTGCGTTCCGGTTTGTAGCCACCAGCCAGTTGCTTGGCCTTTTTATAAAACCTCCGGATGTAGTTACGACCGCGCGACTCTTCAATCTCTTTAAGCTGGGACGCTGCGTAAGACATCTTCTTTCTACGCAGGGTTTTCTGTTCTTCCCTTCTCCTGGCTCGCATCTCTTCTTTCGCTGCCCTTGTTTTGCGCTGCAGCGCTTTCGTGTGTGCATCTTCTGTCACCTTTTTCTTGTACACGCATTCATCATCATACTACGGGTTCTTTCTCGGGGGTGGCTGGTACCCTACAGTGGTTTCGGTTACCTCCTTGATGATGTCGCGATACTGGCACCACTGATTGTTGGAATCTGTGGTAGGTGAGTGCTCAGAGGAGAGTTCCACACTCAGGCGCTCACTGTAGGCTCTGGCTACTCCAGGTGTGCTAAGGTGTCCAACGTCGAATTTCTTCTTCTTGGCAGTTCGCAGCTTCTTCTCCTTGGACAGTCGAGCTCTGAATTTAGCCGCGACAAGAAAATGGTCAGAGTCGACGTTTGTTGGATGCGTGCCTCGCATCGATTAGCACATGGTCGATTTGGTTGGCGGTTCGACCGTCTTGAGAGCGCCAGGTTGCTGTGTGGATTCTAAGCCTTGGGAACCTAGTGCTACTTATCACCGTATTACGAGCTGCTGCAAAATCGATTAGTCGGTAGCCGTTGTCTGTTGTCGTTTCGTGGATTCTGTGCTTACCAACTTAACCGCCCAAGATGTTATCCTTTCCGACTTTAGCATGGAAATCCCCGAGCACAACTTTTACATCATACTCCGGACAGGCTCCGTAGGCTCCATCCAGAAGGTCATAAAACTCCTCCTTGATGGGATCTTCAGCCTCGTCGGTAGGGGCGTGTGCACATATTAGGTTAATGTTTTGGAACGTAGCTTCGATGCGGATCACAGAAAGGCGATCACTTATCGGCTTGAAGTCAATGACTTTTGTCCTAAGCCGATTTCCCACGAAGAATCCGCATCCTAACACATGCAATCTTATGTTGCAGTTGTAATAAATGTCGCAACAACCTGATCTATCCATCGTATCTCCTGGATTGCGGTTATATCTGCCTTGTACCGCGTGACGACAGTTTCAAGTTTTTGAGTAGCACCCGGGGTGTAGAGTATTTGTACATTCCAGGTACATATTCTCATATCATAGCCCATTGACGTTCTGGGTCTTGTTGCCTTATGAGAAGTTTCTTTATCCGAGGCTGGTTGTGACTCTCTCATAACTAGTAGTTTTCCATGGTCGGGAAGTTACCCCGACGGCACAACCCCCAACCTGGAGGGCCAGGCCGGAGATACCGATGTCAGAAGCCCATTTTGGGATATAAGCGCTGCCGTTGACCCATTGAGGGCTCCTCCGCCACCAACTCTTTTCCAATACCCTGGCTCAGTATTGGATATCCCTATAAACCTGGTGTCGAAGAAGCTCATATAGGGATTACGATCTAACTGGATCTGTAGGCGCCACCGTTGACTCCCTCTAGGGAATTCCTCCGCTGCCGACTGAGAGTGAGTGCCTTAGTGAGAGGACACTCCTCTCCCTCCCTCGTTTGATGCCACCAACGACCTTCCACTGGGTTTTGTTACCCCATCTCCAGTCGAGGTACTAGGCACCCATCAGTCGCCAGCGTGGAGGTGAGAGTAGGAGTTGATAGTGAGAGGCTAGAGTGAGAACGCTTGTGTTCTCATGTAATCGCATCACTACCCTTAAACATAACATAATTGAACGATTTGCAAACGCTGCAGTGTGCGGTATTTTGGCTTAAAACCTTGACGAATATTCTCATAGCGTTTTCAGGTGTGTGCTTCTTGGTTTTCAGGGGTTTAATGCCAATCGCAACTGCTTTCCGGAACTTCACAGCACAAGTTGAAATATGGTCACATCCTGCATCACTTTTGCTATATATTAGATCTGTTCCCGTACAAAATAATATTTTCTAATTCTTACTTTTTCGGCAATAAAAATTGACATCATTGGTAGGACTCAACGTGATGTCATAGCCACGTTTGCTAGTATAGAGAAGGAGAAGTAAAGCCCTCACTCAAACTACTAAGAATATCCTATATAAGACCCTGATCATCCCAGTTCTGCTCTACGGCGCTGAAGCATGGATGGTATCAAAAGCGGATGAGAAAATCCTTGGTCGATTCGAGAGAAAAATTCTTCGAAAAATCTTCGGTCCCGTTTGCGTTGACAGCCTATGGAGAAGAAGATTCAACCATGAACTATACGAGCTGTACAGCGACATACCCCTGGTCAAAAATCTTCCGCATTGGACGTTTAAGATGGCTAGGACATGTAAAAAGAATGGACACCAATACTCCGGCTCGCAGAGTCTTCGATTCCCAGCCAGACGTCGGACGCAGTAGAGGAAGACTTCGCCTCGCGCACAAGTAGAAACTTGGAGTGTGCAACTGGAGGCAGTTAGCTAAGGACCGGGCTAATTGGAGAGGCATGTTGGTTGAGGTCCAGGTTCATCCCTGACTGTAGTGCCACTTAAGTAAGTAAATAAGTACAACTATCAACATCATTCCTGTAGTAAAAACCTCTCTCTCTCTTTCGTCGATCGCGCTCTTTTCTTGGTCTTCTTTCTGAAAACTCGTCGTTCTTCCATAATTCCTTTACCCAAAAAGCTAAATGACGGCTCTCATCTTCACTTGTAGCCATGCCTAGTAGGTCTTGAATACGAGCATTTGTCGGCATTCCTCATTAAACGGGGGGTTTCTTGCTTAAGGGCACGAGAAACCTAGCACATCATTTGCTGCTGATCTAATCGCTTGTTGACACCGTGGGTGGAATGGTGTTTATCTAGAGATTAAGAGATTCGCGGAAACCGCCATGTCCCTTATTGATATCTAGGTGAGGAAACCGTGAAACAGATCGGCCTGTTTCTGCCTCAAATTAAAGATATTTCGTGAAAGCGACATATCTTGTTTTTGAATTAAAGCCTGAATGGGAAGACCAACACTGTAGTCGGTTTCAACCTCTGTTGCTGCTTGCTGAAACGTAACATTCCCTTTCAGGGTGAGGAATGGATACATTCAAATACGAGGTATTGTATGGTTTAACTGTTATAAAAAAGCCACAAATTATGTGCAACATTCGATGGTAAGAAATGTCAATGGAATTAGAAGAAAGTCTTCATAGTTGATCATGAGTAGCATGATGTTGGGTTAAACTAATCATTACAAGGTCAACGGAATGAAGGTAATGGAAAAAAATATATGGTGCGAACGCCTAAAATCGATGCATTCCAAAACAATTAAGCATCTGCTCTCTAGTCCTAATCTGCGCGTCGCAGACAGTTAACAGACACGACCCGTTGATACGAATCTCAGAGAACTTGACAAAATCTTATTGGACCATCGCAGAAACTTAAGGCATATAAAGGGTGTTCCTGCAAATAAGTATTATACTTAGGAAAAAGGATCATGACGACATTCCCTGTGTCTGAATTTACCAAACGACGGAAAACTCAAGATGACAAGCTTTCCGTTCATAAAAAAAAACTATAAGGGATAAGGCTTATTCGTGGAAAAAGACTACTAAGAACTGTGTCTCTGAGATACTCGACCAAACCTTTGAGTAACCAACTGAGTATAGATATCTGGGGGCCAACTCTGTACTCCGATTCTACTTTCAATTCTATTCGAAAGACATGTCCGATTCTACTTTGAATTGGCACTACGTACTAAATTAGAATCGAATGTAAGTTATGCCAAATTATTTGTCGTGAAATGTTCTACTTTCGAACGAGTCTCGCATTCAATTTGGCAGATATATTGCAAAAAAAAAAAACAAATAAATAAATTTATTTTTGTGAAACAGTTCAAGAAATTTAAAATGAATATGGAAAGTGTTGCAATTTGGTTATGGGTCGAAGAAAACCAAGAACGGACAGAGCAAATTGAAAGAAGAAGAATACGAGATACATCAAACATATTGGAGCTAAGCGAAAAAAGGTTTGTGAATAATATGTTTGAAGGCATTTGTAATAGAGATTGTTTTTCAATTAAGCTTTGTAAAAAACTACCGGCTTTCAAAAGAAGCCTTTATATATAATACCGAATATTATAAAGCTCTCAACAACCCTAAAATTCTTGGCAACAGGAAACTACCAACATCAGATTGGTGGAGACAGGAATGCAGGGCTCGCACAACAAACTATGTCGAGAATAATGACCAATGTTTTGTGCGCAATAGAAAAAGTAATGTGTCCAAAACTTATTACCTTCAACACATCCGATGAAGAAAAGCGAAAGTCAAAAAGGTATTTTTATGATAAATCGGGAATACCTGGAGTAATTGGAGTAGTGGATGGTACTCACATACAGATAGTGCGGCCGGTAATGGGTGAGCAGCTCTTTTTTAACAGAAAGCTGAAACATAGCATCAACGCTATGGTGGTGAGTTTTAAAAATGATTTGTTCTTAATCCAAACACTTTAAATTTGTTAAATCTAGATTTGTGACTATACAATGACTATAAGAGCAGTTAATGGTCGATATGGAGGAGGCGCGTCTCATGATTCCCACGTATGGGGTCTTAGTGGGGAAAGGGCTTTCCTAAAACAGTCTTTCGAAAGCGGAGATAAGTCATCATGGCTTTTAGGTAAGTTGGCTTAAAATAGAATTGGAAAATTACATTATATAAATCCTTTATAGGAGATTCTGGATATCCATTAGAGCCTTGGATTACGACTCCATACCGAGTTGCAGCTGAAGGGTCCCGTGAATCAAAATTCAACGAAAAGTTTTCCATCTCAAGATCGATTATTGAGTATTAATAATTTAGTACTAAAAACTAAGAGTTTTTGGAGTACTAAAGGGAAGATTCCGATGCCTTCTTTCGGCGCGAGAGCTCCACTATTCACCGCAAAAAGCTGCTCAGATTCTCAATGTTTGTTGTGCGCTTCACAACATTTGTATTAAACACAGAATCGAATTGAATGTCCCTATAGAAGATGCTTTGGATGATGCTCTGCATTTCAATTTGGACCAACACTCTGCTCTTGATGAAGCATATTTAAATGATGCTAAGAAAATACGAAACAATATTAAAAATAGTTTAAGTTCATAAAAATATTATTATTTTTTTTTAAAACAAAACAGAGTCTTACAACACAAATCACATTTAAGTTATTTTTCAGTTCATTATTGACCTAAGTGTTTCTCAAAGTTGAAAAATGTGCGACAAAATATAGCGCGCACACGAAACTCAACTCAAAGCTCTTTTGGTTCACACAACCACTTTTGGAATAATACTACGGTATATAACATTTATATTCCGTTAATTTCATGGCGAAGTTTAAGGATATCTTTTTTTAATTCCAACTTTGATAGGAAATTTTTGGTTTTTTCAACATGGCTTTGTTTTTTAAATTCAAATTTGTTTTTGGAGTTCCAGGTTTTCTTTTATAATTTTGTATATTTTTTCATTCAATTCGACTTCTCTTCTTTTATATTTCAAAATTCCTTTTAGATTTTCATTTATATTTTTCATCACACCATAAGATTTTTGCTGGCATGCAATTTGTTCTTCCAACAGTGACCTTTGTATTTTTAGTTTTTTTTTTGAAGTGACTGGTTGCTAAGTGACTGGTTGCTGAATAACTTCTGCACTTGTGTTTTCAATGTCAGCGACCACAACGCCGTACATATTTAGAATGTCTTGATTTTCTTCTTCATCTTGGTCAATAATATCATTTGAAGGTGCTGAGTTATTATTACTGATGCCAAAATTTAAAATACCAGGCATTCCTTCAACAGCTTGAACTAAATCCAACAAGTCAGCCACCTTCTCCTCGAGTGGAGTTAGGGAATAAAATTTTGGTGGACCACAACCGGTTCCAGACAAATTGACTTTATTTTTTCTTATCTTCGCCTTTGTATGAACTTTAAAATCCGCCCAAACCTAAAATAAAAACATATGAGAAGGCTACAATCCGCTGTGCGGATCGTTGTATACCCTATCCCATCCTATCCATAAAACTAAAATCCCCAAAAAAGTGGGCATGGCTAAAAACACGATGTGGATAAAATTAAGAATATGACATGGTGACACCAAATTCTTCAGACTGCTTACAAAACAATTTTACGGTTCTACAAAAGACAAGGTTTTCTCCTGCATATGTTATGGGGTAGGGTATAAAAATGGTTTTTATATAAAAACGCCCCAAAAAGTGGGCGTGGGTTAAAATGGTATATAGACGAAATGTTCATACTAATAATGTTAATGATTCTGCATCAAAATTGTTTTCGAAAAATTTAAAATTTGACCGAAAACAGTTTTTAATTGAAAACGCCCCCAAAAAGTGGGCGTGGCAAAAAACTTTATATGGACGAAATATAGATATTAATATTGTCTAAATATGTTGTTCAGAAACTTTTTTAAAATTTCTTACGGTTTGGTCAAAAACTGAGTTTTTCTTAAAAGGGGGCGTGGCAGTGGGCGGATTTCAAAAATTTTTACACTTGCTCTGTAGGCAGAGACGAGGATCCTATATACCAAATTTCATTATCCTAGCTCAAAATTTAAGGCCTAAAAATCGGTGACGTACAGACGGACGGACGGACGGACGGACAGACAGACATGGCTTAATCGACTCAGCTAGCGATTCTGAGTCGATCCATATACTTTGAGGTAAATGTAGCAAAATTATATAATCATACCCTATCCCATAGGGGTATATTAGTTTTGATACTTAGTTTGTAACATAGAGAAATAATTTAGCTACGTATACCTCAAAGTATATGGATCGACTCAGAATCGCTAGCTGAGTCGATTAAGCCATGTCTGTCTGTCCGTCCGTCCGTCCGTCTGTACGTCACCGATTTTTAGGCCTTAAATTTTGAGCTAGGATAATGAAATTTGGTATATAGGATCCTCGTCTCTGCCTACAGAACAAGTGTAAAAATTTTTGAAATCCGCCCACTAACATATGCAGCAGAAAACCTTGTCTTTTGTAGAACCGTAAAAGTTTTTTATAAGCAGTCTGAAGAATTTGTTGTCACCATGTCATTTTCTTTATTTTATCCACATCGTGTTTTTAGCCATGTCCACTTTTTGAGGATTTTAGTTTTACAGATAGGATGGGATAGGGTATTCAACGATCCGCACAGTGGATTGTAGCCTTCTCATATGTTAAAACTTAAAAAGGAATTTTGTTGTTTTGAAATTTAACTTGCCTTTTTCCATCCTACTACATCACGCTGCGGTGGACCTTCAGCATTTAAATCTTTTAATAGATTTTTCCATAAATTCTTGGATTTTTGTTTTGCTTCTGCTGTTTTTAAGTACCCTTTGGATAAATCTGGATGTTTCGTCATATAACTGACAAGGATGTCGAATTGGCACGGCTTCGTATTTGTTTTTAATGATTCCCTATTACATGGTAATGGATTATTCACTAAATATCAATAAATATATCAATTTATTATGTTATTTTACTTACATTTTAAAAAACAAAATATTTTCTTTGTCCTGCTCGCAAACACATTTGATATAGAATGATTTTGTCCGCATTCGAATGGTTTTGACATCTACTTTCGAATTCGGTGGTTCCCCAAATGCGCGAAAAATAAATAAACATGGTTGGCATTACTAGAGCTGTTCGATTTTCGTTTTTTTGAACGTTCTTATAGAGAGTTCCAATTTTGCGAATTCGAACATTTTTATTGTAGAATCGGAGTACAGAGTTGGCCCCCTGAACCTTTGCAGAATGCGTATCCTTTAGTGTAATATCGGAGAGCAATTGTGACATTGCGAACAAGCCATGAAAACTGTGGTAGATGATATGCTGGGTTTCTCACGTTCACCAACAAAACCGGACCGATGGTGGATGGAATGAATTATCCATGCACATCCTAAAACCACATCATGTATGATGTTTAACCAATTATTTGCATAGACCAAATAAATCTACAAACAACTCGATGTTTTGTTTTTCTACAAAATCTTGCAATTTATTTACACTTACAAACTTTTGTCACTCACAAACCTTCTTAAGCTATTCCTCTCACTTGGCAGTCTTGTTTTTTTTTACTTTCTTCTTTTTCTCTTTTAGAATTGGAGCTGGCGCTGCCGCTACATTGTTTGCCTTTTTCGCCTTAAACAATTTTATCGAATTCGGTTTGCGTTCTTTTTTTTCTTCCAATTTTTCTGAAAAATTTGTGGCATGTTCCAGAACCTTATTTGTAGCCTGTGCTTGAAGTTTTTCCATAAGTGTCATCTTTGTCGGATCGACAGGTTTAGCCTTTGTCTTGGCCAAGTTCTTCATTACAATCTTAGCGTGCTTATCTGATTCCAGTTTGTTTCGTAGTTCCGTCAATGCTGTAGCGTATATTTTTGCGTTGGTTTCTTCGGCGTCAGTAGTGACCTTGATTTCGTTAGTTATTACTTTACCAACTTCGGAAAGAGTGTGCTGAAATAGAGACTGAATTAGAATATGTATTTCTTTAAAGTCAATAAGCCTAATGTTACATTGAAAGTGTCGAGTTCTTTTTGTGTGAGCAGGGTTATTGCTGTTCCTGGCCTGCCAGCACGTGCTGTTCTTCCTATACGATGAATGTATGTTTTAATATGTCGCGCCGGATCGTACGAGATGACGATATCGACGTCTGGAATATCAATACCACGGGCTAAAGCGTCGGAACTAATCAGACCGTTGATTTTTCCTCTTGCAAATAAACTGAGAACTGTGGCTCGGCTTTTAACATTCAACGCTCCTGATAGTTCGTTTATAATGAGGGTGTTTTTAAATAGGTATTTAAGCACAAACGCCAATCTAGAAGGAAGGGCATATTAAACTAGGACCAGTAGGATGGGAATTGATCTTACCTTCCAGAAGACTCTGCACTGTTTGTAAAGCAGAGGAACTTTGTCCAGTTATTTTCGGTGATCAGGGAATACAATGTTAGCGGTTTAAGACGATTCTCCGTCAGGCAGTACTTCTCCGTAAGTTCAGCTGGAGTGGTGTATTTGCCAATGAATTCTCCGCGAACCTCAGTGGTATTTCCTTCGGCAAAGCTTTTTTTGAGTTCGTCTAGATTGGTTAGAACCGAAGTGAATAGCTTCGGTTGGAATAGGCGAAGATTTTGCAGCTTCTCTGGATCTTGAGACAGTGTTGCAGAGAAAAGCATCTTGTGCGGTTGACTATATGCAGTCGCCTCTAATTCATTCATGCATAAAGGCCCGGCTCGTCCCGACAGCAACATATCCGAAGTAGACTTTACATGGGCGTCAAGATGATACAACCAATTGTGATGTACCTGGTCCATGATTCTATCTGCTTCGTCGATAATCAGGAACTTGAGTGATTTCAAACAGAAACCCTTCGTGGCATGCAAATGTTCAACCAGCCGACCGGGGGTTGTAATCAAAATGTCAACTTTGGAGTAGAACTTTTCCTTGTAGCACTCCACTAATTTTTGCTGTTCGCTTGCGAATGGAAATGACTTGGACAAAAGACACACACTAAGATCGGTTTTCTCTGTCAGCTTTTTAAACACTTTGAACACCTGAAAGGCTAATTCGGCCACGGGAAGCACCACGAGTGCACGGATTTTCTTTTCAACGCGAT
The DNA here is from genome assembly GCA_932526625.1 of Rhingia campestris. Taxonomy (NCBI): domain Eukaryota; kingdom Metazoa; phylum Arthropoda; class Insecta; order Diptera; family Syrphidae; genus Rhingia; species Rhingia campestris. Next base: position 40,584,915 of record OW052184.1, on the reverse strand, counting down.
TCGCAAGTAATTGAACAACAGGCACTGCAAAGGCGAGGGTCTTTCCACTTCCTGTTGGCGCCGAAACACAAATATCTCTTGGCCTAAAGGGGTGCGGTTTTGTGTGAGACTGCATCACCCATGGGATCACCGTCTTTTGTACTGGAAACAGGTTACTTATAGACAATTCCTTCAAAGAATCTTTTAAATCCTCCGACAGATAATGCAACTCGGATACAACACCATCCTCAGCATCACCGGATTCAGCTATACTGGTTGCAATTATAGTTGGATGTGCCAACCATGGAGGAAGAATCATTTCAACTTTCGGCGCTTTCGCGAACACATTTGAACCAAGTACTTGAAAATCTTCGGTTTCTTCATCTTTCGGATCTTCATCAAGTTTCGGGCGCTTGCTTTCGTTTTCATGTTCTTCATCTGTTGCTGTGGGCTCTTGGTCAATAGTATTCTCGATTAAAGCTGTTGTTACAGCAGTTTGAGTGTCCACTTTTTTCAATTTTCGTTTTTGAACTTTCTGAAGCAGCTTCTGGAGGACTTCATCCTCTTTGTCGGCGTCGATGGTCGGTTTGTCATCTTCGGTGTATCTATAAATACCGGAGAATAAAACTAGTTAATTAAGTTTGGCCACTATATATATTATTTTTACCTTTTAACTGCAAATAATTCCATTTTAATGAGATATATGAACAAAAACAGACAATTCTCGTCGACAGCGTTCAACTGTCATGTGTCAAATGTAGCACGTGTGGAATGAAAACAAATGAACTGAGCTGCCATCTAGGAAGTGGAAACGAAAACTGTGATTGGGTTTGCAATGCACGTTTGGTTGTGAGGAACGTTAATTTTGAATTGTGTTTGTTTCGAGGAGCCCTCAAATCCAGAGTGGTACGCCCGTACGCAGCGTTGTATCACTTATTATGACGGGAACACATGTGCTGTGGTTCTGGATGCAGTGCAGCCCTCCTGGTTGGGGGTTGTGCCACCAGAGTAACTTCCTTACCTTCTTCCTTGTCGCCTCAAGCCTGACATTTGAAGGTTCTCCTGGCGGGAGCAGTAATGTTCATTCGCTCAATATGGCCGAGCTAATGTAGACGACGGTTTTATACCTTTTGTACTATATCCACAGCTTGATACAGGAAATAAGGCTCGCGGTTGTTGACTCTTCTTCATTCGTCTTCTTGCACATAGGTTCGAGCATTCGATAAAATATTTTGCAGAGGTCTAGGCAGTAGATGCTTTCATACTCTGACTTAAAGTCGATGAAGAGATGATGTGTCTCGACCTGAAATTCTTCGGTCTTTTCAGGATTTGCATTGCCGATAAGTATGTTGCAGCAAGGCTTAAGACGAGCACACAGCATGTTGGATAGGAACTTACATACGAATATAGCAGGGATATGTCTCGTTAGTTAGTGTAAGACATGGGATCGCCTTTTTTGTAGTTGGGACATATGGAGCTGATATGAAGCATAATCCAAATGGGCAGCAAAGTGTGGACTTGGCGCAAATCTTAAAAAAAAATCTTGAAAATTAACTGTCCAAAATTAAATGCCTTCAGTCTGGGTTTGGTCTTAAACAAGAAATTTAATTACAGGCCCAATACGTAGAAACATATAAAAAAGTTACCGTAGCACTTTACGTATGTAAACAGGTATTCAGGTATAAATGGAGTGTGGTTGCATATTCTACTTCACAAAACTTTCTGCTTTTACCAGATCATCATTAGAACAACCACCTAGCTTCTTCCTTCATTTGAGTGTATGAAATTATATTTTTGCCACAAAGAAGAGGATCTCCTTCTTAGTGCTATACATATATAGTGTTGGATATTTGTCAGACTTTCGCGAGAGCTGGTGGGGCAAGGATAAAACTTAGGAGTTGTCACTTCCCGGATTTAAGCCATGGAATGTTGGTATAAATCTCTTTTACATCTAAAACAGCCCACAGATGCCGACCATCTATTAAGGTAAGGGGTCATAGAAATATCCCAGGGGATTATAGTGAATTTGGAAGAAACGGGACCACATAAGTAGACACAAGGAAATTATAAACCTCTCTTGAGGCGAATTTTTCATCAGAAAAATAATTCACTATTGATAGGAACAGATGTTAATCACTTGGTGCCAGGTCCGGTCTATAGACAATCTTCTAGACAATTGCTTCCTTTAGATTTAGACACTACAGGTCCATATTAAGAGTTTTGATGTAAAGGAGCAGCTCACAGTGGATGATTCTCTACCAATCCCACTAAACACACAGTAAAACCTACCTGGCCGTCAATTTTGGCTGGGCCACCATTTGCACCGGTTTCACCACGATTCAACTATGAATGATTCCATTGAAGTGGTCGTAAAGCATTTCATCATTCTCTATTCCCAGTTTCCTTCAGAAATGGTTCGATTTTATTCCGATTCAGCAGTGATTCCCATATGGAAATTCGGCCCATGAGGATTTGTTCGTTACATCGTGTGGCACTCAGACATCTAACTTCAAATAGTTCCAAACGTATTTTTGTGCAATATTATCTCCTTGGCAATCGAAACTGTGACGGTCATACTCGACCGTATTTCCATTTTTTATCGAATTTTTCGACAATTTGCCTTCCAGAGCGTGGTGCCATAAAAATTTCCACAACGGGATCGCCAAACCCAAAACTTTGCGCGATTAGCAGTTACAGCTACCACAGACACTATTGACGACTGAAGGCAAACACCTGGTGGCAAATTTTCGCATAGTCTAAGTGCTATAGATTTTGACAGCTGTCGCAATTTTGTATTGAAAATTAGCAAGTGTTTATTTAAATTGTGGAAAACTATTAAAAAAATAGCAATAAATAAATAGATTGCAGCTTAATTTAATAAATTATTGTACAAACAACATAGAGAAACCATAAATTCAAAGAAAAAGTGCAGTATATATATATTTTACAGTGTCCGAACTCACCAGTGTAATTAATGTGAGTTCCAAAGATGATGGTTTTAATGTGAAATTAAAATTAATATTTTCATACATATGTAGATCATGCAGAACAGAAAAGGAAGACAGCATTGTGGCGTACCTCAGTGTAATTCATACCGAGGAAATGGAATTACATTGTACCATCTTCCAACAGACGTTCGCAGATCTAGAGCCCTCTTGACTAAGTGGGCGATCGTTCTTCGAATGGGTAAAAAATTTCCGAAATGTTTCTCAATTTGTTGTCGGCACTTTAGAGAGAAAGTGATATTTTGAGACCTTCTTAAAGGGATGGATGTGAACATAGAACATATCTAATTAAAGGGGCGTTCCCAAGTAAAAATCTACCAAAATCAACAATAGCCTCAAAGAAAATTGGTATCATTCGTTCAAGACAATTGCTGTTACGATCCATCTCTTTCATGAGAAAAAGGTACCAACACAAGATGCATACTGTTAACGACTTTTTTGTAATAATGATTTCACTTTCAATTATATTTTAGATGTGTTCAAGAAGATGGGGTGCAATCACCTGTTAATATTGCCACGGATGCAATTTTTGTAATAACGGGTGATTTTTTAAGAGGTTTAGAACTTTTTTTAAAAAAAAAAAACACAAAAAATATTTATTTGAATCGATAGTTTGAACCTTGCAATTTAATGTTTAAAGATAATTTCATGCAAATGTTGACCGCGGCTGCGTCTCAGGTAGCCCATCCGCTGAGTCCAATTTTGGCATACTCTTTCACACATATCGGCCGGTATCTCACGAATGAATGCATGGATGTTGGCTTCCAGTGCGTCAATCGAAGCGGGCTTGTCCCTATAGACATTAGCCTTGACATACCCCCACAAAAAATAATCTAATGGTGTCAAATCGCACGATCTAGGCGGCCAATTGACCGGCCCGAAACGTGAAATTAACTGTTCACCAAACTCGCCTCGCAATTGCGCCATTGTTTCGCGTGCTGTGTGGCATGTGGCACCGTCTTGTTGAAACCACATATCATGCAAGTCAAGAACTTCCATTTCGGGCAAAAAAATGTTTGTTATCATCGCTCGGTAGCGTTCACCATTGACAGTAACGCTGCGATTCGCATCATCTTTGAAGAAATATGGCCCAATAATGCCGCCGGCCCATAAACCGCACCAAACAGTGGCTTTTTCGGGATGCATTGGTAGCTGTTGCAATGCTTCTGGCTGATCTTCACTCCAAATGCGGCAATTTTGCGTATTTACGTACCCATTCAACCAAAAATGAGCCTCATCGCTGAACACAATTTTCGATAAAAAAGCGGATCCTCGGCCAGCTTTCCAAGAGCCCATTCACCAAAAATTCGGCGTTGTGGTAAGTCGGCTGGCTTTAGTTCTTGCACCAGCTGTATCTTAAAAGGCTTTACGCCCAAATCCTTCCGCAAAATTTTCCACGTAGTGCTGTAACAAAGGCCTAACTGCTGGGAACGGCGCCGAATCGACATTTCGCGGTCTTCTGTCACACTAGCTGATACGGCCGCAATATTTTCTTCACTACGCACAGTACGTAAACGTGTTGGTGGTTTAATGTCCAACAAAGTAAATTTGGTGCGAAATTTGGTCACAATCTTCCGAATAGACTGCTCAGAAGGTCGAGAATGCCGATCATAAAATGTAAGCAGCGCGCGATGAACATTTCGAACCGAGCACGAATTTTGATAGTAAAATTCAATAATTTGCAAGCGTTGTTCATTTGTAAGACGATCCATGGTTAAATTGCAAACCAAACTGAAGCTGTTTGACAGTGACACAAGGTACTAAACACACGTCAGCTGTCAAAACCAGTGTTGCCAAAACCAAACCAGCTAAAAAATCACCCGTTAGAACCATCTGTACCAATTCCACCAACAGTGCGGAGCATAGGAGTTCAAGTATTTTTAAATGCATATATAGGATTCACATCACTATGGAACAGCGACAAAAAACTAAAAACTATGACTGGGCTGCCTAACATTTTTACTTTAAACACCTTAGTGAGAGCATCTGAAAATATTCGAGGTGAAGATAGATCATACATGTCAATGAGGGACAGAATTCTTCTGACTATGTATAAGTTAAAGTCGAATGCATCTTTTGAGGAGCTGGCAATATCTTTTGAAACCAGTAACAAAACTGTGAAACTGTATTTCGCAGATACAATTTGCTTGTTAGCAAAATCTATTAAACCATTAAGAATCTGGTAAATAAAAAAAGTTTACCAGTATGTTTTTAAAAGCTACCAAAATGTGAGAACCGTACTTGATTGTACTGAAATGAAAACAGCAACATTTCGATGCTTAAAATGTCGAACACTCACAATACAAAGGCTCTCATACCCTCAAAGTTCTTGTTGGAGTATCACCGTCCGGATTAATTAATTACATCAGTAAAGTTGCAGCTAGAGCTGTAAAAGTAACGAAAAAATCAGTACCCGTATGTGTTCGGTACATTTTAAGTAACTACCCGTTACAAAGTATTCGTTACTTTCGTTACTTTCTTACATTCGATAGAATTACGTTTTAAAGTACTCAGGGTGTTGTTAGAAGCGCATTTCGGGAAGAGTGGTTAAGGTTCAATTTGATTTTTAACTGAGAAGAGTGAATAAATAAAACAATATTAGATCATTTATTTCATTAATTTAATTCAAACTTATGATGACATTGATTGAAATTGTATATTTAATGGTAGGACATATAAATTAAATTAAAAATAAGTTAAAAAAAAAAGAAAAACATGTTAGGGTTTTTAAAAATAACTTAAGACTTTGAATTTCATGTCAGTCTTTTTTAATACTATTCGTTGTTATTCGGTACAACTGTGTTCGTTAGTGATGAAGTTAGTTAGTTAGAGTAAGAGCCTGGAACGAAAAGTGAGGTAAAATCAGGTGGTTGAATTATTTTCGAATGTTGGTATCGGCCTATATTTTGAATGATTATATAAATCAATGAATGTTTTGGATAGCTAATTACCTGGAATATGGAATTACTTTAAAAACCTTTGGTTCATATTTAAAAATAATATTTTTTCCATGCGCTTGGGTTTTAGTGAAGCTCTTTTTTCAGACAATATTTGCCCTGACTTCGAAAAGGCTCTTTCTAATGGAACTGATGTAGCCATCACTGATAGATAATTTGCTGCCAAAGCAGCAAGCTCCGGATACATGGCTTTCCGTGAGCACCACCATTTAAGTGGACTTTCTCGTCTCTTCACTGACTTTTCTTCGATGTATCGCCTCATGGAAATAATACTGGCGGTTACAGATGAGTTCGATGTGGAAGCTGCTTGAGCTTTAGTATTGAAGTAATTCCAAATACAGTTGTCTTTGTCTTTTGCAGGTGCATTTCCTCTTGCTTCATTTTCATGATTCTCTGTATTTAACCTTCTTTGCAACATTACTCCTTTTTCCATTTCGGCTTTAACCAAAGTCTTAGCACAATCATATGCAGTATCCGTCGGAAACGATTCTTTTTTAAACCGTGGGTCTAAAGAGTAGTTTTGGACAGCACCGGGTTTCGCGAGCTATTTTTGAATCAGGCGTCAAATTCAGTAAGTAATTTTTTCAAAAGTTGCCTAGACAATGCCCCGTCCATAGTATTAAGAAAATTCTCCAATATTCGTAGAACACCATCTGTGCCCGCCAAAACTTTAGAAATGGTTACCTCTTTTTGAGAGGACATTTCTTCAGTTAGTTGTTTAAATGGTTTTAAAATTTTAACGATTTCCGGAAGAACTATCCACTCATCTTCAGACAAATTTGCTATGGGGTTATGTAGTAGGCCAAGTGTTGCTTCCAGAGGTTCTTGAAGACATGTTATTGTTTCGAGCATGTCTAATGTGCTGTTCCACCGAGTAACAACGTCCATTTTTAATTTTAGAGGCTTCTGTCCTGGTTTTAGTTGTTCCTGCATTGCAATCAGTTTTTTAGTGGCTATGGTACTTCTATGAAAATGTTCGACAATGCATTTGACTTTTTTTCAAAAGGTCCTGCATTTCACTAAGACCAGCTCGGACTATAAGGTTCAGAGTATGAGCAATGCAGGAGAAATGCTGCCATCCTGCCAATCGTACTGCCGCTTTCATATTGGCTGCATTATCTGTTACGCAGACATATATTTTTCTTTCTACTTTGTAATGTGCAAGGACGAGGATTGGAAGGGCAGTCGGGATTCAAAAAGAAGGCAGGATGACCGGATGGGGATCGAAGGTGAGGATATGAACAAAGGGAGAGAATGTCGCATTCCGGAAACTTGCACGCTGGTTCTGCACGGCTGAACTCGTCGGAAATGGGGGGATTCTTGTTCCCGGAAATGTAACTTTACCAATTACAATCACATAAATCGTGCAAAAAAAAAATTGTTCCCTACTGACAGCGGACGGACGGTTACCATTTTGAGAAGCGCTCGTTGGTGACGTGAGCGCGGCCATACCCACCCAACCTGGAAATCCTTGGCCTAGAACTTCCCCATTAGTGTCGGTCCATGCGCCTTCAAGTCATCTATCCGAAAGGATTTTAGCCTTCCTTACTCCACCCCCTGAAAGAAAAATCTCCTAGCAACTCATCGCGCACTCAAGTGCCCGAGCAAAGAAAAAACATGAAAATTTCATTTGAGACGCGTGACTGATTTTTATTTGTACTTTACTTAGCCTGAAAAAAAAACGGATCCACTAAACCAATTAAATTTAAAACAAAAAAAATCGTTTATCTAAATTAACACAAAAAATTTAAAACAATTAATAGGCAACAAAAAAATAAATAATTAAATAAATTAACAAATAAGTACATAAAAGAAAATAAATTAAGAAAAGAAATAACAAAAAAAATAATTAAATAAATTAACAAATAAGTACTTAAAAGAAATAAATTAAATTTAAGAAAAGAAATAACAAAAAAAAATAATTTAACAAAAAAATCAAAAAAAAACCATAACATAAAAGAATATTAAATAAGAAATTAATAAATGAACACTTGGAGACAAAATATACTTTAAAAAAAAATTAATCAGGTGTATCTTTATTTTTCACACACACTGTAACTAGCAATCGGCTAGTTTCGGTGCTCGCCTGTTGACCACTCTGTACCCTCACCAAATTGCCGAATTTCTACCTACATAGAGCTCCATCTAGTTTCGAAGAGGGAATTAATAAAAAAAATCGGTAACACCAGAGAGAACCAAGAAACACAACCAAGTCCTAGCTACCATAATCTCCCGTGGAGATTCGTTTCAACCACCAAAATCAAAAAAAAAATCTCTCATCTGCAAGGGTTCTTACACAAAAATTAGCAAAGTGGAATCCACAAAAAAAAAATCAAAATTAAATTCAACAAAAATCACGCAAAATTTGACTTAACCTATGACAATCAAGAAATAAATATACATATATAAAACAAAATTGTGGTAACAAAAAAAAAACTGCGGTGCTGACGTTTTGCCCGTTGAGTGCTCCGCATTCGGGAGACTTAATGCATGCGCAACAGGGGGGCGCGGGGTGTGTGTGTGCTCCGCACAAGATCGGTACAGTGGGGGGGTTGCTTTTTTTTTGCGTAAAAAAAATGACCCTACCGATTTTTATGTTGGCGGCCTTGACTTGCTTTTTAATTTGAAAGGCGGGTTGTCAACGACCGCCAACCGAACTTCGTCCGCCACAGATTCTTCCCACCTAAATGGATTTATTTAATTTATTTAAAATTTTAAGCCACTAACCACTACCACAAAACTCACGGTTCTCCCTTTTTTCTTTTTCTTTTGTTTCCTGCGTAGCTGTCTTGAATGTTCGTTGATTTTTTTTTGCTTTGTCACAAACTACACTATAGATACTGTTTTATTACACTTAGGTATTTAATGTCTTTATGTCGTTCACTACTTGCTAGCGCAGTGCGCACAATTTAATTATTTATTTTATACTTAAAATACTTCCATTGATCTGCCAATTTTGGCAACAGCACGACCCGCCGACTGAACGCACAATGAACATGGCATTCCCAGAACAAAGGCACACGTTCTTTCTTGGTTGTTGGAACTACCAACAACAACCCCATCCTCTAGCTAGAACCGTAAATCTCATCATCAGATTCCGGGTAGTACCAATCAGAGCTGACCACGGATTCAAGAAAATATCCACCGCTCCCCTTTAAAGCCATGGTTTGGGTGCTTGCTAATCTGCGTTTCTTCCCTACCTGTACACAATTCTTTACTCCGAATTCGAACCCATCCACTGAAGGCCTACCTCGCTGACACCGATACTGTTTTGACAGTTCGTTTCGCACAGAACAACATGCCTAATTGGTAATAAAAAAAAAATATTTTTATTTTGTCCTTTAACCATCTTGCTCTAATATTTAGTGCCCTAAAAATGAAGTTTTACTGGTGCCTGGCGTTTGGATATCCTTTCTACAGTCCTAGTAAGTATTATTTGTGTTTGTTGTAAAATTTTACAAATGCTATTGGTTTTGTTTTGGTGTGTTACTTCGCATGTTATGCCGATACCGGGATGTGCAGCAACAACAGGAGAACAAAAAAAAAATATTTCAACGACATTGGCACATGACCAATTACCTACTTCATGCAGTAATTTCACAGTGAGTATTTTATCAATTTACGTTTATTCTCGTTAATTTGTTTTTTTTCTATTGCAGGTGACCATAACAACTTCCCAATCAACCGCCAATTTTAACAACTCTTCTTTAATGTACTCGGCAGTGTGTCGTTCATTGCATTCAAAACAACCAAGGAGTGCTGATTTCAATTCCCAGTTGTCCTGCAGAATGTAATGTGCCGTCACTGCTTGATAGGATGTTGTTGCACGAGATGTCCATCCATCAGTTGTTATTGATAGATGCAATGTGGATTTTAATTCGCACTTTAGTCTTTCTTTTACTAATGTGAATTTAGCGTCAAGTAAATTTTTACTTAGTAAAAATCTAGACGGGATTTCATAATTTGGTTCAAGATATTTTATTAAGTCAATAAACCCTGTATCTTCCACAAAAGAAAATGGCTGGAGATCTTTAACAACCATATTTAAAACTAAGTCGTTGATTTTGTTTCCTCGTGCAATATTCATAGGCTTTCTTACATATGTCGAAATTTCCGTCTGCAAGAGTGGAATTGAAATTCGAGAAAGCTCACTGGCGGTATTGGAGGTGCTTGCAACTTTGCAAGGCATTCAGAAACATTGTCACTCTCAGCCTCAGCCTGTTGACTTGGCGAAGGCAACGAAAATGGAGAAGGACGAGCCTCAGATGGAAATAGGCTATCATACGAGGGACGATGCTTAGTCGACAGATGCTTTTTTAAATTGGTCGCTGAGCCACCTTTGACTGAATATGAGGACAAACACAGATCACACTTGACCTTATTTTGGACTCCGGGAATAGTGCTGAAATAGTTCCAGACCTTCCTTCTCTTCTCTACAAAAAACCAATTATAACACGATACGGCACATCAGTAGCACTACACAAACACAATAGAGAACAATGAACACTGACTGACTACAGATTATAGAACAATAAAATATCACTATATGACTACAACTACACTGCAGACTGCAGATGCAAAACACATAAAAAACAAAAAAACATATACCTAAAAACATAAGAATAACGAATCTGATTCGAGTAACGAAACCTGTAAAAGTAACGAAACTTTTGGAGAGTAACGATTCGTTACTTCGAATCGTAACGAGTATTCGTTACTCAGTAACGAATACATACGGTTTGCTACAGCTCTAGTTGCAGCTGGAAAATCTTCAGATAAGGCCATATTTAATCTGACGGACTTATTGGGTAAGCTTAAGCCAGGAGATGCTGTGATGGTTGATAAAGGCTTTATGATTGGCGAAGAACATTCAAAAGCCGGAATAGAGATGATTCGACCAGCATTTCACTTTCAAAGCTTTTCAAAAAAGATGTAGAATGTAATACACAAATTGCTACTGCTAGAGTTCATGTTAAGAGAAGATTTGCGAGACTGAAAACTTTCAAAGTGCTAGCCGAAAAAGTTTGCGTTTCCATGATACCATATATCGATGACATAATGACGGTAATATGTGGATTATCGAACATAGTTGACAACGAAGAATTACTCACATGTTTATCTGAATAAGACACGCAGCTATATGCTTGCATTTTTGTCCATTTCCAGCCTTGCAAGAACAGGTCAGTACCCAATGCTTATGTGTTTTTGTTAGATGTTTTAACTTGACCTCGTGTGGCTTTGAAGAAATGGCTGATGCTGCTATCACTATTCCAGTTACTTCATCTGTGGATGGAGGTGGCGAAAGACCAATAGCATAAATTCAACAGGCTTTAACGATTTCTTCGCCTTCCCGAATCGATCTCTTATACCACTGAAATATTCAACAATCTCATAGAGCGAAATTGACATTGTCTTGGAATGGTGATTCCATCGTAAAAAGTACAAGCACATCTATGTAAATGATAATTGTCACATTGTTATTAGGTATTTAAAACAATTTCAAAATAAAAAAACTACAAAAGCAAACATTTTGTTCTTAGCTGTGTTTGTCTACATTGTTCACTTTTTTAAACTTCTTTTTTTTTGTTTTTTGATTGCAAACTCTCTATTTTAACACAAATTTCAAATAATCACATCTTTAATTTACAAATTCCAATTGTTTTGAACTTATTTAGTAACTTTTGACACATAAAATACTTAATTAATTTACCTGCAAATTTCGCAGTCCTTATGGAAATTCTTCACAAACAGCAGTGCTGTCAAATTGTATAGCACTTAACATATTAGGTCTGAGTCTGGAGAGATGGGTTACTTTTCAAAATCTTGAAGTTAAATTTCCCTACACAAGTATTCTATCTCCTCAACAGCTTCCTTGAGAACAGAACTTTTTTTGTCAAAATTCAAGGCACTAATTCTAATACTTGCAACTCAATGAGCGGAGTAGCCCAAGGATCTATTTTGGGACCAAAATTGTTCAACATTTTTATGCATGACTTCCCACACACTGACGTTAGAAATAATATGATTACCTCTCAAGGATTACTATATGCGGACGATACTCTTGTGTATGCCTCAGATGACTACCCATACACGGCTCTCAGAAACCTGGAAGCCCATAAAGCCAAAATAAACGACTTTTACAATAAATGGGGATTAAAAATTAACCACACAAAATCTGAAAGCATATGTTTCAGAAACGCTAGTGGTAAGGGTAAAGAAGGAGTAGTCCTAGAAAGTAGAAACCTCACTCTAAATATTGACAGTAATCTCATCCCATTCAAAAATAAAATCAAATACCTAGGAGTAAACTTCAATAACCTTCTAAAGTTTAACAACCACGCTAGACTAAATATGGAAAAAGCTAGAAAAGTGGCCAACATATTTATGCCCCTGCTCAGAAACAGAGACCTTCAAAAAAGAACTAAGACACTGTTCTATAAAACATTAATTCGTCCAATCCTGTTATACGCTTTTCCTATTTGGTTTTCGATCTCACCAATAGTTGCCACGGAATTAGAAAGACTTGAACGTAAGATCCTAAGAAAATGCATCAACAAAGTATTTGAATCTCGAAATAGAAAACATTCCAACGAATTTGTGTATGAAGAATCAAACGTCACCCCACTTATTAAATACGCACTTTGCTTAATGAAAAAAACTATAAACAACATAAACCAGCTAGATAATGATCTCATCAAGGATATATATTCATCTCAACTTAACTAAAGATGGTCAAACTCAATATATCCATCACCAATAGGAATTATTTCCGAAAACCTAGATCTCGATGGACCTCAAATCCCCTACTATCTTAAATCAATCCAAGGTCACAATCGTGGCTAAAAACAGTCATAAAAATTCAAAAATAATAAAAACAAAAAACTTTTACATAAATTTACTGCCATTCGTTCTAACTATCTTAATAACTCTAACATAATTGGAGGGCATTACCTAGACTTAAGGCAATCGCATATCTATTAATTTTTTATCTCTTTCCTTTTTTACCAATTGTAAAGTCATAACTATCATAACTTAAATAAATACAATGTAATATGACGCTAAATATACTCAATGTAACAAGACAAAAAAAAAACAAATAAAATCGAATATATAGAAGAAAAAAATTATCGTAAAGCATTGCACTACGCTAACAAAGATATTGAAATTCACTAATTCGAAAGATATTTTCAAAAAAAAAAAAAAAAAACAATTACTAAATGTAAAATCGTTTTTCACCCCCCTATACTATAAGTATACATTTTCATTGTATAATACACTCGAAAACCAAAACAAACGCATACATTGCTATCAATCCTGCAAATACAAAAGTTAATAATGTATCTGAGAAAGAAGAAAACGACATAAAACCAATACACCTTAAACGAAATTGTACAATGACTACATTAGCAACCTAATGCATACTATGTCGTTCTCTCTCTTCCTTACTAGTTTTGTAAGTTAGGTTACATACATATACGCAAAAAGTGAAACAAATATATGTACTACACCATGTCAAAAAAAAAAATAAGACTCAATAAAGAATTCAATTCAATTCAATAACATATTAGGTCTGTTCCCGTACAAAATAATATTTACTGATTCTTACTGATTCTTACTGATTTTTACTGATTTTTACTTATTGCCGTTCCCGTACGCAAAAATAAGTAAAAGAGACAGCTCACGAGAGAGCAAAAAACTACCCCTCCATAAAAATCTGTAAAAAAATTAACTGCAGAAATTTCTGTTGGTAAAAATCAGTAAACTGTCAGTTGGTATATAAAAGTGACAACTCGCTTGTTTTGACAGCTGATTTATGTCATTTGTTCTTTAAAAGGCATACAAAATATAAAATTTTACTGTTTTTTACTTAAACGCGTTCCCGTACTTTTTGGTAATTTTGTCTTTTTCCGAGATAATTTACCCCCACTCCAAGAAATTTGAGAATTTACTAATTTTTACTGAAAAAGTACGGGAACAGACCTATTCTTTTTTTTGTCACCAGATGTCACTTTCTGACTTTTCCACTCATCAATTCACACTCCAGTCACCTGGCTTTCGTTTTCGCCTTTATCGAAGAAAACCTGTTAAATGCGCTGTCAAACAAAACTGTGTTAACCTTAACCAATCACAAAACTGTCAGACATTATATTTTTGTTACTAAAGCCATCTGTTGGAAAAATAATGGATTTATATTGTTTACTGCAATTTACACTGTTGGTGACATCATAGGTGATATGCGTGCAGCAATATTATAACCTCACCTTATTTAACATACTATACTATTGGTATTTCCCAGGTCAAAGAAAGTAGGAAGGTACCATTAAAGCAGAAATTTAAAATAAAAATAAAAAAATTCACTTGCTGCATAAATTAATAAACGTCTTTCCCGAGTTGACATTAGGCAGTGATTAATCACAGTATATAACTTTTGTTATTATTTTTAATAAAACGAAATCAAATTCCATGACAAAGAATTATTTTTAAACATTTTGAAACAAAAATAAACTCAATGATTAATGGGAATTGTTTCCTGTTTATTTCGTTAAACCCCACCTGCAAGTATGAGAACGCAAAGTAAGTGAGTGTCTGAAGTATGCAACCTGACGGTATATTGTGGTTTGTAATTCACACAATAAGTTTGACACTCAACGTCATTACTGACGTTGTTGTATATCTGGGATTGATCAATTTTTCGTCATTTGAACATTTTTTTTTAAAGCGTAATCGTTATAGAGAAACGAGTTTTAAGAAAACTCACCAGGGGCTTGATTTTGAAAGCATTGGTTGAAATTAACAGGATGTCAAATCAAGCTTGCAAATATGAAGAAGGAAGCAGCTAAAATGGGTTTAATAATGAACAATGGGAAAACTGAGCATTGAGTATGAGGAGTCGTATTTCACGTTGCAGTTAGAAATTCACTACCCAGATCTTATGCAGGATTCTAATTTCTCCAGTCCAAATTAAAGGCCTAGTTGTATTTACCTAGTTAACAAACTATCTACTGGGCGTTTGAGATATAAACGCATAAGGGTCAGTAGAATCGTCATTTCCCTCAATGCAGATGCAGTAGAGGAAGACCACGCACAAGTAATATTTAACCTTAACCAACTTGGAGTACTACTTAATTACAAGGTGGATCAATGTCAAAGAAATGTCATAATGTGCATTGAGATGTATTGATCACATTGCGATAGACAAGAGGCACGTATCCAGTATTTTGGATGTCCGAACATTCCGAGGGACTAACATCGACTCGGACCACTACCTTGTTGCAGCCAAGGTAAGAATGCGGATATCCACTAGGCCACAACAAACCAGAAATTCTGTGAAAATATTCAATGTCGAAAGACTGCAATCGCATGAAACCACCAAAGCCTTCGCGCAACGCGTACCTATTCCTTAATTTCAAAATACCACCAGCATCGAATGTCGAAGAACAATGGCAACGATGCCTACAAGCGATTAGATCAGCCACAACTGATGTGCTAGGTTTCTCATAGATATCAGCAAGAAAACCCTGGTTTGATGAGGAATGCCGACAGATGCTCGCACCCAAGAACGAGGATTACAAGGCAAAGCTGCAGGTGAAGACGAGAGTTGCCATTGAGCTCTATAGGTAAAGTATGGAGACGAAGATTCAACCAAGAACTATACGAGCTGTACAGCGCTATCCCCCTGGTCAAAAAACACCGCATTGGACGTTTAAAATGACATGTAGAACGAATGGAGACCAATACTCCGGCTCGCAGAGTCTTCGATTCCTAGCCAGACGTCGGAAGCAGTAGAGCAATACCTCGCCTTAAGTGGCACTCACAAGTAGAAACCGACCTCAACCAGTTAGCTAAGGACCGGGTTAATTGGAGAGGCATGTTGGTTAAGGCCCAGGTTCATGCCGGACTGTAGCGCCAAACCCATTTTTGCCGCTTCCTTCTCTATACTAGCAAACGTGGTTATGAAATCACGTTGAGTCCTAACAATGATGTCAATATCGTCGGCGTATGCTAGTAGTTGCACCGATTTTTGGAAAATTGTGCCTCCGGTGTTGGCTCGGGAGTTTTGCACAATCCTCTCAAGAATCAAATCAAAGAAATCACATGACAGCGCATCGCCTTGCCTAAATCCTTTTTTGGTATCGAATGTGTCGGTGAGGTCGTTTCCGACCCTGAGAATTCCCCATGGTCATCCTAGACAAACGGACGAGTTTGGGCGGTATACCAAAACTAGACATGGCTCTATATAGTTCGTCTCTATAAATGCTGTCGTATGCCGCTTTGAAATCGATAAATAGGTGGTGAATATCGATTTGGACATCTTGGTTTTTTTTCCAGGATCTGCCGAAGAGTGAAAATTTGATCAATTGTGGACTATCCTGGCCTAAAACCACACTGATAAGGGCCGATCAGGTTGTTGGTAAACTTATTCAGGCGTTCACATATTACGGCAGATAGGATCTTGCAGGCGATGTTGAGGAGACTTATGCCTGTTGTTGGCGCAGTTCAGAGGGTCTCCTTATAATAAAAAAATCGTCGTATTTTGACGAACCATAAACGATTTAAATAAACTGTCTGAACGAGACGATGTGACATTCATTTCCTATATTTCATCCCCATTCAGTTTTTAGGAACGCCTACTTTTTGGGGACTTTTTTTTTAAGGATGGGAACGGATAGGTTATTATGTGGATTACATCTTTCTAATATGTTTTTCATTACTAACAAAATGGCAGCCTAATGTACATTATGGCGTGACATTAATTTTGCCTCAACTTGTACAGGGAGTTAGCGACATTCCGTAAAGTGATTATCGTTCATTTCGACGATATATCTTCCATCTCTTAAGATCAATAGTCGTTTTTGCTGTCGGCGATATCACTTTATTTGCATCACTTAAAACAATAACCGTCGAATCACAAACGATTGCTCATGAGGTCTCGACTCCCGTCTTAGTTATAATCGTTTTCAAAGTTACGGAATGACCCCCCTGCTATCTCACTCACTCTCTGTTTACCATTTCATTTCCATACACTGTTGCCACGTTAGCGATTTTTTCGCTATTTCTAGCGTATTTTTAAAGCTCTCGGCGATTTTTAATAAAATGTTGTCGCTAAAAAAATTTGACGATTTCTAGCTACTTTTCATTAATACACCACCATGTACACGAATCCCGTACAAGTGGCATCTCCGACCCATTCGAACATAATTTTTCACATCGGGATTTTTATTTTTGTACCGTAACGGTATTCAAGATATGCCTTTCAGGTTTCAGCACGTTTCAAATCAAAAGAAATGTAAATGGGATTGAAGTACGCTATAGTTTTATTTCATATGAAGTTTGTCATAATTTGTTACTGTGGTTTTTTTAGTGTGTAATTTGTTGGTATTATTTGTATTCCTTAAAATGAATTTACCTCCAATGAAAAAAATATACGTTCAAAAATATAGAAGTGAATGGGAAAATCAGGAAGAGTTTAAAGAGTGGTTAAAGCCAGTTGTGAATGACGTTAAAAAAGCTTTTTTTTCGTTTTGCCATTGCGAAATATTGGCGAAATTAAATGACTTAAAGAAGCACAGTGCATCAAAAAAACATAAAACCAAGTGCGATCTAATTTCCAAAAATAAAATAATTGACTTTTCGCCTGCACCCAAAGAATTTATTAAAAGTCGAAAAGCTGAAGGCATGCTTGCATTGTTCGTAGCTGAACACAGTTCGATATCCCATATTGACCACTTAAGTGACATTTGCAAGAAATGTTTTAATGATTCAAAGTCTGCTATTGACTTGAAAATGCATAGAACCAAATGTACTGAGGTTATAAATCAAGTTTTAGCACCACATATTAAGGAAACACTTTTGAATGATATTGGAGCTAAAAAATTTAGTGTTATTATTGACGAATCAACAGATATAAGTGTAACCAAATTTATCGGTATTGTGATCAGATATTTTAGTTTGACGTATTACAGAGTTGTATCCCCGTTTTTGGCGTTAGAGCCCGTAGAAAGTGCTACTGCAAATGGAATTGTTAGTTCGTTGGTCAAGTGTTTACAGTCTCATGGACTGAACATTAAAAATTTGATTGGGATTGGCACTGACAACGCCTCGGTGATGACTGGGCGTAACAACAGCGTACATCAATTATTAAAAACCCAATTCGATTTACCAAATCTAATACTGATTAGATGTGTCTGTCACTCTCTTCAGTTAGCAGTAAGTCACGCTTCCAAAGATACCCTTCCCCAAAATATTGAGTTTCTTATAAGAGAAACATATAAATGGTTTTCCATTCCTCCAAAGCGCCTTAACGAGTACAAACAAATTTACGAACTTATAAATTGCGGTGAAGCGCCCTTAAAAATTTTAAAATCTTGTGAGACTCGTTGGTTATCGATTGAACCTGCTGTTGAAAGAATTTTGTCACAATGGGATGAATTGAAGCTGCATTTTAATTTAAATAAAGTAAAATGTTACACAGCGGACCTACTTCATGCAATGTACAGTGATCATTGTAATCGGATTTATATGTGCTTTTTAAAAAGCATTTTGAGTGAAGTGCAAGTTGGACTGAAAATTTTTGAAGGCGAGGATTCTGATCCTGTAAAATTGTTAAACTCGTTAATGTCACTGCTTTATTCTATTTGTAATAGAATTTTGCTACCATCAGCTGTAAAATCTGGCAAAGACTATTTAACGGTGAAAATTGAAGATCATCTTATTCCAAATCCTTATTTGGGATATCTTTTCGAATCTCAAGTTGAAAAAAGTCAATTAGCCCCTGATGTGATAACCACTCTAAGAAACCGATGTATCAATTTAACTGTAAAGCTGGCAACAGAAATTCAACATAGATTACCCAGCAATTATTCAGTCCTGGAGAAAATGACAATTTTAAGTGAAGAGAATACTCTTAAACAGGGCAAAGACAATAATTCTATCATTGAACTGGCCAATGAACTTGGATTTGATGATGACCAAATTGATAAAATTGTACAGCAATGGCATAACATAAACTTTTTAAAATGGAATACCACAGGAGATACTACGAAGTTTTGGACCCAGGTTGTCAAGTACAAAAATGCTGCAGGTGTAAATAATTTGCAAGAACTGGCTGATTTGGCAATCACTGTACTATCTCTTCCCCAGTCAAATGCTAAAGTTGAACGAATTTGTAGTGCAATGAACATTGTAAAAAAACAAACTACGGAATCAACTTTCAACCCTGACGTTGAATTCCATAATATTGATTAGAAATCAATTAAAAGTGATGAACAGGAGTTGCTGTAACTACGATTTGCCAGACGAGGTTATTAAAAAAATAGGAAAAACAAAACAATCGAAAACTTAAAGAAATACAGCCGAAACCTCTACTTCAAACTTGGAAGAAACGGACAGCCAAGAACTAGACGATTCCATTTTTGAGCTGGAATTTGATTTGTGAATTTCAATTTATTTATTTTTTAACGTTTTTTTCTTTCTTCAAATTATTATTTTTTGTTATCTTGAATTTATTGGTTGCTTTTTTTAATTCAGTATTTAATTTGATTAAAAAAATTTTTTAAAACGTTTTTCTTTCTTACTTCAAGTTAATATTTTTTTTGCTACCTTGAATTTATTTATTATTTTGTAATTAACAATTTATTTTAAAAGTAAATACATATTTTTATAAACTTACATTCAAATTGATATTTTAGCGATTTCTAGCGGATTTTCGCAATTCAGAATCTAACATTTCTAGCGGATTTTAGGTTGTGGTCTAGCGACAATTTTTTTCCATCAGCGACAACACTGTTTCCATAGTGTATTCATATCATTCGAGATGAGTTGAAGTGACATATTCTGCCCTAGCGAGGTATCCGTCGGGCAGAATATGTCACTTCAAAATTTGAATATTGTCAAATTCCATTCGAGGTATGTTTCATCGGAAAGAAATGCTACACAAATGCGACGACGAAACTCGTACTGTTGAGGGGTGGTATTTTCATTTGAGCTCGAAATGGAAACACAAATTCAAACGATTAGTACGAAAATTACTTAAATAAATAGTTTTATATAATTACATACATTTTTCTATTACTCCACTTTACTTCGCAAACAATTTCCGTGAAGAATTTGTGTCGGAAGAAATCGGAAAAAGAATTGCACTTAGCTGTCGAAATTGAACGAAAAATGCACCTGAACGTAATTCGCTGGGATGCGTTACAAAATGTCGGAGAAATATTCCGAACAGCTTTTCGGAAGAATACCTCGAAGCAAAAATTATCGGAATCTAGAATTTTCCGCTCCGACGGATACCTCGCTAGGGCCGATCGACAATTAATTGACTTAATTGGTGAAAGTGAAAGAACTAGAGAAAGTGTCTAAATTTATAGTGTTTGGAATTTGGTATATAGACTCTCTGTTCGATGGAGCAGACCAAGTGTAAACTTATTCAATATCCACCCACTCCTACTGTCATTTTGTTTAATTAGAAAAAAGGTATTTGTTGTTAAGCAATTTTAAAAAAGTGTCAAAGCTTGACATTAAGACTACCATTGTTTTTGTTTTATCCATAAAACGTTTGTATCCATGCTTACTTTTTGGAAAACAATTTAACGAGCTTAAAAAAAGTTCGAAAATGTTCGAAGTATTTGATGCAAATACTGCCAAAAATGTAATATGCACTTCGTCTACATATCACACTATTTTTGAGTGAATCAATGGTACTGTTGATTCACTTAATATGGCCTGGCAAGTATAGTCGAAGTGTTTTTTTACCTTTTGCACTACATAAATATGGTACATCTCATGAACCTCGCAGTTGTATCTTTTCTTCCCTTTGCACTTGTATCTTCCGTTTTTCCAAAACCATTTTGGCCCTATAATGCCAATTTCATGAATTCTTCTGCACCTTTAAAACGTGAACCCTAAACTCACTATAAAATTAAAAGTGAGTCGCTTGTGTTGCAATTTAGAAGCGCACAGTTCTTTAGTTTCGTGTCAGTAGATTCATTCGAACCTGTTCGACTAGATATTTTACTTTTGGAGCTAATAAATGAAATTAATTAAGCGAAATATGTCACAGGCTTTCTATTATATTATAGATGTATAAATGTTCAATACAAAATGATTTCACAGAACAATCCTATAATTATACAAAGAACTGGAAGAACTAGTTGAAAGGGGGTTTACGAACCAAATGAATACAACAATAATCTTTTGGCACATTTGAATTCGATCTGAAATACTCAAATGATCACTTACTAGTGAGAATCATGAGACGGAAATACAGTAGTGATAGATTAACACGAAATTGTACACAATATTTTATAATCTCTACTAAATGTAGTTAACCCACCACATATTATTTTTGATTTTCTACCAGCAAGTCTCGTACTTCAAAGTGGTTGGCAAAAATTAAGCATAGATCTTTCCATCTTTGTCAGTCCTCCAGAGGCATAACAAACGTCAAAAATTAGCCACTTGCTAAAAAATTAACAAATTGCTGAGTATTTGTATCCTTTATTCACCACAATAATGTCAAAAATGACCCATGATTAAAATGTTAACACGACCGAAATGTTAGCCTAACTTATCGGCCCTTAGCAGGCGCTGTAACATTTTTTTTCTTTCGCCCTTCGGCTTAAATGTTTCGTGTGTTTATTTTGAACACAATTTTGAATTTTCGAAGAAAAAATGAAAACTTTGAGTGGTTTCTTCTTTTTTTGTTTTATATAAAAAAACTTAATTTAGATTAAAATTAACTTAAACTACTTAACTACTTAAACCTAATTAATTATAATCGGGGTGGCGATCACTCGTTGCATATGCCCCGAGGGGTCGCCATCCTTATCGAGTTTTTCCGTCACCAGGCTGCATGTATTCAACCATATTGTACGCCAATATGGTGTACACGCCCCGCCGCAGACCTTGTTTCTAAATTTAACTTTCTTAAAAAAATTAAGGAGTGGACTAAAAGTCCGCATAGTCCTCAGGAAGTGCAGAGTCATCCTCCTCATACAGCCACCAGAATTCCGTTCTCTGCTTTTCAGCATCGGCCCAATCGCGATCCGATACCGCCGTGCTAAAGCGGAGGAGTTCCGGAGCATTGTCGACGTACCCGTCGCGGATTAGCCGCTTCTCACGCGCGTCACGGTAGCGATGGTATAAAACCGGGATACCGTTCCTCTCCTTAACTAACCCTAACGAGTCTATAAATGAATGCCAGACGTGAGCGTACTCTCCATATATATTTCATTGGGGTAATAAGCCCTGAAGATCAGGCTGTTGTCGCTAGTCATCGCTCTTGCAGCATGCCTTCGAATCACCTTAATTAGGAAATTGTCAATTCTATTCAGCTGAGCCCCATTGTATAGAACCTCCTTGTGATAATATTTTATGTACTCGGAGTCCGGCGTTCAGTACAATCCTAAGCAGGATCGGAGACAACGCCTCTCAAACAGCCATCCATGTAGGACAACCGTTAGCGATGATCGGCCTTATGAGGTCCATGTAGAAAATGACCTTCACCCTTGAATCAAGTTGACTGCTTTGAAACAATCTTCTTCTCAGAGCATAAGCCCCTAGCCCTGGCCAGACAAGCGTCCACATTTTTCTTAAAATACAGAAACTTGTCAAGCCAGATGACAAGGTATTTGACTTCACTTCTCACCGCCAACGGCCGTCCATGCTGTCCAATGATACACAATTTTTCCAGTTTTTTTTCTGGTATCGCTAGAAGCCCTACGCAATGGGGTCCTAAACAGAATTGTTTTGGGTTTTTTGGAAATTGATCCTCAATTGATCCTCAATTTCCAATCATCGCAATATCCCTTAATGTGATCGAAGTCACGTTGCAAAAGTATGTTGATGACCTCGATTTTCGTACCTGATCTGGATCATCTGTGTATGCTATAGCTGGTTGAGAGAACCTACAAGATCACTTGTATAAATGTTAAACAATATCGGGGAGTTCACCGCCCCCTGTTGTAAACCGTTTTTAATTTCAAAGACTTTACTCGAAGTTATGTTGCCACATTTGACAACGAAATTCTTTCCCATAAGCATTTCATAAATCATATATAGCATGGATTTACGCATGCCCAGTCTGGTCAGCTTGTAGAAAAGCCCCTCTAACCATACGGTGTCGAAGGCCTTCTCAAAGTCAACCAGACAGGCCCCTGTGCACTGTTTGGACTTATTCCATTGAATGTCGGACACTAGTTTCGACGCGGCATGAATAGTGTCATGCCTCGCTCGAAAACCAAACTGATTTTCCGGAATAATCTTGTTTCCCTCGACCCACTTAAACAGAGCTCTATTGATTATCTTTTCGAATACCTTGCTTATATTCGACAGAAGGCTTATTGACCGATGATAAGCTGGGTTCGTTTTGTCCTTGTCTATTTTAGGGAATGGATGTACCACCGCCGTTTTCCAGTGCAGTGGTGAAAATGTCGACTGGTTCTATTGGCAGGTGTCTCAATACGACGTTTGGGACACCATCCTCTCCCGCCGACTTTTTACTTTTCAGTGATACAAAGATGTCCAGGAGTTCATCTTTTTGCATGAACAGCATCAGGCTATTGGCGACTATGTCATTTGAAGGGTTTTCGTCATTGAATAAGGTAAAACCGTGATTCTTAGATCGCTAAGCTTTGAGTTCAGTGCGTAGATAAAAGTGATTTAAAAAGGCTCTTTCCTCAATATCGCGATTTTGGCGAACAGGACTGTTCACCGTATACACGTTCTCGAAAATAGCGCCTTTGAATTCGCCTTCTCCTGAGGATCTTTGATCGTGAAAAAACCGTCGTTCGAGTCAACACTTTCCGGATTTATACCAACAGCCGTGAGTGTCTGTCTGTTATCTGTCGTTAGGAGAATTCGGACACAAGGAATGTCGTTATGATCTTTTCGCCTGAATATTTCATTTATTTGCGGGAACATATTCGGGCTACTGGTTTTTGATAGCCTGAATTTTCTTGCCCCAGTACAAACTTACAGATTTTCTGTAATTCTCCGAGATTAATTGTTTAAGGTTTTTGATCAGTGATTTCAATGTCCGAATTTCCAGGTCTTGTCTGTCAGTAAATTGTCTATGCAAACGTTTAAGCCTCGAGACCTATACCCCACACGTGTGTTTATCGCTGACTGACTTACTTACTTATCAGGCTCCCGACCCGAGAAAAGGATCTGCCTGAGACACTGCAGCCTTACGTGTGACGTTTTGTACTAGGCGGTGGACAGTTGCTTGTTTGTTAATAGCATGTACTTAGTCATGCTCTCATTACTTCAAGGCAAACGTATTTCGCATGTTCTTCAATCGCCGTGAACGATTTTATCACGGCACGCTGGGAGCGACCGATGATGTCAATATCGTCCGCAAAGCCCAGCAGCTGAATGGACCTGTTGAAATTAGTGCCTTCCGTGTTAACACCTGCCCTGAGCACTATCTGCTCCAGTACGAGATTGAAGAAGTCGCATGATAGCGCGTCTTATTGCTGAAATCCGGTGCATGTTTGGAATAGTTCGGAGGAGATACTTTCAAACTGTACCTACGTTGCAGCGAGTGTTTTCCAGCGTCACGTTTGTTCACCAAACATTTAACCGAAAAATCCGCGGTTAGGTTAGTTAACCGGATAAATCTATAACCGCCCGATTTTGTTCGGTGGCATTTAACCGAGCTTTTCAGGAATTGTTCATGCTTGGTTTCGAGAGTGTGTATTACTTTTGACGTGTCATTGAAAGGACAAAATTCCGTGCAAAATCAGAGAATTATTCTTGTAGTACTGAAACCGTTTACCAACAACCTGATCGGCCCTTATCAGTGTGGTTTTAGGCCAGGATCGGCAGATCCTGGAAAAAACCCAAAAAGTCCAAATCGATACCCACCACCTATTTATCAATTTCAAAGCTACATACGACAGCATTTATAGAGACGAACTATACAGAGCCATGTCTAGTTTTGGTATATCGCCCAAACTCGTCCGTTTGTGTAGGATGACGATGTAGAATTCTCGCTGCTCCATCAGGGTCGGAAACGACCTCACCTACACATTCGATACCAAAAAAAAAGGATTTATGCAAGGCAATGACAGCGCATGTGATTTCTTCAATTTGATTCTTGAGAGGATTGTGCAAAACTCCCGAGCCAACGCCAGAGGCACAATTTTTCAAAAATCGGTTCAACGACTGGCATACGCCGACGATATTGACATCATTGGTAGGACTCAACGTGATGTCATAGCCACGTTTGCTAGTATAGAGAAGGAAGCGGAAAAACTGGGTTTTAGCAGTAAATGAAGGTAAGAACATCACCATTGACAGATATAACTTTGAGGTAGTACGGGACTTTGTCTACCTCTGCTCCGCTATTAACTCTGACAACAACATCTCGTCAGAAATCAAACGAAGAATTACTCTTGCCAATCGCTGTTTCTTCGGGCTAAGAAGGCAATTTAGTAGTAAAGCCCTGACTCGAACTACTAAGGAGATCCTATATAAGACCCAACGGCGCTGAAGCATGGACATGGATGAAATCCTTGGTGGATTCGAGAGAAAAATTCCTCGAAAAATCTTCGGTCCCGTTTGCGTTGACCGGCTATGGGGACGAAGATTCAACCACGAACTATACGAGCTGTACAGCGATATACCCCTAGTACTCCGCATTGGACAAAACAAAAATACTATTAATATGGAGTGAGTAAATTTGTATTTTTGTGTATTCAAACTCTGTATTAAGACCTCTCAACGCAAATCTTATGAACTTACGTTGGACTGATTCCATTCTATTTGAATGAACTGCATAGAAGGGTGTCCAAACTTGTGAGGCATACTCCAAATTGTTGGTTGGATATTATCCCTTTATGAGAAAATAAGAAAACACGTGTTCATTTCTGAGATGTTTGACGAGAAAAAAAAACTTTATTTAACTGGTAAAATTCAAAAGTGACAGAAGGTAATAAAATGAATACATTCAGAAATCTAAAGGGTGTAAGTGTTCAAAAATGAATATCATTGCGAATGGATTTCCAACACTCCTCCTCATTCGCATAGCTTACATATGCAAGGGGTATATATCCCTTAATTTTTCAAGGCGAGTTGCATAAAGTGTTTTCGTTAACATATCTGCCAACATAACTTCGGTTGAGCAATATTTGCATACAACGAAGCTTTTGTCAACGTAGTCCTTAACGAAGTAAGTTTTCGTATCAATATGCTTCGACCTATAACTTAATTTCTCTTCTTGAATCAACTTGAGACAACTTTGATTGTGTTCGTGTATTACAGTTGCAAGCGCCTGTTCACAGTCCAAGTCCTTAAGAACGCCTCTCAACCAGGCTGTTTCTTTGCATGCTTCTGGCAATGCTACGAACTCTGCTTCGGTACTAGATAGTGAAACGCATGATTGCTTCCTGCACGCCCAACTGATTGGTCCTCCGTTTAGAAAGAAAATGTAGCCTGAGTTTGACTTCCTAGTAGTTCGGTCTTCAGCCCAATTTGCATCTGCATACCCAATCAATACATACTTCTGACTGCCAATACTGTTCAGATAGAGCTTTAAATGTGACGTCCCCTTTAAATATTTAAGAACACGCTATAACTCCGTCCAGTCAGCTTGACATGGTGCATTTATTTTACATGCAAGGATTGAAATCGCTGCTGAAATATCCGGTCTCGTGTAAGTCGCAATGTACAGCAAACTGCCAACTAACTTCTGATACTGCTGATTGCTCATCACGCTGGAATCGTCTTCACCTTTTCCATAGCTTGGATCAAGCGGTACTTTCGAAACTTTTGCATCTTGAAGTCCATACTCATCTATCAGCTTATCAATGTACTGTTTTTGCCTAATAGAGTAACTGCCTCACTGCTTTAGATAACTTCAAGTCCCAAATATTGTCTAACGTCTCCAAGAATATTTAGTGACCCCAAAAGCTGTTCGACCTCGATAATAAAATCCTCAGAAGAACTCGCAACGATTATATCATCCACATATAACGGGTGATTTTTTAAGAGGTTTAGAACTTTTTTTTAAAAAAAAAAACACAAAAAATTCAAAAAAAATGAATGAAATATTTATTTGAATCAATAGTTTGAACCTTGCAATTTAATGTTTAAAGATAATTTCATGCAAATGTTGACCGCGGCTGCGTCTCAGGTAGCCCATCCGCTGAGTCCAATTTTGGCATACTCTTTCACACATATCGGCCGGTATCTCACGAATGAATGCATGGATGTTGGCTTCCAGTGCGTCAATCGAAGCGGGCTTGTCCCTATAGACATTAGCCTTGACATACCCCCACAAAAAATAATCTAATGGTGTCAAATCGCACGATCTAGGCGGCCAATTGACCGGCCGAAACGTGAAATTAACTGTTCACCAAACTCGCCTCGCAATTGCGCCAGTGTTTCGCGTGCTGTGTGGCATGTGGCACCGTCTTGTTGAAACCACATATCATGCAAGTCAAGAACTTCCATTTCGGGCAAAAAAAAGTTTGTTATCATCGCTCGGTAGCGTTCACCATTGACAGTAACGCTGCGATTCGCATCATCTTTGAAGAAATATGGCCCAATAATGCTGCCGGCCCATAAACCGCACCAAACAGTGGCTTTTTCGGGATGCATTGGTAGCTGTTGCAATGCTTCTGGCTGATCTTCACTCCAAATGCGGCAATTTTGCTTATTTACGTACCCATTCAACCAAAAATGAGCCTCATCGCTGAACACAATTTTTCGATAAAAAAGCGGATCCTCGGCCAGCTTTCCAAGAGCCCATTCACCAAAAATTTGGCGTTGTGGTAGGTCGGCTGGCTTTAGTTCTTGCACCAGCTGTATCTTAAAAGGCTTTACGCCCAAATCCTTCCGCAAAATTTTCCACGTAGTGCTGTAACAATTCAATAATTTGCAAGCGTTGTTCATTTGTAAGACGATCCATGGTTAAATTGCAAATCAAACTGAAGCTGTTTGACAGTGACACAAGGTACTAAACACACGTCAGCTGTCAAAACCAGTGTTGCCAAAACCAAACCAGCTAAAAAATCACCCGTTATAAGTAAATAAATTCCAACATTGTCCTTCAACTTCGTGTACAAACACCGATCATGCATACTTTGCATGTATCCGTTTTCTATTAAGACTTGATAAATGGTTTCATTCCATGCGAAGGCTGCCTGCTTTAAGCCATAGAGACTCTTTTGGAGTTTACATTCAAGTTGTGCCGAATTTTTGACTAAATCCCTGCGCAACTTACCTTGCCTTAAATCGCTGCAATCGGCCTTGAAGATCACGCTTGATTATACCCTATCCCATAGGGGTATATTAGTTTTGATACATAGTTTGTAACATAGAGAAATAATTTTGCTACATATACCTCAAAGTATATGGATCGATTCAGAATCGCTAGCTGAGTCGATAAAGCCATGTCTGTCTGTCCGTCCGTCCGTCTGTGTGTCACCGATTTTTGGGCCTTCAATTTTGAGCTAGGATAATGAAATTTGGTATATAGGATCCTTGTCCGTGCCACCAGAACAAGTGTTAACATTTTTGAAATCATCCCACTGCCACGCCCCCTTTTTAGGAAAACGTATTTTTTGGCCAAACGGTAAAGAATTTTAAAAAAGTGTCTGAGAAGCATTTTTAGAGAATCGTAATATCTATATTTCGTCAATATAAAGTTTTTTGCCACGCCCACTTTTTGGGGCGTTTTTTATAAAAAATATTTTTTGGTCAAATTTTAAAATTTTCGAAAAAAATTTTGATGCACAATCATTGGTAGTATTAATATGAACATTTCGTCAGTAGACCATTTTAACCCACGCCCACTTTTTGTGGGCGTTTTCCTACAAAACCATTTGTATGCCCTACCCCAAGGCATATGCAATACAAAAACGTGGTTTTTTGTCGAACCATAAAAGAATTTGATAATCCTTCGGAACAATATGTTGTAACAACGTCATTTTCAATACTTTATGACCATAAAGACCTTATTTTGGGGATATCAATTTTAAGGATGGGATGGGATAGGGTATTAAACGATCCGCACAGCGGATTGTAGCCTTCTCATATGTTTATACCCTATCCCATAGGGGTATATTAGTTTTGATACATAGTTTGTAACATATAGAAATAATTTAGCTACATATACCTCAAAGTATATGGATCGACTCAGAATCGATAGCTGAGTCGATTTAGCCATGTCTGTCCGTCCGTCCGTCCGTACGTCACTAGTTTTTGGGCCTTTAATTTTGAGCTAGAAGGATGAAATTTGGTACACGTGCTCTTTGTTGCTCCCAGCAGAACAAGTGTAAACATTTTTGAAATCCGCCCGGTCAAATTTTATAATTTTCTAAAAAAATTTTGATGCAGAATCATTAGTAATATAAATATGAACATTTCGTCAATAGACCATTTTAACCCACGCCCACTTTTTGGGGGTGTTTTTATATAAAAACCATTTTTATACCCTACCCCATAACATATGCAGGAGAAAACCTTGTCTTTTGTAGAACCGTAAAAGTTTTTTATAAGCAGTCTGAAGAATTTGTTGTCACCATGTCATTTTCTTTATTTTATCCACATCGTGTTTTTAGCCATGTCCACTTTTTGGGGATTTTAGTTTTACAGATAGGATGGAATAGGGTATTTAACGATCCGCACAGTGGATTGTAGCCTTCTCATATGTTTTTTTATTTATTTATTAAAAAAAAAGTCACATAACGTAAATAAAGTATTGAAAACACACGTTTTTTACTACAAAATACTTAAATCATAAGAATAACACGAAATAGTCGAAAAAATAGTTTTGTCCACTTAATATGTACTACGTGGAACATCGATTTAACCGGCAGTGAACAACACCTAAATGATTTTTCACTGGCCCTCCTCTCGTGATGATCTGACAAATCGTCCGAGTAGTATCAATTGTCAAGAATAGCTTATCTCAACTTAGCCGTTCGGAGTCGGCATAAAACAGGAGGTCCCGCCATCGTGCAAGAAGTACACACGCACACATGAATGGTTGTGAGAAAGCTAGGCCCTGGTTACTAACGAGCCTGTTGCGCCAAAAATTTGTATTTTATTTTTTTTTGAACAAACAGGGCCTAAGTGTTTCTAAAATTGACAATGGAGTGTTCTGAGGGATTGATTCGGGGTCTATTTCGAGGTGTCATGTGTCATCCATTCGCATGTTAAACGAGCTCGACTGTTTATTGGTATATTGGTCTGCGGTCTATTGGTATGATCAGTCATAAGCCCGAATCAGCGTCAGAATCGCTTTAATGGACTAGCTAATGTCAATGACATTACCAGCATTAAAAGACCACAGAAATGACCACACTAGGGGATTTTCCAAGCCCCAGGAGTCTCAATTACCATTGTATAAAACAAAACAAAATAAACAAAATCTGTCCGGTGACTAAATAAAACCGGTTCCTGAATAACTGAAATTCGCCAAAAAAAAAAAAAACTTTAAGACACATAAGATAAATATAGATCAATTACAAAATTCTGGATAGCAATATGACACTGTACATTTATGTAACTCTACCAATAATTCCAGTTACTCATTCCGTGAAATCGTAACAGCCTGGTATTTCCTGATGTGATCCACACTTGACCAAATGGTTTGACGTATGCCGACATTCTTAACAAGTTCCATACAAAACTTTTTTTTTTAACTTATGAAACATAGAGTGTTTTAAAACAAAAGAATTATGTATTTTTATCATTATTATTGATACTAATTTTACCATCATTTTGGAAATCAGTCTGTTCTGCAAAAACCTGATTTCCCGACATTCCAAGGTTAAGTATTACCTAGATGTTTAGGAACAATAATGTCAATCTATATTGATTATTATCATGACTGAGAATTTTTTTTTTCTGAACAAAATGAAGTGTATCTATAATTAAATTTAACATTTTTCAAAAATGTTTTATTTAAATGACTCATTGTTGGGATTAGTATTTGCATAAAAATGGATTGGTTGATTGCTGGCGTGTTGCTTCATTAGAATAAATAATATAAATCTAAAATGAAATGTACGCAGTTCTAAAATTAATTTTTGTAGTCTTTTTATGAGATTGTCTAAAATCAAAGATTGTTTGGTTAAGCTCTTTTATAGTTTGCACGCGCTCATGAACAACGTTTACAGTGTTTTTCAACCTTTATAGGGTTTTAACAGAGGTGTATTAGAAACTTACTCCACGGGTAGTGTCCAAATGTGTAAACTATTTTTCTTTGTCTCAACAGACTCGTTAACTTTGTCTCACAACTATACATGTGTGTATTTCTTGCACGATGGCGGCACCTCCTTTTTTATGCCAAATCCGGCTCAGTTGAGTTTCTTGACAATTGACACTACCGGATGATTTGTCATCATCGCAACACTGAATCTGAAAATAACGTTCATACTTCTTATTATAATTATGAAGAATTCCTTGAGATCCAGTGGCATTCTTAAAGTCCAAATTTTATATCTTTTATTTTTCATTTTAAATCACGCTCAGTGTTCAAATTTAGAGGCAAAAACTATGATTATTCCTTTTGTAATGGAGCAATCAATCCATCGGCCCTGACTAATAGCGTTTTCGATTTTGATTTTCAGATTTGCTCTCAGATTTTACCTGTCCCAATCGAACATAAAATAGGTTGATCTAGTTTTCTGTGTGTATGTGTGCCATTTGACGGCTTATTGTTTATCTTTAGGCCACAGTTATAGCTATCATTGAAAACCATCATTTGAAATTTTCTTTTACTCATTTATAAGTCAAAGGCAGCAGGACTTGTATTTCAGGCAACACGTCCGTTGGTGTGCAAAAAAAGTGATGTTAGTGGAGAAAGGATAGCCAAGTAACCGGCTGTGCCTCAAGCTTCCGATGGATACTAGACACATTCCACCCATGAATCTCTAACACATCTACTGGGAACCCATTTTCCAGGATGTAATTCATACTCCGGTATGAATCTAGGCACAACCATATGAGAGCGACAACGGAGGACATGGTTAGTGTAGAAATAATCAAATGGGCAATTGATTCCTTCTCGCCCTTCAAAACTCGATGGACCTCGTAACAGCATTCCTACACAAATTGTTTTTTGGTAGTTTAAAATGCGAATACTTAAAGAGCACTAAAAATAAGCCAGAGCCAGCTCAACTGGAAAATTAAATTAGATGGACACGGTCGAAACAGATACCTGGGCTCAGCAGTATCCTCTGACTACATGCTGCCTCACACTGACTTTCAAAGACCATTCTCCTGCTTTCTGCATCTTTCCAAGTAGAGAGGAGTAGGAGAGGAACGAACTGGTAACCGAAACCATATCCATATCACGGTTAAAAAAATTAACATAGACATTGGAGCGGGAGTGTTCTCCGAAACACTAAAATTGAACAGAACTTTTCATCGCCTTGAGCACAGCAGAGTCTTCCAGGCTGAGTTATTGGCAGTAGCAGAGGCATCCAAAGCGACCTCAATGCTGGCGATACCACCAGATATCACCACCATTATTGATGGTCAGGCTGTGAAGCGTTGTCATGAAGAGCTGTAGGATCTTGGCGTCCAACAGAATGTTAAGCTCTGCTTGGCACAAAGGCATACAGGGCAATGAAATTGCTGATGAACTGGCGAGGAATGGATCTGCACTAGCATTGATCAGGCGGCTCTGTGACCTCAAATCACTGGTGGGACAGAAAACATTGGATAACACAAAAATAGGTGGAACTCCCTCACCACCTGGGAAACATCCAAAATAATGCGGACAGAGTATGACCAAACCAGAACCGAAAAACTCCTTCAAAGAAACAGGAAATCTTTTTCGGTACTAGTAGCGATGCTGAATATAGATGATGACCTTTGTAGAGGCTATGGTGATTCAAAAAATATACCAGGATATCCTATGCCACTCTCCAGGCCTAGTCAATTAAGCCAAAAAAACTTAAGGAAAATATTTGTTCCATGACCTCACTGATCTGATCAATCTCTCTAATCTTTTCAGGTTTACAACTACATCTGGATTGGATGGCTGGGAAGGGACTAACAACAAAATCAACATTAACGGGACAGGCATCACAATGGATCTATATTGAACTGTGAACCCACCAACCTAACCTCACCTAGGTTCGACGATGCTATTCATGTTCATTTGGCATCCGCTGTAATGTTCAAAATATGGCATTCTCTTGTATTACCGTCCAAAAGGGGATATGGCGGGCTATGAACAATCAAATTCTCACTAAAACTCCAGCATTCATGGACCGAATTCTGGTTGCGAAGTTCTTCATGTTGAGAATAAGTGTGCACATCGTGAAACTGTTTGCTTTTCGGGTGACGTAAAGGGCCATCTAAAGTGCGTCTAGATGAATCTAAATCGTCAACATTAGCACGCCATGGTCTGCCACCACATCTGGTTGAGAATCTACTGTCAACGATTTTTTTATAAATTCAACCATTGGCGAGTTGGTGTCAAAACAAAGCTTATGAACTTTAGAACCTGATTATCTAAAAATATTTTAATTTCTAATTATAGTTTAAGCAAAAAAATACTTTTTAGTTTTCATTGCTAAAAAAAAACACAAATCAAACTGTGAAATGCAAACTTCAAACTGACATAAGTCAGATGTTAAATGGTTTTGTGTTGGTGCATGTAGGTGTAAATCTTCTTCTTCAAAACAGCTAACATTGAATCTGGACCCCTAATATATCGTTTAACACCAAAACACCAGAATTAAACATCGAAGAACAATGGCGACGATGTCAACAAGTAACTAATGTCCTGAGTTTCTCCTTTCCACCAGAAATACAACCCTGGGTTGATGAAGAATATCGAAAGATGATCACAACCAAAAATGAGACCTACAATTCAACGTTGTAGGCGAAAACGAGAGCTGCGAAATAAGTTGTCATTGGAGACATTATAAGGAAGCAGGCAAAAACCATGGCCCTTTAGAAAGAAGAAAGACAAGTAGGTGACCGAAATTATAGTGAGGGCCACTAGGATTGATGTTCGCAAGTTTTTTTTTTCAAAGTTTAAAATGCTAAAGTAAGGCATACAATGCCAGAACAGATCCAGTAGATATTAAAAAAGGAAATATTTGAGGCAGTCGATTTGTATACCCTATCCCATAGGTGTATATTAGTTTTGATACATTGTTTGTAACATAGAGAAAAAAAATTTAGCTAACCGGTCCGCCATTTAACGTTTTTTTTTTCAACTAGTACTTATTTCGTGAATGGTAACACTAAGCTCATGTCTGATTTGACAGATAATTAGTTTTATCCTTCCGCTAAACGAATATGGGTGTGAACAATGCTGAGAAATATTGCGACATTACTTTGAAAATCATGGTAATGTTGCAGAATGTGTGCGAAAATTTGGAAGAAGAGAAGCACCGTCAGCTCCGTATGTTCTTTATCTTGTGAAAAAAGTGAAAGAAACTGGCATCATCATCGATAAACCAAAGCGTGAAAATCCAAAAACAGTGCGTACACCTGAGAATATTGCTGCTGTGGCAGAAAGTGTGAGTGAAGCGCCATCAACATCAATTCACCGTCGTTCTCAACAATTGAACATTTCGGAGACATCATTGAGACGATTTTTGCATAAAGACCTTGGTATGACGCCATACAAAGTCCAATTAGTTCAGGAGTTGAAGCCAACTGACCATCCAATGCGTTTTCGCTTCGCTAAGTGGGCCTGCGATCGACTTAGAGAAGATGCCGATTTTGCCAAAAAAATCTTCTTTTCAGATGAAGCTCATTTTGATCTTGGCGGGTATTAAACAAACAAAATTGTCGCATTTGGGGCACAGAAAACCCGCACGCATACATTGAAAAGCCAATACACCCAAAACGAGTCACTGTTTGGTGCGGATTTTGGTCCAGAGGCATAATTGGGCCATTTTTCTTCGAAAATGAGCAAGGAGTGGCCTTTACAGTCAATGGCGATCGTTATCGGGCCATGTTGAACGAATTTTTGTTCACAAAACTGAAGAGGAGGATATTGGCAACATTTGGTTTCAACAGGACGGCGCTACGTGCCACACAGCCGAAGCTACACTCGATGTTTTGCGCCCTGTTTTTGAAGATCGCATTATCAGCCGCAGAGCTGATGTCGTTTGGCCCTCGGAGCTGCGATTTTACACCGTTGGACTATTATTTGTGGGGTGCCGTAAAAGATAAGTGTTACGCCGACAAGCCAGAGACAATTGACGCTTTAAAGGACAATATTCTTGAAGCCATTGGTGAAATACAGCTGCACACAATCGATAATGTGCTTAAAAATTGTACCGATCGTGTAGGCTACTGCATGGCCAGCCGAGGCAGCCATTTGAATGAAATTTTTTTCCATTATTAACCGGAAGGATTGTACTTTCAAATAAAAAAACGAAATTTGAGAAAATATTTAGTAGTTTTTTTTTATAGCATTTTCAAAAATGCTAGACCCTCTAGAATACCTTAAGCTGAGCTGAGTCGATTTACCCATGTCTGTCCGTCCGTCCATCCATACGTCACGTGTTCTTGGGCCTTTAATTTTAAGCTGGAATGATGAAATTTGGTACACGCGCTCTTTGTTGCTCCCAGCAGAGCAAGTGTTAACATTTTTGAAATCCGCCCACTGCCACGACCCCTTTTTTTTTAGAAAAACGTAGTTATTGGCTAAACCGTAACAACATATTTAGAGAATCTCAATATCTATACTTCGTCTACATAATGTTTTTTGCCACGCCCCTTTTTTGGGGAGTTTTCCCACATTTGTACACCCAACCTCATAGTATGTGCAATTGAAAAACGTTGTTTTTTGTCGAACCATAAAAGATTTTGATAAACTGTTCAAACAATATGTTGTGACAACGTCATTTTCTATATATCTTCACCCTAAATCCCACAATTTAGGCATATTAATTTTAAGGATGGGATGGGATAGGGTATTCAACGATCCGAACAGGCGATTGTAGCCTTCTCATATCTTTTTAATTAGGGTTGAATAGTAGCAACCACACCCACAGAAAATCAGTGCACAGTCAGATGTGCGCTCGGTATGACGTATGGGATGTACGTCAGATGCAATTGGAATTCACCGGCGGGTAAACACTTTTTATGGGTGGTTTCCTTAATTTAGTATGGTAGAAAAATATGGCGCTCAACTGATTTTGAAAAAAACTTCCACATAACACGTGCACTGCCAATTTATGTTGAACAGAGTATAGGTACTAAGCCATGTCTCATCCTGAATACGAAGAAGAAGTGTGTGGAAGTGAATTCGTTGGTTAATATCCATTTTAGACATGATAGCATCCTGTCAATCGATATGTAAATATTGCATTTAAGAATGATTCGCATTGCTTTGTTCGGTAAAATTTGAAGATTTCTTTAAACATTTTCCATAAACAGGATTGTGGAACAGAACTTAAAGTGAGGTTTTCTAATAGCATTGCAAATTCTTATTGCACACATTGTTGTTATGTTGCCCCGTTTTGTTCTAAAAACACATTTTCTCTTGATTTTTTTTGGATATGTAGGAAATGATTTATGTTCACTATATAAAATTATACCGAGGTACTTCATTTCACTAACTTGCTCAATCTCTGCTTCTAATTTTCAGTTTAAGTTTGTTCGTTATTAACCATCTTTCAAAATTATTTGAGTCCGATTTGATTTTATTTAAAAGTTCACTTATATCTGTAGAGCATCATCCGTAAATAGTGATGTTTCATAAAACTTAAGTATTTTTACTTTGTCGATAATGTATAAAAGGAAGAACAACGGGCCAAATATAGTGATCTGTGGTACTCCAAACATCGTGTTTGTTACTGCCGATAAATTATTGCTTATTTTTGTACATGGATGGTTGGGTGTTATAGCACGAAGGTAGACTCTGATTGGCTTTAAGTTGTCAATGCCCAGTGCTCGCAACTGTGACTACACATCAAACGTGCTTATTTTTTTACCTCCAAGTGGTAACCAGCGGGTACTGGTCTCATCCAACCGGATTTGACTTGCTAAACGATAAGTGCGAATGTTGATAACAAGACGTAAAACAGCAACACTATAATCACTCTGGTCAGAATGGCGCGGAATGAATACCCGGTCTGCCGTCCCAGCGAACCTAGATAAGCTGTTTCGACATATTCGGACAACAGGTTATCTAGGAATTTCTAGGGTAAGTCAGGCCCCTTGAACAGAGATGGTGGCGGATGAACCGAAAGGTAAACGGCAGCGCTCGATCCCGTAGTGTATACTGATGGCCCCGTTTCCTAGGGGTATCTAATAAATTGGAACTGGCCCTCCAGGTTGGGGGTTGTGCTTTGGGTTAACATCCAACCCATGGTTACGAAGCAACCAATAGAATCGGAAAGGATGTTGACGACCCTGCTTAACGAAAAAAGTTCAACGACGTTCGTATCTGCACCTGGAATGTGAGAGCATTAAACAGGACAACATTAAACAGGACTTCGCTATGAAACGAAATGCCACTATAGCCAGCACACGGTTTCCTAACCTCGATATCCATAAGGGGACATGGCGGTCTCTAGATCAACGAACAGTCAAACTAAATTGATCAGATTGTGATATACAAGAGGCACGCATCCAGTATTTTGGATGTCCGAACATTCCAAAGGGCTTACATCAACTCGGACCACTACCGTGTTACAGCCAAGGTAAGGATGCGGATATCCACCACGCCACAACATACCAGAACGCCTGTGACAAAATTTAATGTCGAAAGACTGCAATCGCCAGAGACCGCCAAGACCTTCGCGCAACGCGTAACCTAAACGTCTCGATTCACACCATACCACCACCATCTGATGTCAAAGAACAATGGCAACGATGCAAACGAGCCATCAGATCAGCCGCAACTGATGTGCTAGGTTTCTCGCGGCCACCAGCAAGAAACCCCTGGTGTGGAATGCCGAGAGATGCTCGAAGCCAAAAACGAGGCCTACAAGGCTAAGCTGGAGGTGAAGACTGTTAAACGGCGCGCGATGACGAACAACATTCCGCTGTCAGGCAGAATGAACCATTTAATATTGGCAACGGTAGCGGAACTGCCAACCACCCGACCTAGGTGAAGTGAGGATTGTCATATCTTAACTCAAGCTTAACAAGGCCGCCGGAAATGACGGCCTTCCCGCTGAGCTTTATAAAGCCGGCGGAAATGACTTGGTAAGTAACATCCACCAACACATAAGCCAAATCTGGTCGGATGAAAGTATGCCTGAAGAATGGAACCTCAGCATCGTTTGCCCGATCCACAAAAAAGTAGACCCTCTGAACTGCGCCAACTACAGAGGCAGAAGTCTCTTCCACATCCTATCTGTCGTAATATGAGAACGCCTGCAACCATTTACCAACAACCTGATAGGCCCTGATCAGTGTGATTTTAGGCCAGGTAAGTCCACAACCGATCAAATTTTCACACTTCGGCAGATCCTGGAAAAAACCCAAGAAGTCCAAATCGATACCCACCACCTATTTATCGATTTCAAAGCCACATACGACAGCATTTATAGAGACGAACTATACAGAGCCATGTCTAGTTTTGGTATACCGCCCAAACTCGTCCGTTTGTGTAGGATGACGATGGAGAATTCTCGCTGCTCCATCAGGGTCGGAAACGACCTCACCGACACATTCGATACCAAAAAGGATTTATGCAAGGCGATGCGCTGTCATGTGACTTCTTCAATGTGATTCTTGAGAGGATTGTGCAAAACTCCCGAGCCAACACCAGAGGCACTATTTTTCGAAAAACTAGCATACGCCGACGATATTCACATCACATCAAGGTGATGTCATAGCCACGTTTGCTAGTATAGAGATGGAAGCGGCAAAAATGGGTTTAGCAGTAAATGAGGGTAAGACTAAGTATATGCTGTCAACACGAAAGGACACACAACATCGACGAATTGGACAGAACGTCACCATTGACAGATATAACTTTGCGGTAGTACGGGACTTTTTCTACCTTGGCTCCGCTATTAAATCTGACAACAACATCTCGTCAGAAATCAAACGAAGAATTACTCTTGCCAATCGCTGTTTCTTCGGGCTAAGAAGGCAATTTAGTAGTAAAGCCCTCATTCGAACTACTAAGGAGATCCTATATAAGACCCTCATCATCCCAGTCCTGCTCTACGGCGCTGAAGCATGGATTGTATCAAAAGTGGATGAAGAAATCCTTGGTCGATTCGAGCGGAAAATTCTTCGAAAAATCTTCGGTCCCGTTTGCGTTGACGGGCTATGGAGACGAAGATTCAACCACGAACTACATACCCCTGGTCAAAAAACTCCGCATTGGACGTTTAAGATGGCTATAGGACATGTAGAAAGAATGGACAGCAATACTCCGGCTCGCAGAGTCTTCCATTCCCAGGCAGACGTCGGACGCAGTAGAGGAAGACCTCGCCTTAAGTGGCTCGCACAAGTAGAAACTGACCTCAACCAACTTGAAGTGCGCAACTGGAGGCAATTAGCTAAGGACCGGGCTAATTTGAGAGGCATGTTGGTTGAGGCCCGGGTTCATTCCGGACTGTAGCGCCACTTAAGTAAGTAAGTAAGTATATTTGTACATTGCGTTCTGTTATTTAGATAAGATTTAACAAATGAAAGTTCATTATCTTTCACATCATATTTAGAAAGTTTTTGCACTAAAATCTAACGATCAATAGTCTCAAAAGCTCTTTGGAAATCCAGAAATATAGCTATCTATCTATATATATAAAAATGGATCTTGGTTTGTTCGGATGCTTAAAACTCGAAAACGACTGGACCAAATTGGATACTTCCTTCCGCGGATTTGTTCATAATTGCTCCGCGAAGGTTTAGGAAAAAAGAAAAATTGAAAAATTCTCAACAGGTGGCGCTGTA
This sequence comes from Rhingia campestris, assembly GCA_932526625.1. NCBI lineage: Eukaryota > Metazoa > Arthropoda > Insecta > Diptera > Syrphidae > Rhingia > Rhingia campestris. Next base: position 40,545,128 of record OW052184.1, on the reverse strand, counting down.
CGCGGTCATTCCATTTGATAATGGCAAAACAACGTTTGACGGGCCAGCTTGTTACAATATAAGACTTTATGTATTTGCTCTTTAAAATTTAAATTTGTCTTCACAGATTTTGTTAGATAAAATTACAATTTTATTAATGCAAATTGATTTAACATTAGAATGGTATAATTGTTTAAGTTTGATATCTCATTCCCAAAATGTTTGATCTTTTTCTCCCCTTAAATTGCAAATTGTTTTCTCAATTTTAATGATTTGACAGATTTAATTTTTTTTCCGACATCACTTCAATAGTGTATATTTAATCTTTGATTTATTATAAATTAAAACCAAAACGCTCACCTTCATAGATTTAAATCTTATCTACTTACATGCTTACTCATAATTGCCGGGGTATGAGCAATAATGCAATAAAATGTAAGCGCAATGTCAAATCATAGTCTGATTAATAAATTTATACCGCCAAAGGCAACTTAATGTAACTAAGCCATTTAATCTACGTCAAGTTCTTTAAGCCGTCTAAAACTTCATCATAATCATCGCATTAGTTGTTACGTCACTTGACGTACGTAACTGCGATTCGACCAGTATCACACTTGCAACATCGAAAACAATGTAAACAAACCAAATACCGTTGACAAGAGTCTGTCTCCGACGACGCGACGTTAAGATTGTGTGTTTCCCCTCGACAACGCGTTCGAGTAAAGCAAACAACGTTGAGAACCAGGTGAGAACAGGTGTTATTTACCCTTCGCAGGTACCACTACCAGCTACTGGTGGTATTGGTGATCGTGATACCCGGTAAGATAAAATGACGGCCGAAATTTTGGCGTTTATAGGTATTCGTTCAGTAGCCAGTAGGTATTTATAAGCTGCTGAGTTGTAGTGTGTGTGTGTGCATGGTAAGGGCGCCATCCGAGGATATAAAAGCACTAGCCCAGCTTAGAACGCTTCTGTGGTGCGAGACGATCGATCGTGCGCAGAACGTGATCAATATTCCGTTTTATTTGTTTAAAAAAATTAAGATTGAAGTGAAAAAGCGACAACAAATAATTTGTTTTATAATTGAAAGTGTATGGATATATAGACACGACGATTTGGACAAGTGTTATATTTTTTTTTTAATAGTGTTCCGTGATTTGTTTTTTGTTTGATAATTTTAAATTGTTTGCGGTGTTTTACGAGACAAAGCACGGTGCTGGTGACATATTATTTAAACTTGTGTTGAAAAGTTTCTATTTTTGAAATAAGAATGGATTTATGGAATAAACAAACTTCTCGTTGGGGGGTACTGATTGTTGTTATTGGATTAAGTTGCTGTGTTTTTATGTAAGTTATTTTTTATTGTTGAAAAGTGATATTTATTGCAAAACCTCTTTTATTTTAATTTAAACATTTTTTTAAACAACATTTGTAAGTGGATTTTTTTAAACAAACATTCAGAAACCAGAAGAATCAGTTTACTAATAATAATTCTTTATAAAAATGCTAACACTAATATGAAATAGATCTAGTGCTGTATTTAAAAAAAATTATAATAAGAAAAAATATTTGGAGTGAAGTTCTAGTTAAAGTATATAACGAAACAACTAATATTTTGATAGTTATAAACGTCATAAAGACTATTTTATAATTATTACGTGGCATTTATCTTAAAACCATCAGAAATGCATTTTATCTCTTAGCATAGAATACAAATGTATTTGCGAGATAACATGTTTGCTAAACATTTAGCAAATCAGTATCCTCTTAGAGAAATAAATTAGTAATATCAGACAGATAGTTACAAAATGCAGCTATAGCACAACGGTATAGGGTTTTCAGTGGCGATATAACAATTAAGTGTTTGAATACAAACGGAACCTTAAACTTTTGTGTATGATCTGCCAATGTAAAAAGCATGTCAAGTCAAGGCTTCCATTTTAATTATGGTGAAGGTGCAGCGAAGCGTTTGGAAATTATTATTATGTAACTGCCTGTCTGGTAGAATGATAATTACGACCGAAAGTTGAGTATATCAAATACACAGACCACAGGGTAAGAGCACTTTCTCCAATCTCTCGATCATAATAAACAGAAAGGCCGTGTCACACACATAGTGGATAAATATGAGTCAGGTTTTACCAATATAGCAGCCAGTTAAAAATAGCCCAACTTTGGGGTTCACATAAATTGGTAACCGCCCAGCTCATATTATGGTGAATTTTAAGAAAAATTCTCTACCACGAACTGAAGCCTCCTGATCGTTTGAAGCACCGATCCTTCTCCGATTGAGCTCTGTTTAAGTTGGGGGAAATTCTGAATTTCATCAAAAATAATCTACTGCGATATCTAAAGCCCATTTTTGGCTTAATGGCTTAAAAAAAAAATAACAATTTGTATACTCTCCTGCTCATATCACACAAGACCAACAGTTTTTTGTTTGTGGCCTTTAAAAATTCTAGAGATAAAATGATCAATAGAAATGGCAGAATTTTGACTGAATTGTTTGATGACTTTGGCTTGTTTGTACTGAACGTGGTGTCAAATGGTGACAAGTGTGGTGAGCTTACATTTATAAGCGGGCAAGGCCAATCAGTAATCGACTTTTGTGCAATAAGTGGAGAATGGTACAACTTGGTAGAGGACTTCCAGGTGTTGACGGCAAATTTTTTCAGCGCACTTGCCAATATCAGTTGTAACGAATTTCAATGAGGCTGTACAGAAATCAAATTCAGACAATTTCCGTAAACTTAGGTGGATTGAGAACAAAGCTCACCATTCTAAAACGCTCCTGGATCGTCACTTTAGTCGTCTTCCGACTTTGGCATTGTCCAATGTTTAGCAAATCGCGTCGGCTCCACCTATGATTTACAACGTCTCGTTCATGCCCAAAATAAATGGTTTAACAAAGATTGTAGAAATTTCCGAAAGCTCTTTTTCACATATTTGAAACTATTCAGATTTTTTTTTTAATATTTTTCAACACTTAGGACTTAGTCCTTGAAGGTTACAAAACCCAGTGATGGAAGGAAGGAAAATGGTTTGTAGATAGTTAGAGATTGGGAGTAGGTGGGAAAAGAGTGAGGTGACGATGCGCGTTAATTTTGAATCTTAGTAGATTGTAGTCATCTGGAGAAATTGAAGAAGCCAAGCTATTCCATAATCGTGAAGTGTGGTTAAGAAATGATCTTCTAAATTTTACTGTGCGCCCGAAAAAAGGCTCTATGCAATATGGTTGTGCGGAAGAAGCCGCACGAGTATTTCTATTAAACTGACGGACAGGTGGGATACAACTATATATTTCGTCGGAACATTTATGGTGAAAGTAACGGTCAAGAAGCGCAAGGCATCCAACATTCCGCCGGTGTTCGAGCGAATGTTTCGCTACAAACTGATTGGTTGTCAATAAGTTTGATAGCATGACGTTGGACTCGGTCAAGTAGGCTCAAGCAAGTTGCAGGAGCACTCGCCCAGATGTGCGAGTTATATTCGTGTTTTGGACGAATGTAGGCTTTATAGATATTAGCTAAATCCGATGGAGTGAAAAACCGTTTGCATCGTTTGAGAAATCCTAGGCATCTAGCACCACCTTTTGCAGCATCTATAACTTGCTGGTTCCAAGCATAGACAAGCCATTGGATTCCTCAACTTCAACTCCTTCCATTTTAAGTTTAGCTACATTTGTATCCTGTTTCAGAGATAGGAGACAGCACTAAGTTTTTTGACGCATTAAACTCAACCCGGTTGTTGGTACCCCAATTGATAATTGTATCAATGTCGGAGTTGAGTTCAGTTGACATTCGCTGGCGTTGTGACTCAACGACGTGGGGTTCTTGTCGCGAAGTCGTTAGAGAGTAAACGAAGTCAAGAGTACTGTCATCCGCGAACGAATGGATAGGATTACAAGTCAGAGAGAGAAGGTCGTTAATAAAAATTAAAAACAGAGTTGGTGAGAGGACTGAGCCTTGGGATACTCCAGCGTTTGTTGAAAAGGGGGTGGAAGTTGACCCATCTAATGCAACTTGTGTTGATCGGTTACTTAAAAAACTCATAATCCAAACTATAAAAGTGTTACCGACACCGAAAGACCTAAGCTTATTAACAAGAGCGCTATGCCACACTCTATCAAAGGCTTTTGAGATATCCAGAGCAACAATTCTACATTCACCGAATTGGTGAATGCAACGATTCCATTTTTCACTTAGATAGACCATAAGATCACCTGTGGAATGTTGTTGACGAAAACCATACTGACGGTCACTAATGAGATGATTTTTTCTAGATAGCTCATGAGGTGGTAATTGACTGTACTCTCCATGACCTTAGAGAGTACTGACATTAGAGCTATGGGTGGGTAGTTTGAAGGGGAGGTTTTATCGCCCTTTTTTGGAATTGGCTGAACATGCGCAAGTTTCCACCAACCTGGAAATATTCATGCAATGTACGAGAAGTGGGAGAGTTTGCGTAGAGGTTTGGCCAGAGTGGAAGAACACCTCTTCAGCACAAGGGGGGGGATTCCATCTGGACCTGAAGCTTTATTTGTTTGAGATCTTTTAGGACTCTAGCAACTGAACGGGTTCGGAAAAATATTTGCGCTAAAGAATAATGAACCGGATTCAGTGATGGTGGTGAAGAAGAACTGTCTGGTAAGTTGGAATTAGCTGCGAATAGTGAAGCTAGCAGATTTGCTTTTTCTTGGGAGTCCGTGATATTTCTATCGTTGTAGACAAGCGATGGGATTGTTGATGAGTTACAACCTTTTGTTCGTTTGACGAAAGACCAAAAAAACTTGCTGCCTTTGGGATATTGCAGTATTTTTTGCCTCACTTTTTGGTCACGTACGAATTTAGCACGTCTTAATATAATCTTACAGTTATTTCTAACCCGCCTGTAAAGACTTCGATTTTCCTCAGAAGGTGTTTGTCGCTCTTAACTTGATGTGACCTCAATTTTTCGCGAATCAAGATGTTGATCTATCATCTAAATAGCAAGTGTTTAACGCGACTGTCAACACTTGCTTGTGCAACGGTGTACAGGCCTTTGGAGTTAGCATCTTTGATGGTTTTGAAGCTATCCAGAGATATTTCTTCAAGTGACTACTACGATAACCGAACTCAACACCAACCTATGCCATATACGTGGAGTCGGGGCTTCCACCTATTTACATCCGAAGTCTGAAAGCTCATTCGGACTATTTGATAAGAGTGATGAAGACAAGTGGAAACAATCTCCACAAAATACAGACCAATGCTTCTCCATTCAGGGAATGGAATCAGATGGCGTCATCACAAAATCTTGCGGTATCTCTATCAGTAAATAATGTAAGCGAATGGCAGGATATATTTGCTTTGATCATAGCTAACGTTGATGATACCATTTATGACCAGCACCTAAGGAGAGCATCATCATCAGCATCCAGGGTACTCATCCCGTAACTTTTAAAATGATAGTCGTTGTCGAAAGTGTAGGAGACTTGCTAGGTACCTAATGACATTTTTATATTGTGTGTGTGCACATTTATATTAATCTCACGGTAGGTACCCAGAAAGTCTCCTTCACTATCGTCAACGATTATCATTTCGAAAATTACGGAATGAGTACCCAGATTAATTTACAAAAACCTAAACCACCTACAAACTACTTAAAATGAAAAAAAAAAAGAATCTATCTATCTATCTACTCTATCCCATGGGGGTATATTAGTTTTGATACATAGTTTGTGAAATAGAGAAATAATTTTGCTAGATATAACTTAAAGAATATGGATCGACTCAGATCTGCTAGCTCTGTCACTCCGCTTAACCATGTCTGTCACTCCGTCACCGATTTTTATGCTTTAAATGTTGAGCTAGGATAGTGAAATTCGGTATGTCCCATGTCTACAGAACAGGTGTAAACATCTTCAAAATCCGCCTACTGCCCCGTCCAATTTTTTAGAAAGACCATAAAAGATTTTGATAAACGGTCTCAATTAAATGTTGCGACAGTTATGTTTTAGCCACGCCCACTTTTTGGCGATATTTAATTTAAACATGGAATGGGATAGAGTATGCAATGAATCGCTCAGCGGATTAAAGACTTTTCACCAGTTTCATATATGACATTCAACGAATAGTCAACATTGCTTCAATCTAATTAAACTTAAACTTACGTAAGAACTTTTAAGGAGCGTTCATGAATCCATTACCCGAAACTTAAAATTGGTAAACTTGTGACATTGCATTAATACTCCTTTTATAGCAAAAATCAAATATAAATATCTTAGCATATAATACATATTTCCTTACACTAATTGGGAAGTAAAAAATCTCGGTTTCATTCATGCCAGGCAATCACCTTAGCGATTACTACTGACTAATTCGATTTGAATGTCAATAAGAAAGTTCCACTTATGTTACATCCACAATGTGTATTTCGAAATCTATTTCGATCACAAGCGACTGTCATTTATGTTAATTCAAGACAGACTACCCTGACAGTTTGACATACATCATATCCGCCAAAGACATCAATAAATAGAGAATATTATTCATTAATCTGGATAAAGATAAGCGCTTATTGATTTTAATTGACTGATCTTCTGTCATTGAATCATTGCATTGATAGTAATTCCGAGTATGACACATAAAGCTGTCAACATCTAATCACCGTCTAATAATGCCATATTGTGAAGTTCAGCGAACTTGTGTATATAGTGTAAGCGCGCCTATACCAACCTTCATCTATATATTCCCCGTCTGAATGTTATAATTGCTACACTAATTGGCATGACACTCGTGACGTTTATCAGGTGGGTAGTATTTGAAAACCGGATCTAGCAAAGCAACAGCTAATGATACTTGATTTAGATAAAAATAAGAATGTTTATATGCGATTGAATCTGCAGTATGTTTGCACTTAGATAACGCTATTAAATTCGTGTACAAATAAAACAATTGTTTTTGTGTAATTCCATTTATCTCGTGAGATTATCAACTGTCATTGCAAGTTGATGTGAAAATAAGTATGTCACACCGTAAAGTGTGGAGAAATCACTTTCATCGAAAAGATTTCTAACCCCCCCTTTGACTATAAAATTATCATATAGATGATTAAATATTTTTTTTTTATTTATTAGCGTTTACAGAAATGACATTTGGATGGTTGATAAATTTCACCTAACAATATTGACACCTTGAGCTGAATTCATAGTGCATTATTCCCACGAAGCGTTATGATGCATTTGCCAAACTGTCAACATCCACATAAGCTATACGTTTATGCTTCTTTTTTTTTTACAAATTCAAGAGTACAATTTGACAGAGGTGGTTTTTGTTCGAGCACATAGTGGAGTTGTTGGTGCGGCACGTTATGTGTCAGATATGTTATGGAAAACCAAAGATGCATGGTGAAATAGTTGGAATTAAATGCCTGCCATTTAGTGTGTGAATTTGAAGCTCCAAGTACTGTGCATTGTGTGCCTTGGCACAGTACAAGTTCCATTGTAATGAAACGTTCTTGTGAGTATTTATTGTAGCCTCCAAGAAGTTGGAAGTCTATCAAACTTAGTTTAAATTACGTGACAAAGTCAACGTCTTACATTCAAACCGAACGCAAAGAAGTATATTAGTGGCGCCACATGGCATTGTTGATAATTTAATTACAAATAAAAAATTAAAAATGTAAAAACACAAGGTCTTTCTGAAAGTTAAGTTCACATGTCTTAAACCCGTCTAACAAAACAGCTTTCTAATTCAAATGTCCAAAAATGTATTTATTAACATATTACAAATTGTAATTTTAAACCGTTAAGAACACAACGATTACAATGGAGCCTTGAAATTGTATTTTAATTTATGTACAACTAGCAGAAATCAATATCAAGATCACACATTCCACAATAAAAAAGAAAAGCAATTCGAACAATTTTAATCAATGTTGTCACACTTTTCAAACATTGCTCTTTGAACAATACCAAGTCATTCGCCATCTGTCAATAGTTGTTTACTGAATTCTGCACTTACATACTGGAAAAGCCACGACGACAAATTATATTTGCGGTAAGGCATTGAAATTGATTATGCAAACAAGAATTGTTCCACTCAACATTAGTGCATTATGGTGGTTGACAATAAAGTGATATCCAATTGATATTAATTTGTCAATTGAATAGCTAAGACATTTCTAAAACTGTTGGTTGGGTTCATTTACTTTGTAATTGACATCTGATCTTGAATCGAACAGTTGTTCATGTCTCAATGGTGTTAATACCTACTAACACTTCAAATCAATAGTATTCATCTTCTTCTTTATCAGGGAGGTTTTAATTTTAATTAGACGGATCATCAGTTATTTAGTTTGCCCTTATTAGAAAAACATATGAGAAGGCTACAATCCGCTGTGCGGATCGTTGAATACCCTATCCCATCCCGTCCTTAAAATTAATATCCTCAAAATGTAGGCTTTAAGGCGATGAAATACAGAAAATGACATTGCCGCAACATATTGTTCAGACAGTTTATCAAAAACTTTTGTGGTTCGACAAAAAACAACGTTTTTCTATTGCATATGCCTTGGGGTAAGGCATACAAATGGTTTTTGTAAGAAACCGCCCCCAAAAAGTGGGTGTAGGTGAAAATGATATATGGACAAAATGTTTATTTTATCGTTACGGAAGTATTTGCATCAAAAGTTTTTTCGAAAGTTTTAAAATTTGGACAAAAAGCGTTTTTTACTAAAAACGCCCCCAAAAAGTGGGCGTGGCAAAAAACTTTGTATGGACGAAATACAGCTATTAGGATTGCCTAAATATGTTCCTCAGACACTATTTTGAAATTCCTTACGGTTTGGCTTAAAACTACGATTTCCTAAAAGGGGGCGTGGCAGTGGGCGGATTTCAAAAATGTTTACACTTGTTCTGCTTCGTCGACCAGAGAGTCTATATACCAAATTTCAACACTCTAGCTCAAAATTTAAGGCCCAAAAATCGGTGACACACAGACGGACGGACGGACGGACGGACGGACGGACAGACAGACATGGCTTAATCGACTCAGCTAACGATTCTGAATCGATCCATATACTTTGAGGTATATGTATCGAAATTATTTCTCTATGTTACAAACTTAATGTCAAAACTAATATATCCCCCTATGGGATAGGGTATAAAGAAATTCATTTCATGTCTCTCCATGCAAACCCAACGATATCTCCGAGAGTTCCGTAAAGGCCTGCTCAGAATGCATATCTGTAGCTGGTATCTGTAGCTGAGTGAAAAGTTAAAATCAAGGCAACCCGTAAGCGCTTACACAATGTGTATCTTCGTGAATCTGTAGCTTGAAGTTGAATAGAGGGCAACTTCATGCAAGAAATGTATCTCCATTTTGACAGCGATGCAAGATACCAGCGACAGATATGCATTCTGAGCAGGCCTTAAGTGAAACACGATTCCTTACGATTTTCTGCAATATGCTGTGAGTACATTTTTTTTTTAAATTGGTCTCCTCACTAATTTTGCTAAAAGAATACAGCTATGGTCATTTTGTATGTACGTATGATTCGGATATAAGAAAGTTGTATATAAGAATAAATCGCTTATAAGAAACGTTTTAAAATACACCGTACACTTCTTCATAACAGCTTCATATAAAAAAGAACGTGTATAAGAAAAATGCTTATAAGAAAAAAACGTATATAAGAAACAAATTTTCTGCATGTCTTTAAAAAAAAATCGTTTAAAAGAAAATTTATGAACATGAGTGTACACTGTACATACACTACAAGTTCTTATGCCAACGAATTGAATTGAATTTATTGAGTCTTAAGATTTCGTTAACAAAGTGTACACGTACAGTGTCAATTTAGGTACTAAAGAAGTATTACTACAGCTGTAGAGTATTGCCTGCAAAGCGATTACATTTTTCTTCTTTTAGCAGTTGAGGGCAATCATATGAACAGTTTTTTCAAAGAAATTAGCCCTACATATCATCAAACGATCTTGGTGGCTTTTTAAACCTCAAACCATATCGAATTGCTTCAAAAAAGACGGAATTTCAAGGGAAATTGAAATTCAGGGCGATACTGGCAACCAAGACTCAGATGTTATCGACTCTCGTATGGATGAAGAAAATGAAGACTTTTTCAGAGCCATAACGGATTAGGAAGCCCAGGATTGTTATGGGGACATCGGCGAAAATGAATTAGTAGCTGAGACGTTGAGCAGTGAAACTGTCGAAGAGGTCCAGTCGAAATTTATTGAAATGCCTGTAAAGAAGCCAAGTAGAGAAGAAGCTGTTAAAGCGTTTTTTTTGTTTTAAAACAGTATTTAGCAAGTGATGAAGACTACCTGTCATATATAGAAGAACTTCTCTTCAGACAACTGGATGGAAAACTTGTTAAAAAAACAAAAAATTGAAGATTATTTTCAAAATAATTAATCACATATTTATTTTTGTTTTCTTTTTTTCTTGAAAATAAATAATTTATGTTTTTTAAATTTTTTTTCTTAACCGTTTTTTATAAGAAAGTTTTTTCTTGTATCCGTTGTTCAGATATAAGGAATTTTTTTCTTATAACCGTTTATTGCGTAAAAGCAAAAACGGATACAAGAAAGAAATTCTTGGGATTATTGGACTTTCTTATATCCGAATCATACTGTACCATGTATGGAATTTATCATTTTCGTAAGCTGTGAAGTAAGGAAACCGATTTTTTGACAGCAAAATTTCTCTCTCTGCTATGAATATAATTCCACCGAATAAAAATCTCAGTTTAGGCAGAGGAGGAAAATCTCCGAGCGATCCGTAAGTGGAACACGCCTAAAGCGGCATATACACACGTCAAAATCTCGTCAAGCATGCGAGAGTGTATGAGTGAAAACGAAACACCTATACGTTGTGTGCATGCTTGAAGCAAAATCAAAACGTTTTGATTTTTCTTCAATCAGGCGTCAATGCTTGACGTAGTGTATATTCGTGATTGAATGCTTGATTAAGCATTCATTCTCATTTTTACGACGCCAGCGTAAAGACGTCAGTTTCGCGGGTTTTTTTTAACAGTGCGGTGTTTATTTATGTAAATATGGAAGAAAAAAGTTTTATTTTGGAGTTTCTAGAGGTTTATCGTTCTCTCCCAGCATTATGGAACATAAAATCGAAGGAATACAGCAACCGCAATATAAAAAAAGTGCAGTATGAAACGCTCCTTACAAAATATAAGGAAAAGCACCCAGAGGCAACAACAAAATGTAAGGTAAAACTGAATGCTTGAAGCCTCATGCTTGATGTGTGTATATGCTGCATCAAAGCAAATTTACAAATACACTCTCACATGCTTGATGAGATTTTGACGTGTGTATATGCCGCTTAATACTTTCGACAATCATAGTGCTTGTATTTTTTTTGACGATGCTCATATGGGCTCTTCCTTGAAAATTATAAAACCAGCTGATAAAGTTTTCTTGAGATGATTTCACTATCACAAATATTTAACAGAGTCACAGTCGATGCTAAGAACTGCTCTCGCAGAACATTCAACGGAGATGATGGATAATCTCCCGCTGCCAGGCACGAAGATGAAATACTTCCAACCCCCCGACCTAAATGAAGTGACGATAGCAATATCTAAGCTAAAGCTTAACAAGGCTTCCGGAAATGACGGGCTTCCTGCCGAGTTAGATAAAACAGGTGGAGTAAAGGCTGAACTATAATAGAAGCTGGTTGCTGACGACCACTTCCGTAACTGTGCGAACACATGCAATTTGTATTGTACGACCATAATAGCTTTTCGCTTCGATTCGTTCAGTTTTCGTTAACTTTTGCTCACTTACGAAAAAGCGAATTGATTCGCCAAACAAGGGGAGTATTTTGGAGTACAGACATTTTTCAGTCTTTAAAAATAAGTATGTGCACAACATCTTTGTGTAACGTATCCCATAGGGGTATATTAGTCTTGTTTTTAAGTTAAGTTTTTAACATTATATACTTTAAAGTACACTAGTCGGCATAAATATTTTGACGAAATAAAAATCGTGCATTTTTGAGTTTAACTTCTAAATGGCTTGACAAGAATTCATGTTTATTTTTTCATTTTTATATATAACTAATACAAACTTAAAAATAGGCAAACAAATATTTTTTCATAGAAGTCAAAAAAGATATAAATTAATTTGTAATTTCGTGTGTTGGCATAAGTATTTTGACAAGTATATAACTCTAAGAAAAAACATTTTAAACTTAACAAAATTAAATAAATAAAGAAGAATTTAGTAAAATATATAACCTCCTTTGGCTTCAATAACTTTTTGAAGGCGTCTCGGTACTGAATCTACTAAATTTTGAAGAATCTCTGGAGATATCTCTTCCCAAAGGGAAGTGACCTCAGAAATCGTCTCCTCTCTGGTTTTATTTAAAGAAACTGTTCTTTTGCGTTTCAAAAGAGACCAGACGTTTTCTATTATATTTAAATCTGGACTTTGAGGTGGCCAGTCCAAAGTGGCAACACCAACATCCTTCAAAAATTTAGTTATCATCCGGGCTATGTGGCATGGGGCATTGTCCTGTTGCAGGATAAATGATTCACCATAAGCCTACCTCCGGAAGGAAAGGCATTATCATTTAGGGTTCTTAAATATTGACCTTGGTTCATCGAGCCGGTGATAGGAACCAATTCACCCAGGCCATTATACGCAACACATCCCCAGAACATGACAGAGCCTCCACCATGGCTCACTTTTTGACAAACGGGGCGTCTTTTTTGCCTTTCTACCTTTGGCAATCTAACGTAAAATTTGTTTTTTGATGAGTTATACTCAAAGGAGCTTTCATCTGTCCATAGAACGCTTCTCCAGTACTCCTTTGGCTTGTGCAGATGTTCCTTTGCGAAAGACAGTCTTTTAAGCTTGTTTACCTTTGATATGTACGGCACGTCCTTAGCTTTAAATGTTTTAAAATCTCCTTCCATTAAACGTCGTCGGACAGTGCGCTCACTGATTGGATTCGTTGCCGTCAAATTCCATTGATTTGCAGCAGTTTGAGGCTTCAGGAATATATTTCTTTTAAATTCCCGTAGAAGGGTTCGGTCTTCAGTGGGCGTTGTTTTGCGCTTAGCACCTGATCTCATTAGGTTTGTGTTGTCATTATGCTTTTTAAACTTATTGATTTGATAGTGCACAGTTTGACGCGACACATTAAACTCATTTGCTATGTCTTTTACTGCCGTTCCAGCGTTAAACTTCGCACCATTGAAGATCTGACAACCAAACTCAACTCAGCCGTTTTACCCATGGTTTTTAATAAATTTTAATAAATTTTTATTTTGTTATTAACGTTTAATGTAAATTAAAGTTAACTACACAAGTTTTTTGGTTATCACGTGCTCAAAACTGTTAAAATATTTACACAAAGTTTCCGTCAAAATACTTATGCCACGTAAAAATTCTTTGTCTGCATGCGTTCTTATCAGCAGAAAGAGAATGCAAAAGGTAAACAATACAAAACTTGGCATGCATAGAGCTAAAAATAGATTCTTTGTTTCGCGCATCATTTTTGCACCGTTGTTTTAACGATACCAAGCAAAGTTAAGGGCCAAACCCACCAAGCAACCGAAACCGAAACTTCGTTTTATTTTTTCATTTTTCTGTTCAATTATGACATTTCATTCCCACCGAACATAGCACAGAAACTGAAAAAAAAAAAATTAAACGTCACATTTGACATTCAGTGAATTCAGAATGCGGATCTATAAAAAAAAGAAAATTTTGTTATATGTTGCGTTATATTTTGCAATGCTGAAAAGAACAAAACGTTCCAAATACTGGATTCATCCCCTATCGAGACCGAAAAATTAATGGAGAATTCTACCGAATCTCAACAAAATTGGTGGAGTATCCGGCCCGGTATTTCCGTATGAACGTCAGAAAAGTGACGTCTGCGAACTTCGGCAAACAGAAATTACAACGATGAAAAAAAAAGTTGCAAGTTTCGGTACGATGAATTGCAAAACTGCAAAATGAAAAAGTAAAATTTCGGTACGGAAAAAAAATAATATCGTTTTATATCAAAATAAAAAGACTTTAAGAAATAAAAATAGATGAGATTAGTGTGGTTTATTAATATCTTTTATTTAAGATGTACTTTTAACTGAAAAACACATCAAATTTTAAGTAATTAGAAGTTTAAAAAAAAATGAAAAACAAAGTTTCGGTTTCGGTTGCTCGGTGGGTTTGGCCCTTTAGTCTCAATAGTCACAAAAAGGTTTCGTCAAAATACTTATGCCGACTAGTGTATATCAGCTAGCCATTCTTAGTCGATCTAGCAATGTCTGTCTGTCTGTCCGTCCGTTCGTTTGTGTGTCACCGATTTTTGGCCTTACATACCTGAATTTCGAGCTAGAGTGTTGAAATTTAGTGTATAGACTCTCTTTCCGACGAAGCAGAATAAAAGTCTTTTCTGACCAAATCATAAGAAATATAAAAAAAAAAAAGTTACTGAGCTAGAAATTTAGACTATGTCAATATTTATATTTCGTTGATATATAGTTTGACCAATTTTTGCCGACGTTTTATTAAAAAAATGAGATTTTCGCCAAAAATCATTTTGCCATATACCATTTTGATTCAATTTTTGGGGGGGTGTTTTCCTACAAAAACCATTTGTATAGCCTACTCAGCGTTGCCAGACGTCCCGATTTGGTGGGACGTCCCGATTTTTAGCCCAAAATTAAATTCCCGCTCGGGACAGGCACAGTTCCGCTTTCAAGACATGTTCATTCCTCTCTTTCAAATATCAGCATCATCATGGCAACTATGAATGTAAATTGTGGTAGGACGAAGAGTGAAGCAATAGTTTCTAAAGTATTGACAAAATAAGTTTGAAGGATGCAATACAAAATTTTAAAGAATATTCATTCTATTCGATTTCTATGGATGCCAGCAATATGTCTGCGATATTTCACTTTCGAGAAAGGCATACAAAACAAATTATTTGATTTTGTAGAGGGTAGATGAAACAGCTTACCAAATAACAAAGGTACTTTGTGAAACATTGAATGAACATAGCTTAGGTTAGGTTAGGTTAGATGGGCTGTTGACGCTTGGGTGAGTCGTCAAGCTCGCATAGGCCTACGTGGACCCATAGCGATACCCTTCGAAGAAAGTATCCTGAAATAGAGAAAGAGGATACCTGGTTAAGTTCGCTAGTGATACTTATGCGGTGCTGGTCTGTGTTGCTCCTTCAGCCACAAAGAGATAGTTGCTCCATCCTGATCTGCTACAAAAACGGACTATCAGCTCTATTGGGATAGTCGTTAGGTCACTTAGATCATCGAAGTAAAGGCTGCCTAGTATTTTAAAACGACTGCCACTGATTGCAGGGCAGTGGCATAGTAGGTGTGAGACCTCTTCTTCGACGTCAGGGTCGCTGCATTTCCTGCAGAGTTGGTTCGCACCAGTCAGTTTTATCTTATTGGAGTGCCTGGTTATTACATGTTTTTTAGATGCTAGCGCTGGATTGACCCTTTTATCAGCTAGGGAAATGCAACTGGACGATCCTAATCTGGCTAGCTCGTCTGCTTTCTCATTTCCTATAATGTCATGGCACCCAGATAATTTGGACTTTGTTCTGGCTACAAAGAGCCTTCAGCTCTTCGCGGCAGCGTCCAACTACCCGTGATTTTACTATGTTGGATGCCAGAGCTTTAATGGCCGCTTGACTATCCACGTAGATGGAGATATCCCCATGTGATATGTCCAATACCCTAGCCGATTCGGCAGCTTCGAGTATGGCCAGGATCTCAGCTTGGAATACACTACACGAGTTTGCTAATCTCAAGGCTGTAGCTAGCCCAATCTTTTCAGAGTAGACACCAGAGCCCACTCCGACTTCCATTTTGGATCCGTCGGTATAGATTGCTATTTCAATGTTAGATAACACATTGTTTGAAGACCATTCGTCTCTGCTTGGTATTCTGATAGAGTAATTAGTATCAAAGTCGTGGTATGGGATAATGTAGTCAGATGCTACATCCGCATATGCCATTGAGTTTAATATTGAGCTATGGCCAAAAGGCTTCGTGAGTAGATTGCCCGTTTCTTTGAGTCTTGCTGCGCTTTTTGCTGCTGTGTCATTGAGTTGTAAGTCAATTGGTGTTATGTTAAGGATTGTTTCTTACCCTACTGTGGGGCTAGTGCGCATGGCTCCTGTCGTGAGTATGCATGCTGTCCTTTGAACTTTCATAAGCTTGGTCATATGTTTTGCTTTTTTCATAGCATTCCACCAGACCAAGCAACCGTATGTTAGGATAGGTCTGACAATGGCTGTGTATAGCCATATTGTGACCTTCGGGGATGGGCCCCATTTTTTGCCCCAGATTCTGTTGCAGCTATAGAGGGCAATATTTGCTTTTTTTTCTCTTTCTTCAACGTTTAGATTCCAGTTCAGTTTACTATCAAGTACCACCCCCAGATATTTCGCGCTTGCTGACAATGCGAGAGTCGAATCTTCAAAAGACGGTGCCGGAAATGCTGGGATCGATCTCCTGTTAGTAAAGAGAACCAGTTCTGTTTTGTTTGGATTTACACCCAGCCCGCAAGACTTTGCCCACTTGCTGAGTATATTGAGACTTTTTTGCATAATTTCACTCAGTGTCGGTGGGAATTTTCCGCACGCCATGAGGACTACGTCATCAGCGTATGCCACTGTTTTTATTGCAATGATATCCAGCTTCTTAAGTGCTTCGTTGACTACTAATAGCCAGAGGAGTGGGGATAGTACGCCTCCCTGGGGGGTACCTCTTGACGTTGTGATCCTTTTGGTACAATCGCCTAGTGTTGACGAAATGATCCGGTTATTGAGCTTGGTTAAGATCCAATTGCTAGAAACCGTTCCTATTTCAGCTTTGGTAAGTGCCTCAGCAATTGCTTCAGTTGTAACGTTGTTGAAGGCTCCTTCTATATCTAGAAAGGCTGCTTACGTATATTCTTTGTAGTGCAGTGAATTTTCTAGCTTTGGTAAGTGCCTCAGCAAGTGCTTCAGTTGTAACGTTGTTGAAGGCTCCTTCTATATCTAGAAAGGCTGCTAACGTATATTCTTTGTAGTGCAGTGAATTTTCTACAGTGCGAACTACTTCGTGTAGAGCCGTTCCCACCGATTTACCATTAATATAGGCGTGTTGGCTTACAGATAGGTAACCTGGATTCAGGTTGCTACGTATTTGGATGTCGAGTAATCGTTCCATCGTTTTCAGTAGGATGGAGGACAGGCTTATGGGTCTGAAATCTTTCGCTACGGTGTGGCTGCATATAACTTTAACTTCACGCCACACTTGTGGTATGTGGTTTAGTTTTAGACATCCACGGAAGATGGTAAGCAGTTTAGGCATTATGTGATTTTTGTACCATGATAGGGGTTATGCCGTCAGGGCCGGCTGATTTATGGGGCTTGAATGAATTAATGGCCCATGCAATTTTTTCCTTGCACACTATCGTATTAATGAGGGAGTTGTCACACATGTTGTCCGATGTGTGGTCTGTTTTTGTACATACGATGGCATTTTCCTCTACAGTTTTGCAGTTCGGAAAGTGTGCGCTTAAAAGAAGGTTCAGGGTTTCAGCGGTTGATTCTGTCCATTCATTTGCTGAATTTTTGAGAAAACCTGGGCTACTTGCTTCTTTTGATAGTATCTTCCTCAATCTGGCAGATTCATTGTTTTCCTCGATACTGCTGCAGAATTCTTTCCAAGCCTTTCTTTTGGCCGTTCTGGTCTCTTTTTTGAATTTACAGAGGCTGGTTCTATAAGAGTGCCAGTCTGTTTCTCTGAGTTCTCTCGTTGCGCTGTGTTGGCTGGCCAGTTCCTTAGACCACCAGTGGCTTTGTTTCTTTTTCTTTTTTGTATTTTTGCTTAGTGGGCATGCTTTTGAAAAAGCGTTCTTAAAAACCGAGACGAGTTCGTTGACGTTTGTGTCAACATCTGTTTGGTTTCGTGCGACACTACATAGCTTAAAATTATCGCAAATAACTTCATGTGCAGCTGACAATGCAAATGTAAACTTCGGTTCAACTAAAAGGACCCTATCCCATAGCATATGCCATAGAAAAGCATTATTTTTTGTCGAACCATAAAAGATTTATATAAATTGTCTGTTCAACTATCCCTAAAATAAATGACCCCAAAAAGTGGTCGTGTCTAAAACTGAATGGAGATGAAATATAGAAAATGTCACATCTGATCAAGAAAGTTTATCTTATTTCTTATGGTTCGACAAAAAAGGGATCGTTTTTACAAATAGTTTGTTTTACGAAACCGGCCCCAAATATAGAGGGTTAAAATGATGTAAAGACGAAATGTTCATGGAATTACTTTCGAACCTTTTTTTAAATTGTACTTAAAACCTTTTTTTTTTTTTACTAAAAACGACCGAAAAAGGGGGCCTGGCTAAAAACTCTTTATGTAGGAAGTATAGGTTTTGAGATTTTCTAAATATATTTTACAAAAACTTTTTCATAGTTCGTTCGTGAAAAGCTTGATTTTTAAGGCCTAAAAATCGGTGACGGACAGACAGACGTGGCTAATTCGACTCAGCTAGCGATTCTGAGTCGAACCGTATACTTTAAGGTATATTGTTAAACGAAAATGATTGTAAAGGTCTTTATTGATCTTTACAATCATAGAGCCTTAAGTATTTATTGCGAAAACACATTATGGAAAACATTTGGAATTTTAAGTGAATTAAATTTATTTTGGTTGACATTGACATTCACCTTGCTGCTAGTGTATGATATTTTAGGTCTTTAAAAAATAGGAGTACGAATGTGAAAGGAGGAGTACTGGAGTACGGAGGTGTTGAAAATAGTACAATACTCCTATGGGAGTACTTTCGGCAGCACTGGCAGATGATTTAGCAAGTAGCATACACATAGGCAAAATTTGGTCAGGTAAAAGTATGCCCGATCCATAAAAAATGAGAATCTTTAAACTGCGGCAACATCAGAGGCATAAGTCACCTCAATATCGCTTATAAGATCTTATGTGCCGTTATATGTGAAACCGTTCCTCCAAAATTTGATCGGCCTTTATCAGTATGGTTTAAGGCATGTGATGTCCACAACTAATCAAATCTTCACACCTCGGCAGATTCTGATAAAAAAACCTAAAAAGGCCAAATCGATAACCACGATTCATTGATTTCCAAGACGAATGCAGGATCATTTATCGATGCGAATTATACAGATTCATGTATAGTCTGGGAATACCGCCCAAACTAGTCCGTCTGTGCAGGATGATGAGGATCAGTTTCAGAAACGGTCAAAAATGGGTTTAACAGAAAATGAGGTTAAGACTAGACACACATCATCGACGAATTGGACAGAACGTTGGCAAATATAACTCTGAGGTATTAGGAGATGAGGTCTACCTCGGCTCTGCTATTAACTGTGACAACGACATCCCGCCCCGCCAGAAATCAAGTGAAGGACTGACCTTGCAAAGAAGGCAGTTGAGTTATAAGGGACTCACTCGATATACTAGATCCTATAAAAAGCTCGATCATCCCAGTCCTGCTCTAAGGTACCAAAAAATGCACAGTGTCAAAAGCGGATAAAGGAATCCTTGGTCGCTTTAGCCGAAATATTCTTCTGAAAAGCTAAGGTCCCGTAGGCGTGAAGATGGTTAGGCCATGTAGAGCGAATGGATACTAATACTCCGGATCACAGAGTCATCGATTCCCAGCCTGACTTCCGGGGTAGTTGAGAAAGATCTCACCTTAAGTGGTGCGTACAAGCAGAAATCGGTATCTAGGGACTAGGCTAATTGGAGAGGCATGTTAATTGAGGCCCAGTGGTGGCTGGTAGTGTTCACTACCGTCGCAATATTGAATGGTTTGTTCGCTTGAAAGCGGAACACTATTCGTCAATTTCCTGAAAACATTCTCAGTGTACTTGTGGCCTCGTCGCTCATGAAGAATGCCGACCGAAAATCTTCCATTGCATCGTTGGGGCTAAGAAAAGTTTGAGCGTAGTTTAAACGTGATTGGCAGTCTACAGGCGGCATCTGATAGACTAATAAAAGTTTGAGCGTACTTTAAGCGTAATTGGCAATCGTTGGGGCTAAGAAAAGTTTGAGCGTAGTTTAAACGTGATTGGCAGTCTACAGGCGACATCTGATAGACTAATAAAAGTTTGAGCGTACTTTAAGCGTAATTGGCAATCTACAGCTGATAGAATGTATGCACTTAGGGGAGAATTTTTCAACCATTCACTGAAATGTCTTACAGAGACGAACGTGTAATTTCCAATCTTTGACTATGGCAGCGATATTCCCGCCTGAACGAGAACGGGGCCTTCGGACACCTCTTATATTGTGTCACCATTTGCAAACATTTTAGCATCATTCGATAGGATGATCAATTCTCGTGAGCAGTAGATAGATTTTGATACTCACACTTTCTAATTTATTGAATGAAATTTTTGGCAGCAGTCAATTAAAACTGCGATTTTAGATAAAGCCAGCAAATTCAAGTTCTACTTGTAAGCCAAGACGGTTGTTGGGTTGTTGTTTTGAATTTAATTACTAACTTGATATATGATTAATTACTTGTTTCTACCAAGTTAACAATTCAAAAACCACTTAAGAATTTAATCTCAAGAGCATAATGTGCCACCGCCCGGATACGTGAAAGGTCTCTGTTCTACAACAAAAATATTGTCGTCAATTGTCCTTTGGAATTGAGTTTATTCGATTCGATAAATCAAGACAATAAATTCCACATCAATTGCTATAGTACACACAAATCATTTCAATATCGCATATTTTTATTCAGATTACATAACATGGCTCGTCAAGGCTTGATGCGGTGGCGGCGTGCAATCTCGACTGGATTGACTCTTAATCTCCAGTGCATTATGATAATTAAAATTCTCTAACATGACTTACGAGAACACAGCATTGTATAATAATTAGCACAAGTGTAAGCGCTATCGCTTAACAATTTAATTTAATTTAACACAATGTTACACCTACCTTTTCTTATGACTATAATCGGATAATTATTAGCTATTCAGGCGGTTAATATTCATGGAAAGCCGCCTTAATTGGAGGTTGAGTACCAAGATGGTATTTAAAATAAAGTATCATATTTTTAGGGCTGTTTATGATCTTCAGGTGAACTTAAATGCTCATGTCTATTTGTTTTGGTTTTTCAGAGATGCAACGACAGTTGAACGACGCTTTCCAAGTGATTTCCTCTGGGGTGTTGGTTCATCATCTTATCAGATTGAAGGAGGCTGGAATGCCGATGACAAGGGTGAATCTATTTGGGATTACATGACACATCGGTATCCAGAAAAAATTGCCGATCAATCGAATGGAGATGTTACGTCAGATAGTTATCATCAGGTGAGTTGTTTCTTTAATTCAAGTTCTTGAAGGGTTTTTAATTTTTTTTTAAAAGCTTATGAATTATAAGAATTTATCTATTTCGCAAGTCAGTAATATTTTAGAAAAGATTTAAGTACCATTTTTGCAGAATTTGGGGTCTACTTCAAAAGTTTGCCTATACATTTCCAAAACATTTTTTTATGTTGGTACTAGCTGATCCGGTAAACGTTGTTTTGCCGTTTATAAATTATTTCTAGTGAATATTTTTGGTTGCTAAAAAAAAAAGATCGTGTGAGTTCACACGCGGTAGAAGTGAAACAGTATTCTGCTTAATTTCTCTCTCTCTCTCTCTCTGATTATAACCTCTATAGTGTACCTATTCATCAGTCATCAGTCATCACATTCGAGATGAGTTGTACTGACATATTGACAATTGCCTTGGGTAGGGTAGACCGGGGACAACAGTAACAGTAATATAATTGAAACACTCGCGATATTTCCCAAACTATAACTGCAAATTCC
Source organism: Rhingia campestris (assembly GCA_932526625.1). NCBI lineage: Eukaryota > Metazoa > Arthropoda > Insecta > Diptera > Syrphidae > Rhingia > Rhingia campestris. Next base: position 40,523,279 of record OW052184.1, on the reverse strand, counting down.
CTCACACAGGCCCAGTAAACGTTTCTACATATTATCATCATTGATGTGACGGTTTCTTTACGGCATTTGTGCAAATAGGTAGATAACTAAAGGGTCCGCCAAATAACTTTTTTTTTTTGAAAATGCTATAAAAAAAACTAAAAAACAAAATACAAATTTTTGGCGCAACAGGCTCGTTAGTACCCAGGGCCTAGCTTTCTCACAACCATTCATGTGTGCGTGTGTACTTCTTGCACGATGGCGGGACCTCCTGTTTTATGCCGACTCCGAACGGCTAAGTTGAGATAAGCTATTCTTGACAATTGATACTACTCGGATGATTTGTCAGATCATCACGAGAGGAGGGCCAGTGAAAAATCATTTAGGTGTTGCTACGGCTGGGGATCGAACCCAGAACTCCTGCGCGGCAGTTCATCGCACTAACCATCGCGCCACTGAGCCCTCAAAAAAAAAACTACTGAATATTTTCTCAAATTTCAAATTTGAAAGTACAATCCTTCCGGTTAATAATGGAAAATAATTTCATTCAAATGGCTGCCTTGGCTGGCCATGCAGTAGCCTACACGATCGGTCCAATTTTTAAGCACATTATCGATTGTGTGCAGCTGTATTTCACCAATGGCTTCACGAATATTGTCCTTTAAAGCGTCAATTGTCTCTGGCTTGTCGGCGTAACACTTATCTTTTACGGCACCCCACAAATAATAGTCCAACGGTGTCAAATCGCAGCTCCGAGGTGGCCAAACGACATCAGCTCTGCACTTGAAAAAAAAAACGTTACGAAATTTGAAAACATGAACAACGTTTTATATCCAAGTTTAAATGTATTTACGGAGGCAATTACATTTGAGCCTATAAGGCACCTTTTTTTACCTATTTTATAACGATTAGCAAAAAACAATTTTTTTGCTCCACCCTAATGTATACAAGCAAATAACTCGCTTGCGAAGGTACGGATTTGGCAGCTCGCTTCATGGCGAATACCGAAATTAGAAGGAACAGCTACCGGTAGTATGGAAAATGAGGTCAAACGAAAGCTGTCAAACTACACACACGGACGTTGCATGGTAGTGACAGCTTACGGTGTTAATGTTAATTCGTTTCTCGTTAAATGCTCATACATGTAAGACAATCCAAGATATATATTGAAGATGAAGCCAACCATTCCATATACAGTTAAAAATCAAACTGGAGAATGGCTAACCTCATCATTCACTCATCATTCTGCAGAAAATTAAACTCAAATTCAGGGCGGATCATATAAATGTGCATAGGAATTTTCTTCTTACACCCACTTGACCGCATTACTCTAACCATTGGTCAAATCCATGCATTTTATTTAAATAAATAATTGAAACTATCAGAACACACCCAACATTCCTATCGGTACCTGACAGTGTCTATTGACTTCCTAATGATTGTTGGATACAAAATAATTAAAATATCCGAAACGTAAGAAGAAAAAAAAAAGATTTATTACATATTCATTTATTGTGTCCAGATTTCATTATTGTTCATGATATCAGAAATCCAACACCTGTCGACCAATTCAAAAACAACAGCCCCACCCGCGTAATTAATTTATAATAAGCAGGTCAATCTGGTTTTCTGTCTTAATTGATATTTCCTAGAGCAATCAATAGATTATAATGGCGGCGAAACAAGTGACAGCTCATGTAGACAACAGATACAACTTTCTGCTCTAATAACTTCCTACCTACGAGTACTATAAGACAGAACTTTGGTCAATTAGAGCGGTGGCACCAAAAATAATTCCTTCCTGATTAGTGGGCGTCAAAAGGTAGTTTTTGTTTGTTTACTAAAATAGAACTTTTATCTTTGGTAATAGATACACATTTGGATAAATGGATCACTTCGGATCCACGTTGACATAACCTGAAATGTTAATTTTCTCCACCTAGCTAGGCAGAATTTCCAGCGTTTTAATTATGACCAATTGTTGGAAATGGAACATTAGTAGCTTGATACTTATACCAATCATAAAGTGTTAAAATCCCCATAGAAAATCTATTACAATTTTTTGTGCAGTTTGATGAACCGGTCTGTTATGATCTGTGTATGGTTTTTTGCATATTCTAATGCCATAGATACATCCCCCACACCTGTGTATTTGAAAATAATTTCGTGTGCAGCACCGCATCTCAAGGTATCGTGTAATCATAGGCAAACAAGCAATCCAAATCCGAATGAGATGTTATGCTGATTGTGGCCGATGGCGGTGGGTTAAATGCATGAGCTTAGCAACGTGCCGCAAGACTGCTGCACTAACTGGTTACTGGTAACAGATACTGGTAGCAGGTGGTGGCATTGACGCAGTTAGCACGAGTAAATTCGAATTATTGAAGATTGACATAGACCTCATGCCATAGTCAATAGCATGGTTAGATAACATTATGACCGCTGTAGAAGATTCATCACGATGATTTGAATTTGAGAGAAGACTGCATTCGAATTAAATGCTTGGTATGTGCATGAGGCTATCAAGATTTACAAGGTATTTATCACATTGGAATGATATTCATCGGTGTTTTATTGGAGGCGTAAATTGTGAACTAAAGAGGTGGATGCTGTTTATGCAAATTGATGTTCGAACGCGACACTAACGTGTGCATTTGTAGAATGAGATCGTGGAAGAGAGGGAAAGAAACAGCTTCCATTTTGAGCGGTTAAGGTTGACGGATATCTGTCATTGAGTTTTTTTCCCCCAAAGTTTGGTGAAAATCTTCCATAGACACATGAGGAAAACATGCGCGTGATCATGGTATTGTCAGATTCTTACTGACTAGATACTCCAACTAAAATAAAACTTATCAAACAAATTTTCCATCTAAAAATTCAAACTTTTCCAGTGAAAGATTCTGCATCTGCAGCAATTTAAGCGCGGGTGATCCTTATCTCTTACATACTTACTTTAGTGGCGCTACCGTCCGGGATGAACCTGGGCCTCAACCAGCATGCCTCTCCAATTAGCCTGATCTTTAGCTAACTGCCTCCAGTTGTGCACTCCAAGTTGGTTGAGGTCAGTTTCTACTTGTGCGCGCCACTTAAGGCGAGGTCTTCCTCTACTGCGTCCGACGTCTGGCTGGGAATCGAAACTCTGCGAGCCGGAGTATTGGTGTCCATTCGTTCTACATGTCCTAGCCATCTTAAAAGCCCAATGCGGAGTTTTTGACCAGGGGTATGTCAGTGTATAGCTCGTATAGTTCGTGGTTGAATCTTCGTCTCCATAGCCGGTCAACGCAAACGGGACCCAAGATTTTTCGAAGAATTTTTATCTCGAATCGACCATGGATTTGTTCATCTGATTTTGATACGGTCCATGCTTCAGCGCCGTAGAGCAGGACTGGGATGATCAGGGTCTTATATAGGATCTCCTTAGTAGTTCGAGTGAGGGCTTTACTACTAAATTGCCTTCTTCTTCGTTTGATTTCTGACGAGATGTTGTTGTCAGAGTTAATAGCGGAGCCGAGGTAGACAAAGTCCCGTACTACCTCAAAGTTATATCTTTCAATGGTGACGTTCTGTCCAATTCGTCGATGTTGTGTGTCCTTTCGTGTTGACAGCATATACTTAGTCTTACCCTCATTTACTGCTAAACCCATTTTCGCCGCTTCCTTCTCTATACTAGCAAACGTGGCTATGACATCACCTTGAGTCCTACCAATGATGTCAATATCGTCGGCGTATTCTAGTAGTTGCACCGATTTTTGGAAAATTGTGCCTCTGGTGTTGGCTCGGGAGTTTTGCACAATCCTCTCAACAATCAAATTGAAGAAGTCACATGGCAGCGCATCGCCTTGCCTAAATCCTTTTTTGGTATCGAATGTCTCGGTGAGGTCGTTTCCGACCCTGATGGTGCAGCGAGAATTCTCCATCGTCATCCTACACAAACGGAGAAGTTTGGGTGGTATACCAAAACTAGACATGGCTCTGTATAGTCCGTCTCTATAAATGCTGTCGTATGCGGCTTTGAAATCGATAAATAGGCTGTGGGTATCGATTTGGACTTCTTGGGTTCTTTCCAGGATCTGCCGAAGTGTGAAAATTTGATCGGTTGTGGACTTTCCTGGCCTAAAACCTAAACGGTTTCAGGCGTTCACATATTACGGCAGATAGGATTTTGTAGGCGATGTTGAGGAGACATATGCCTCTGTAGTTGGCGCAGAGGGTCTCCTTTTTTAGGGGATCGGGCAAACGATGCTTAGGTTCCATTCTTCAGGCATACTTTCATCTGACTAGATTTTGCTTAGTTGGTGGATCTTACTTACCAAGTCATCTCTGCCAGCTTTATAAAGCTCAACGGGAAGGCCGTCATTTCCGGCGGCCTTATTAAGCTTGAGTTTGGATATTGCTATCCTCACTTCACTTAGGTCTGGTAGTTGGCAATTTTCGCTGCCGTTGCCAATATTAAATGGTTCGTTCTGCCTGACAGCGGAATGTTTTTCGTCATCGCCGTTTAACATTCTGCAGAAGTGGTTCTTCCACATCGTCAGCATCGACTGTGTCTCAACTCCCTGTTCATCTCGACAGGATTCTGTTCGAGCCTTGTATCCTTGGCTTTGACGTTTTACACTTTAGTAAAACTTGTTCCTGGAGTGGCACCTTACTATATCCTCGATCGCGCGCTTTTCTTCTTTCTGAATCGAGAGGTTGATGAACAGGTACACGTTGCGCGAAGGCCTTGGCGGTCTCTTGCGATTGCAGTCTTTCGACATTAAATTTTTTCACAGTATTTCTGGTTTGTTGTGGCGTGGTGTATACACGCATTCTTACCTTATCTGCAAGAAGGTAGTGGTCGGAGTCGATGTTAGCCCCTCGGAATGTTCGGACATCCAAAAACTGGATGCGTGTCTCTTGTCTATCGCAATGTGATCAATTTGGTTGACTGTTCGTTGATCTGGAGACCGCCATTTCCCCTTATGGATATCGATGTGAGGAAAGCGTGTGCTGGCTATAGTGGCATTGCGTTCCATAGCGAGGTCCGTTACCAGACGTGTTGTCGTGTAGGCTATATTTTCCGACAATGCTGCCAAAGATGTCTTCTCTTCCTACTTTTGCGTTAAAATCTCCAACCGCAGGTTTTGTCAAGGAGTTCTTATAAGCAATCCTTAGCTATATCATCTTTTTCCTCCTTCGGAGCATGAGCACATATAAGGCTTATGTTGGCGAATTTGGCCTCGATGCGGATTGTTACAATGCGTTCGCTAATGTCTTGGAAACATAAGACGTCTTGCGTAAGTCTGGCACTTATAACAAATCCGCATCCGAATAGTCGCTGTTGTCCGAGTATGTCGAAGCAGCTTATATAGGTTCGCCTGGCACGGCAGACCGTATATTCATTCCGCGCCATTCTGACCAGGGTGATTATAGTGTTGCTGTTATACTTCTTGTTATCAACACTCGCACTCTGGCTCTATCTTTAGGATTTTTATTGTTCGATGCAGTCTTTAACGAGGATTGTAATTTAATATCTGTTGACTAAATCCTTTAAATTTTTAAATTTAACTCTAAGTTTATAGGGGGCGGTAAGCTTATCTATTTGGCCGCAAAAACATTATCCCCCAGTCGGCATTTACTTAAACATATAAAATCGTACTTTTCTTAAATTCCATTCTCTTCTTTCAGTGGCGTCAAGATGTCCAAATGGTTCGTCAACTCAATGTTAACATTTATCGATTTTCGATCTCATGGCCACGTATCCTCCCAACTGGCTACATGAATCACGTCAGCAACAAGGGCATCGAGTACTATAGCAACTTAATCGATGAACTCCTCAAGTACAACATAACCCCAATGGCAACCATATATCATTGGGAGTTGCCACAACGTCTGCAAGAGATGGGCGGCTGGACCAATCCCGAAATAATTCCCGTGTTCAAGGACTACTCACGGCTGCTGTTCGAAATTTTTGGTGAACGCGTTAAGGTAAGGATTGGTCATTTGTCCTACACGTGTGTGCTCTTATATGATATACTTACGTTTGACTAATTTTCAGATCTGGACAACCATTAATGAGCCATGGCATGTGTGTGAGCATGGTTACGGAGTAGACTATATGGCACCTGCTTATAATTATCCTGGAATACCAAGCTATTTGTGTGGTCATAATTTACTGAAGGCGCATGCTGAAGTAGTGCACATGTATAGAAATAACTACCAAGCACATCAGAAAGGTAATAAAAGGACGATGGGATTTTTTATAAACTTAACTTAATATTTATGAAAGAAAAAAAATTTGCTAATAAATGTGAATATTTGTATTGCAATAGGTAAAATTGGTATTACATTGGATGTGTCATGGCCGGAGCCAAAAACCAATTCCGATGAAGATAAGGAGGCATCAGAGCGGGCAATGCAATTTTATGTAAGTATCGGTTGTCCATGTCCATGTTGTGAATTGCAATAAATAAATTAAAGTAAAATACTTTTTATTTATTTTCTTTTTATTATTATTAGTTATTTTTAAATATTAAATAAAATTGAAATCTAAAACAATAAGATTATAATATTTTTAGTTGTGATTTATAATATGTAAATCATATTTATATTATTTAATTTGTTTTAAGTAGTTTTAGGTGCGATTTTTGTTATTTATTTTATTACTTCATCAATGTTATACTAGCAATTTGGAAACGAAAGTATGGTGGAACCGATTCAATTGGATTTTATTTAAAAGTTATCACAATTAATATATTTTTACAATATTTTAGAACGGGTAATTTGTAAGAAATATTTATTCCAATTAAAAAGGAATTTATTACATCAAACATTAAATTAATGTTAAAATAGATATAATAGCGTAATGTTAAATATTAGAGTAAAACAAAAAAATAGGAACACGTAAAACTTTTAATTTTAGTTTAATGCACAAGATGGGTCAAGTGTTTGCTCTTACAAGTTTCGGCCGTGTGTCATTTGTGTTAAAATTGTGAATACATTTTATCCGCTGGCTAGTTTTTGACGTTTCCATAGGGATAATTAAAATTTTCGAATTTGCTATATTAATTGGAATAAAGGGGATTATTTTTAAAAGCTATTTTTATCAATTTCTGATTTGAATCGAAATTTTTTTTTTTTTAAATTTGTTTCCGGAAAATCGGAAAACTAAATTTACCGTTTTTTTATTTGACATCATAAATTTAAAATAAATTCATTAATGATTTGTTTTTAGACCAATTTTTTAAATTTTTTATGTGTGATGTTTATTTGTATATAGGCTGTTTTGGTCGATCATTTCTAATGCAAATAAAAACAAGTTTATTCCATAATTTTCTCCTACGTTTCGGCAGTTTTTTTCCACCTTCCTCAGGGATATTTATTAAATCTTGAATGTTATACAAATAAAAAACAATTAAAAACAGTTAAAGATTTTTACATTATGATACAATTATGTTTTTTCACAAATGACTGTTTACATAAATTACTCACATTCTTATTTTATTATACCCTATCCCATAGGGGTATATTAGTTTTGATACATAGTTTGTAACATAGAGAAATAATTTAGCTACATATACCTCAAAGTATATGGATCGACTCAGAATCGATAGCTGAGTCGATTTAGCCATGTCTGTCCGTCCGTCCGTCCGTCCGTACGTCACCAGTTTTTGGGCCTTAAATTTTGAGCTAGAAGGATGAAATTTGGTACACGTGCTCTTTGTTGCTCCCAGCAGAACAAGTGTAAAAATTTTTGAAATCCGCTCACTGCCACGCCCCCTTTTTAGAAAAACGTATTTTTTGGCCAAACCATAAGGAATTTTGAAAAACTTTCTGAACAACATATTTAGACAATCTGAATAGCTGTATTTCGTTCATATAAAGTTTTTTGCCACGCCCTCTTTTTGGGGGCGTTTTTAATAAAAAACGTTTTACGGTCAAATTTTAATATTTTCTAAAAAAACTTTTGATGCAGAATCATTAGTAATATAAATATGAACATTTCGTCAATAGACTATTTTAACCCACGCCCACTTTTTGGGGGCGTTTTTATATAAAAACCATTTTTATACCCTACCCCATAACATATGCAGGAGAAAACCTTGTCTTTTGTAGAACCGTAAAAGTTTTTTATAAGCAGTCTGAAGAATTTGTTGTCACCATGTCATATTCTTTATTTTATCCACATCGTGTTTTTAGCCATGTCCACTTTTTGGGGATTTAAGTTTTACAGATAGGATGGGATAGGGTATTCAACGATCCGCACAGTGGATTGTAGCACTCTCATATGTTTTTACATTTATTTTGTTTATTTGCACTTTTTCCCGATTGTAATTGTCAAATAATAAATAAAAAACATTGAAATATATAAATAAATTAAACACCATGATATAGACTATAAAAACAAGGAAACTGACGTGAACACATAATTTTGAACGCAACTATTTAATCGCTAGCATGTATGTGGAGTTTATGTTGTCTTTGTCCTCTTTCGTATTCATTGTTGTCGTCAATTTTTGTTGGATTCTTAAGCTCTCTAGGGTATATCTCTTGTTGGTTCTCTTTTCGTGGTCAAGTATTTTTATGTTGTCAAAATCAGCAGTGTGGTCTTTGTCATGTATGTGTTGCGATAGTCCAGTTGTTAGTCTCTTTTTTCGTATGTCTGCTTGGCAGCGTTACCAGATAAATTTTTTTAAACCTGCTAAAGGTAGGACGAAAAACTGCAAAACCTGCTAGATGGAAGCGTAAAAAAATGCTAAAAAAACTGCGATCGATTTTTCCTTGGGAAATTCGTTTTTTTTATACCATATTCCATAGGGGTATATTAGTTTTGATACATAGTTTGTAACATAGAGAAATAATTTAGCTACATATACCTCAAAGTATATGGATCGACTCAGAATCGCTAGCTGAGTCGATTAAGCCAAGTCTGTCTGTCCATCCGTCCGTCTGTACGTCACCGATTTTTAGGCCTTAAATTTTGAGCTAGGATAATGAAATTTGGTATATAGGATCCTCGTCCGTGCCCACAGAACACGCCCCCTTTTCAGAAAAACTCAGTTTTTGGCCAAACCGTAAGGAATTTTAAAAAAAGTTTCTGAACAACATATTTAGACAATCTGAATATCTATATTTCGTCAATATAAACTTTTTTGCCACGCCCACTTTTTGGGGGCGTTTTCAATAAAAAAAAAACTGTTTTCGGTCAAATTTTAAGTTTTTCGAAAAAAAAATTTGATGCAGAATCATTAGTAATATTAATATGAACATTTCGTCTATAAACCATTTTAACCCACGCCCACTTTTTGGGGGCGTTTTTATATAAAAACCATTTTTATACATTACCCCATAACATATGCAGGAGAAAAACCTTGTCTTTTGTAGAACCGTAAAATTTGTTGTGACATCATGTTTTAAGCCATGCTAATTTTTAGGGGGTATTAGTTTTAGCGATAGCCATCTAATGTCTTAGTGGCGCAAAATCCTATGCTCTTCTGTTTCAAAAAAACTCTTGGAATTGTAAAAATTCTCGTTGTCTTTTACTACTTTGAGAAAAGTATGATTAGACATCTTTGACCAATTGCTCAATGGATCTTGGCAATTTTTTACTGGCATGACTGACAGCTAGAGCAACCGAGTGACATACGCATTTAATAAATACACAATTTGGATTGAGTGTCGTTGTCCAAACAATGTCTATGTAAATAATATAATAACTATCTGCACCCTTTCCTTTTGGAAATGCTACACAGTTACATCAATAGGTATCCACCACACCGACACTACCCATATAAATAGCTGTGTTTACTTTGTTTGCTTTCTGACCCTAACTCTGCGTATTTGCATTTCTTCTTTGGGATCATTTTTCTTGAAGATGATCGTGTATTCGTGTTTACCGTCGCCCAAACAATTAAAAACATGTACAAATTTTTTTTTTTTGAAAACTGCTAAAAACTGCTAAAATTTAAGAAAATGCTAAAAAAACTGCTGCCGGTCATTTTCATGATCAAAAACTGCTAAAATCGCAGGAAACTGCTAAATCTGGTAACGCTGCTGCTTGGTGTTCTTTGATTCTCGTACCTAAAGCTCTTTTTGTTGTCCCGATGTAGACTTGATCGCATTTTTCGTTATCTTTCCCGTTGCATCCAATTTCATAAACAACATTGTGTTGTTGTTGTTTGTCTATTTTGTCTTTTGTGTTTGTGAATATGGTGCTGAGAGTGCAGTTTGATTTGTGTGCAAATGTGGTATTCTCTCTCTTTATTGTTTTGTGTAAGACTTTGCTTTCGCTTAGGGAGGGTACATATGTGATGCTTTAGTATTTTTTAGGGTTGTCATCTGTCTCGTTGTCTGTTAGTTTGGTTTTTTGGTTTTGGTTGTTGTGTATTTTGTTGTCTAATAATTTTTTAGTTAGTGACGCTGGATAGTTGTTCATCTGAAGTATTTTTGTTATTTTTGGTCTGTTTTCTTTGTGAAATGTTATGATGTCGAACATTTTGTTAATGAGGTTATTGGCTGTATTTATTTTTATTTTAATTGGTTGTGTAGAAAAATAATTCATGCTTCTACCTGAGGATGTTGGTTTTGCATACCAATTGAGTATGATGTTGTTGTTGTTTGTCCGATGGATTCGTGCGTCTAGAAATGGAATGCTGTTGTTGTTTTCCTTTTCTACGGTGAATTGAAGCTTGTCATGATATTTATTTAATGTGTTTTGAATTATGTCTACGTCTTTAGCTTTGATGATTGCAAGGATGTCGTCAACATATTTGACGATAAATTTGATCTCTATGTTAACCTTTTTGAGCTCATTAATTGTGTTATCAATATTTTGATTGCTAGGTGGAAGATTTCTCCCCTTTTTTTGTAAATTGTACATTTTAACATGGATTTATCGTTAAGTTTAAAGCTGATTTATAAAATTACATATCATTCCCAAGTAAATCTTAAAAATTAATTTAATTGAAAATTATTACAATTAACCAACCCTATATCCATTTTTATAGGTCGGATGGTTTGGTCACCCCATTTTCTCAAAGCGAGGCAACTATCCACAAGTTATGATCGATCGTATCGCCGGCATGAGTAAAGAACAAGGATTTACAAGATCACGCCTGCCAAAATTCACCACAGAGGAAATTCGCTACATTCGCGGTACTTCAGACTTCTTTGGTATAAACACATACACCACGAATTTGGTAACGAACAATGGTCACAATAATACTGAAAAATTCCCTGTACCATCCTACAATCATGATATGGGTGTTATTGAGAAGCAGGATCCAACATGGCCTGGATCTGGATCACCATGGTTGAAGGTAAGTTCAAATAATTGCGGGATACTAATAATATGCATGTTCTACTTACGGATCTTTCCGAGATCTCCGAAAAATCCGTAGTTGGGACAACAAATAACAAAGCGAAGATTTTCTGCAATTTGCTGATACTTACTTACTTACTTACTTAAGTGGCGCTACAGTCCGGGATGAACCTGGGCCTCAACCAACAAGCCTCTCCAATTAGCCCGGTCCTTAGCTAACTGCCTCCAGTTGCGCACTCCAAGTTGGTTGAGGTCGGTTTCCACCTGTGCGCGCCACTTAAGGCGAGGTCTTCCTCTACTGCGTCCGACGTCTGGCTGGGAATCGAAGAATCTGCGAGCCGGAGTATTGGTGTCCATTCTTTCTACATGTCCTAGCCATCTTAAACGTAAAATGCGGAGTTTTTTGACTAGGGGTATGTCGCTGTACAGCTCGTATAGTTCGTGGTTGAATCATGTGATAGCCCGTCAACGCATACGGGACCGAAGATTTTTCGAAGAATTTTTCGCTCGAATCGACCAAGGATTTCTTCATCCGCTTTTTATAAGGTCCATGCTTCAGCGCCGTAGAGCAGGACTGGGATGATCAGGGTCTTATATAGGATCTCCTTAGTAGTTCGAGTGAGGGCTTTACTACTAAATTGCCTTCTTAGCCCGAAGAAACAGCGATTGGCAAGAGTAATTCTTCGTTTGATTTCTGACGAGATGTTGTTGTCAGAGTTAATAGCGGAGCCGAGGTAGACAAAGTCCCGTACTACCTCAGAGTTATATCTGTCAATGGTGACGTTCTGTCCAATTCGTCGATGTTGTGTGTCCTTTCGTGTTGACAGCATATACTTAGTCTTACCCTCATTTACTGCTAAACCCATTTTTGCCGCTTCCTTCTCTAAACTAGCAAACGTGGCTATGACATCACGTTGAGTCCTACCAATGATGTCAATATCGTCAGCGTATGCTAGTAGTTGCACCGATTTTTGGAGAATTGTGCCTCTGGTGTTGGCTCGGGAGTTTTGCACAATCCTCTCAAGAATCAAATTGAAAAAGTCACATGACAGCGCATCGCCTTGCCTAAATCCTTTTTTGGTATCGAATGTGTCGGTGAGGTCGTTTCCGACCCTGATGGTGCAGCGAGAATTCTCCATCGTCATCCTACACAAACGGACGAGTTTGGGCGGTATACCAAGACTAGACATGGCTCTGTATAGTTCGTCTCTATAAATGCTGTCGTATGCGTCTTTGAAATCGATAAATAGGTGGTGGGTATCGATTTGCACTTCTTGGGTTTTTTCCAGGATCTGACGAAGTGTGAAAATTTGATCGATTGTGGACTTTCCTGGCCTAAAACCACACTGATAAGGGCCGATCAGGTTGTTGGTGAACGGTTTCAGGCGTTTTCATTTCCATTTTTCAGGCATACTTTCATCCGACCAGATTTGGCTTATGAGTTGGTGGATGTTACTTACCAAGTCATTTCCGCCGGCTTTATAAAGCTCAGCGGGAAGGCCGTCATTTCCGGCGGCCTTATTAAGCTTGAGTTTAGATATTGCTATCCTCACTTCACCTAGGTCGGGTGGTTGGCAGTTCCGCTACCGTTAAATGGTTCGTTCTGCCTGACAGCGGAATGTTGTTCATCGCCGTTTAATAGTCTGCAGAAGTAGTTCTTCCATATCCTCAGCATCGACTGTGTCTCAACTACGATATTTCCTTGTTCATCTCGACAGGATTCTGTTCGACCCTTGTATCCTTGGCTTTGACGTTTTACACTTTGGTAAAATTTGCAAACATCGTTTCTGGAGTGGCACCTCTCTATATCCGCGCTTTTCTTGCTCTTTTTTCTTCTTTCTGAAAAGCCGATGTTCTTCCCTTCTTCTTTGCCTATAGAGCTCAATGGCAGCTCTCGTCTTCACCTGCAGCTTAGCCTTGTAGGCCTCGTTCTTGGGTGCGAGCATCTGTCGGCATTCCTCATCAAACCAGGGGTTTCTTGCTGGTGGCCGCGAGAAACCTAGCACATCAGTTGCGGCTGATCTAATGGCTTGTTGGCATCGTTGCCATTATTCTTCGACATTAGATGCTGGTCGAGAGGTTAAGGGATACGCGTTGCGCGAAGGTCTTGGTGGTCTCTGGCGATCGCAGTCTTTCGACATTAATTTTTTTCACAGTATTTCTGTTTTTTTGTGGCGTGGTGGATATCCGCATCCTTACCTTGGCTACAACAAGGTAGTGGTCCGAGTCGATGTTAGCCCCTCGGAATGGTCGGAAATCCAAAACACTGGATGCATGCCTCTTGTCTATCGCAATGTGATCAATTTGGTTGACTGTTCGTTGATCTGGAGACCGCCATGCCCCCTTGTGGATATCGAGGTGAGGAAACCGTGTGCTGGCTATTGTGGCATTTCGTTCCGTAGCGAAGTCATTTAGCCGTTACCAGACGTGTTGTCGTGTAGGCTATATTTTTCGACAGTATTGCTAAAGATGTCTTCTCTTCCTACCTTTGCGTTAAAATCTCCCAGCACGATTTTAACATCGTTCTTTGGTAGTCGCTCATAGGTTTTGTCGAGGAGCTCGTAGAAGCAATCCTTAGTTATAACATCCTTTTCCTTCGTCGGAGCATGAGCGCATATAAGGCTTAAATTATGTTGGCGAATTTGGCCTTGATTGTTACAATGCGTTCGCTAATGTCTGGAAAACATAAGACTTCTTGCCTAAGTCTGGCACTTATAACAAATCCGCATCCAAATAGTCGCTGTTTCTGCTCACTATAACACGGTCCATAGTAGATGTCACAGTTTTTCATCCTCTTTTTGCCCGGTCTATCCCATCGTATTTCCTGGGTGGCAGTAATGTCTTCTTTTTAGCAGTTTAGGGCTTCCGCTAGTTGTTCGCCTGCACCTCTCCTGTTTAATGTTCTCACATTCCAGGTGCAGAATTTACACGATGATGATTGCACTTTTATTTTGCTCTGTAACTTCCGCCTTTTATGTTTCTTCCGTTTCTTTGTTTCTAAGAAACATTTTGACTTCTGTTAATTTTTTTTCCGCAATGCGCCGTTGTAGAAATCTCTCTAATTGTAAAAATATCGAGTGCGCAATATTATACCCACTACTCGTTTTTCTAGTCCAAGAAAAATGTATTGGCATCACTGTTTGCCACTGTTAGTCATGTATCATTTCTGTTTTTAAAAATACCCATGTATTTTTTTAAACTTGTTATTAAAAATTACGGATATTGTAAAATGCTTGAACTCATGCAAACTCCTCTCGTTTAACGGATTATAACAACCAGATATATGTACGTACAGTCGGGTTTTCGTCTGACGTAATATCCTTTTTTAAGAACACACACACACTTTTAAACCTTAAATTCAAGACTAAAATGTCAGTTTTCTTTATCTGACCCATAATTAACCCAAATATTTTATATCCCTGTCGCACAAACAGAATTCGTTATTTCCCAAAAATAAACTCGATACTCAAACTGTTACTTAATTTTTATATAACGTGCTCTGAGATGCAGTATTCCTGTTTACCGTAATTAATTTGGTATCTAATAATAAAAACATTCCAATAAAATAATTTTGTTGTTTAGTTTTAATATTATAGATATACCTGTCCTTTATGACTTCCATGACAACATTGTTAGCGACAACTTCATCATGGTGTTAACAGTAATTAATTTGATGATTGAATATGTGTTGAGTTGAGATTATTAACAATTATAAGATGGTTCCGCGTCGGTGTTGAACAGGTTATCAATCAATGTCTGCAAGTTCTCAATTATGACAAATTAAGATACCGAACGCCAATTACTAATAATTTGTTAACAAGTCACTTGCTCTTTGGACATTTATTTACTTTACATTGCTTTAAGTGAATTATTTGCTTAGCATATAAATGCAAATTGCACAAGAATTGTACCAATTATAAACTTGTAAATACATACATAAATTACTGCAAATTAAATGGGTAAACTTTAATAATATTATGACACCTGTTAATACTAACTAGATACGAGTGTTCAGTATATCAAAAACGCTATATTGCATTTTAGTTTTAATTGACACGCCCACTGACGTTTTTTTTTTTTATATAAACACGCGTTATGTTAGGTCATTTGTAATATTTGTTATTGCTGGCAATTCGTTTTTTAAATACCAGCTGCGAGGACAAGTTGGAAATTAATTACACCTAACGTTGCAGTTATAAAAACATTTTTTTTTTGACAATTAATTGCATGCTTTTATAGCGATGTCGTTTTTTGAGAAATCAGTCAAAAAGGGACGGACCCATTTTTATGTTATGTCGTCACTAACAAAATATAGATTCATTTTTATTAAAGGGCGGGTCGATGACAAAATGTAATAAAAATATATAAGAAGGCTACAATCCGCTCTGCGGATCGTTGAAAATCCTATCCCATCATATCTTTAAAATGAATATCCCCAAAAAGTAGGCGTGGATAACAACTTTATGGGGATGAAATTAGGAAATGACATTGTGACAGCATAATGTTCACACAGTTGATCAAACTCTTTAATGGTTCGACATAGATCGACGTTTGTCTATTACATATGCTATGGGGTAGGGCATAAAAATCGTTTTGTTAAGAAAAAGCCCCCAAAAAGTGGGCGTGGACTAAAATGACCTATAGATGAAATATTCATGTTAATATTACCAATGAATTTGCATCAAAAGTTTTTCAAATATTTTAAAATTTAACTGAAAAGGTTTTTTTTTATGACGAAATATGGAAATTGAGATTCTCTAAATATCTTCAGACATTTTTTTAAAATTCCTTACTTACTTACTTACTGTGGCGCTACAGTCCGGAATGAACCTGGGCCTCAACCAACATGCCTCTCCACTTAGCCCGGTCCTTAGCTAACTGCCTCCAGTTGCGCACTCCAAGTTGGTTGAGGTCGGTTTCCACTTGTGCGCGCCACTTAAGGCGAGGTCTTCCTCTACTGCGTCCGACGTCTGGCTGGGAATCGAAGACTCTGCGAGCCGGAGTATTGGTGTCCATTCGTTCTACATGTCCTAGCCATCTTAAACGTCCAATGCGGAGTTTTTTGACCAGGGGCATGTCGCTGTACAGCTCGTATAGTTCTTGGTTGAATCTTCGTCTCCATAGCCCGTCAACGCAAACGGGACCGAAGAATTTTCCTCTCGAATCTACCAAGGATTTCTTCATCCGCTTTTGATACGGTCCATGCTTCAGCGCCGTAGAGCAGGACTGGGATGATCACGGTCTTATATAGGATCTCCTTAGTAGTTCGAGTGAGGGCTTTACTACTAAATTGCCTTCTTAGCCCGAAGAAACAGCGGTTGGCAAGAGTAATTCTTCGTTTAATTTCTGACGAGATGTTGTTGTCAGAGTTAATAGCGGAGCCGAGGTAGACAAAGTCCCGTACTACCTCAAAGTTATATCTGTCAATGGTGACGTTCTGTCTAATTCGTCGATGTTGTGAGTCCTTTCGTGATGACAGCATATACTTAGTCTTACCCTCATTTACTGCTAAACCCATTTTCGCCGCTTCCTTCTCTATACTAGCAAACGTGGCTATGACATCACGTTGAGTCCTACCAATGATGTCAATATCGTCAGCGTATGCTAGTAGTTGCACCGAATTTTGGAAAATTGTGCCTCTGGTGTTGGCTTTGGAGTTTTGCACAATCCTCTCAAGAATCAGATTAAAGAAGTCACATGACAGCGCATCGCCTTGCCTAAATCCTTTTTTGGTATCGAATGTGTCGGTGAGGTCGTTTCCGACCCTGATGGAGCAGCGTTCAATGTATAATGTTTGTACATGATGTATATGTATAATGTTTGTACATGATGTATTCTCGAGTCGTGTGAAATGTCCAGATATTCTTGAGTTATTTGATATATATGTACCCGAAATGAATTTGCGTCAGCGTCATTTTTTGAAAACTCAGAGGCATAAATATAATTATGGATGCAACGAACCCATATCAAGATTTATTAAACTTTTTAATGAATTACCTTTGCTAATTCCAAATGAAAGAGATTTAACACTAAATAGAATGAATTTTAAATATTTAATACTGAAATTATTACACATACCTTAAGTTATTACAATATTGTTAGTAAAATAAATAAATAAATTTAAAAAATTTTAAAAATTTAAGGCCCAAAACCTGGTGACGTACGGACGGACGGACGGACAGACATGGCTAAATCGACTCAGCTATCGATTCTAAGTCGATCCATATACTTTGAGCCAAATTATTTCGCAATGTTACAAACTATGTATCAAAACTAATATACCCAAATATTTTAGGGTATAAATATATAAGACGGCTACAATCCGCTCTGCGGATCGTTGAAAATCCTATCCCATCATATCTTTAAAATGAATATCCCCAAAAAGTAGGCGTGGATAACAACTTTATGGGGATGAAATTAGGAAATGATATTGTGACAACATACTGTTCACACAGTTGATCAACCTCTTTTATGGTTCGACATAAATCGACGTTTGTCTATTACATATGCTATGGGGTAGGGCATAAAAATCGTTTTGTTAAGAAAAAGCCCCCAAAAAGTGGGCGTGGACTAAAATGATCTATAGATGAAATATTCATGTAAATATTACCAATGATTTTGCATCAAAAGTTTTTCAAATATTTTAAAATTTAACTGAAAAGGTTTTTTTTTATGAAAACGCCCCTTAAAAGTGGGAGTGGCAAAAAACATTATATAGACTTAATATGGAAATTGAGATTCTCTAAATATCTTCAGACACTTTTTTAAAATTCCTTACTGTTTGGCTAAAAACTACAATTTTTTTCTGAAAAGGGGCCGTGGTAGTGGGCGGATTTCAAAAATGTTTACACTTGTTCTGCTTCGTCAGCCAGAGAGTCCATATACTTAGCTAGCGATTCTTACTCGATCCATATACTTTAAGGTAAAGGGTGATGCATTTCGAGGTTCCCTACTTTTTTTAAAGAAAAAAACACAGAAAATTCAAATTTAATGGAGAATGTTTATTTCATTTGAAAGAACATTCTTTGGCATTTATTTTTTGAAGATTATGTCTATCAAATGTTGGCCGTTGCTACGTCGCAGATGGTCCATCCGTTGAGTCCAATTTTCGATCACTCGTTCGAGCATTTCGACTGGTAACTGGCGAATGACACGCGTGATGTTTTCCTCCAAGGCCTGAATCGAATCTTCAATCTCTTCAGGTTGCTCTTCGTCCCAAATGCGGCAATTTTGTTTGTTTACATACCCATTGAGCCAGAAATGGGCCTCGTCGCTAAACAAAATTTGCCTCGAAAACGTCGGATCTTCTTGGAACTTTTCAAGAGCCCATAGAGCGAAGCGATGTCGCTTGGGAAGGTCGAGCGGCTTCAGTTGTTGTTTTTGTACGCTTTCAATTTGAGATCTTGACGTAAAATGCGCCAAGTCGTTCCATACGTCAGTCCGAGTTGCTGCGAACGGCGCCGAATCGACTATCTACGGTCTTCGTGTACACTCTCAGCTACGGCCGCTATATTTTCTTCATAGCGTGCTGGACGTGGTCTATTCGGTCGAATATTATCCAATAATGAATGCTGGGTCTCAAAATGGGTGATGGTGTTGCGAATAGTACGCTCAGTAGGCCGATTATGTTGACCATAAGTTGAGCGAAGTGCACGAAACACATTCCTCACAGAACGTGAATTTTCATAATAAAGTTGAACAATTTGTAAACGTTGTTCACGTGTAAGTCTTTCCATTATGAAATGCCAAACAATACTAAACAAAAATAACATGACAGTATGACACGACTCACACGTGATCTGTCAAAAAAGACTATTGAAAAAAGTATCTCTACTTGGATCACCCGTTATATCTAGCTAAATTATTTCTCTATGTTACAAACTATGTATCAAAACTAATATACCCCTATGGGATAGGGTATAACAATTTCAAGTGGTCATGTATGGCATTATGTATGGAATACGACATACGAAAGTTCGTTTTGACAGCGTACGCCGCCTCATTTGAGTAATGTCGCATTTGAGTAATGGCCTGGATTATGTTGATTTTGTGGGCATCGGACTATTGGGACTTATTATCCCCCGACTTCAGAACACTCTGCAAGAAAAACTCTAATTGGGTCAAATCGTACGTTCTTGGGGGCCAATTCACAAAACCTCAGCGAAAGATAATGGAAGTGCTGTTTTAGTGAAACCACATTTAGTCCAAGACCATATCGTTCAATTAGGCCCAAACAAAAATTGGTTATAATCAGTCTGTAATGCTCGTCATTGTCACCAGTTGTTTTCGAAGAAATGACACCGCCCACTGGCTCAAAATCCACACCAAATAGTAACTTTTGGGTGATGCATGCGATTCGTGGCGTTCGTAGTGCTGTTTTGGTGAAACCACATTTAGTCCACGACCATATCATTCAATTAGGCCCAAACAAAAATTGGTTATCATCATTCTGTAGGGCTCGTCCTTGACACCAACGTTGTTTTCGAAGAAATACGGACCAATGCCGCGCCGGCTCAAAATCCACACCAAACAGAACCATTGGGTGATGCATTGCCACCTGGTGATCCTCATGTGGGCTGGTGTCGTACCATATATGGCAATTTTGCTTGTTACCGTCGTCCAAAATGACGCGAAAGATTATTTTCGGCGTCCTCTTCAAAGCACTTCAAAGTCCAGTAAACGAACAAACGGCTATGTCGTGGGTCAATAACTCGGAGATCGACCTTGCTGCACGGGTGCAGGCCCAAATCCCAACGCAAAATTTGTCAAGTTAAAGTCTCTGAAAAGCTGATTTCTTGTGCACATCGAGGAATGGACTGCCTCCGGTTCTCCTGCACACTTGACATCAGCGATGTTCTCGTCTCTAAAATCTGCTTCTCGGAATTGACAATAACATAACGCTTTTATTGTACTTTCTGATATTAGCTGATCAA
Source organism: Rhingia campestris (assembly GCA_932526625.1). Lineage (NCBI taxonomy): Eukaryota > Metazoa > Arthropoda > Insecta > Diptera > Syrphidae > Rhingia > Rhingia campestris. The sequence goes on along the minus strand of OW052184.1, from coordinate 40,503,068 downwards.
AGTCTCAGCCAAATGTAACATAATGAGTGGCTTTGGGCTTTGATAGACCATCTCCATCTAGGCTCTACTCATTTTGTGAGCATACAGCGATGTGTGGGCTTTCTATATTCTGGGCGAAGATGGCTTGACATAACAAGAAATCAAATCTCTCCATAATCCGAAATTAAAGCAGACAAACCTGTAGCAGTACAAACTGAAAGAAATCCTTTACAAAAACACTGCACAATAACTTAACCTACAAACCTTAGACTCAAGACAAAATAATTTCCTGTAAATCTCACCTATAGGAGAATGATTGCTTTATTCTTTAAATTATATCTAAAGCTTCTTTGATCTCTTTCATTTCTTAAAAAAGGATTCAAAATGACACAGCTCTTTTCAGACAATCATATGTTTTATGTCTCATTTTCTAAAGAAGGATTAAAGCACATACAAACCCTCATAATCTGCTTCGGTTGACAAATAATATAAATACCTTACTCTTGCGAATGAATCTTTTCATCCGTTCTCTACCGCATTATCCAATTGCCTCATTCACCGAATTGACTTCCATACAAAATGTGCGAACGGAAAAATTAAAAACAGCTTACTCAGCATCTTGCAAGGCTATTAAAGCCGACTTAACCCACCCTTTGAAGCATCCTCTTACAGCATCACAAAGCAGGCCAATTTACCATCAGAAATTAATTCAATTTAACCGCACACATTCGCCCCACGTCCTCCCATCCCCTGGGATTTCAAAGGAAATATCTACTTAACATCCAGCAGCCAACCCCCTTTATAGCCTTCAGACAGCATCATTTGTCTTCTCCGGAACAAGGTCCTAAGGGTTTGTGTGTGCATGGAATGCCACCCTCGGTCTTTCCCCATGAGTTCAATGACTTTCACCGACATCTGCAAACCCACCTCTACCAACTAAGTAACATCCTTTTCTTTCTTTTTTTTTACAGGTTGTGCCTTTCGGGATGTACAAACTCCTGATGTGGATCAAACGTGAGTACAACAATCCACCGGTAATGGTGACCGAGAACGGAGTCAGCGATAAGGGTGGCCTCGAAGACTACCCCCGTGTGGACTACTACAATTCATATCTGACATCTGTTTTGGATGCCATCGAGGAGGGTGCCAACGTAAAAGGGTACATAGCATGGAGTCTCATGGACAGCTACGAGTGGAAGGCTGGTTTCACGTAAGTCATTACCAATTAATTGGAAAACTTGAATGCTTACAAATCGTTTTTTTTTTGCTTTATCACCTACAGTGAGAAGTTTGGTCTGTTTCATGTGGACTTTACGCATCCGGAGCGGATTAGGACTCCAAAGGTATCGGCCAAGGTGTTTGCCAAGATTTGCAAAACGAATGTGATTGATTGGAGCTATAGACCTGAATTGGAACCTACGGTGGTTGCTAATGCTCGTCTGGGAAATTCAGCCAATGTCAATGCGTTGAGTCTTACTGTTATCCTTGGAGTGATTTGCCTGAGTCTTTGGAGGAGATAGAAGTAAAAGAGCCGAATTGTAGCCGCCTTGAGTCAGAATGAAAACAACGAATTTTAGTGTTTAGTCAATGCGTTACCTCCGAGAACTGAAGTAGACAAATGAAGATATAATATATTGATTGGATATATTATGGCGTTTTGTACTTAAAATGTTAGGATGTAATATTGTGTTGTATTTATATGTATTTGTATATATTTTTTCTATATAAGATAAGCCTTCGACAACTACGTCTGATTTATGATGGAAACAGTTTGTTTGTCTAAATGTTTTACAATTTTAGAGGAATAATATTTTTCTAGTTGAAATAAAATGTATGTTGTAGTTGTAAAATTTTTGGCGCTTTTTACTCAAATATTGAACTTTTTTTTTAAAAACACTATTAGATCTGTGTCGTAGCGAGCTTAATACAAGCAACATCTACGAGCAGAGGCATACAATAGGCATCCAAAGGCTCATTATTTAGTGCATTTGTTAGCGGGACATAACAGCACATAGAAGTAATTAATATTGACAACACTAACAAAATCAATAAACGGTGAAATTACAGTTTGGCTATGTTTATTATTAACAAAACAATGTTATGTCACCCAAAAGGTGTCGTTACATCGTTCTCCCATGCATGGTAAGCGTCATATTCGGCCCTATCGAGGTATCCGTCGGAGCGGAAAATTCTCCGATTTCGTACGATTCGGAGGATTTTTGCTTCGAGGTATTCCTCCGAAGAGCTGTTCGGAATATTTCTACGACACTTTGTAACGCACTCCGGCGAATTGCGTTGAGGTGCATTTTTCATGCGATTTTTGACAACTAAGTGCCATTCTTTCTCCGATTTCCTCCGACACAAATTCTTTGCGGAATTTGTTTACGAATTTTAGTGAAGTGAACCCGCCGCATTTGGGAAGATTTTTTTTTCCGATGACACATACCTCGAATGGAATTTTAACCTCCGACGAAGTATGCGTTGCGGAAAATTGTCCGCTCCGACGGATACCTCGATAGGGCTGATTTATAGAGGTAAGGAAGTGGCACATGATGGTTGGGTGTTGTAGAACGAGGGTAGACTCTGATTGGCGTTAACTTGGCAATGCCCAGTGTTGTAACTCTGACTACACATCAAATGTGCTTATTTTTACCTCCAAGTGGTAACCATCGGGTACTGGTCTCATCCAACCGGATTTGACTTGCTAAACGAAAAGTGCGAGTGTTGATAACACGACGAAAAACAGCAACACTATAAACACCCTGGTGAGAATGGCACGGATGAAAACCCGGCCTGCTGTCCCAGGCGAACATAGATGAGCTGCTCTGACATATTCGGACAACAGGTTGTCTAGGAATTTCAAGGGTTAGTCAGGCCCCTTGAACAGAGATGGTGGCGGATGAACCGAAAGGCCAACGGCAGCGCTCAATCCCGTAGTGGATACTGATGGCCCCGTGTCCTAGGGGTATCTAATAAATTGGAACTCGCCCTCCAGGTTGGGGGTTGTGCTTTGGGTTAACTACCCACCCACAGAAAAAAATATGGTTACGAAGCAACCAATAGCCTCGGAAAGGACTGATTTTATTGTTGACGACCCTGCTAAACGAAAAAAGGACAAAGACGTTCGTATCTGCACCTGGAATGTGAGAACATTAAACAGGAGAGGTGCAGGCGAACAACAAGCGGAAGCCCTAAACTGCTACAAAGCAGACATTACTGCCATCCAGGAAATACGATGGGATGGGCCGGGCAAAAAGAGGATGAAAAACTGTGACATATACTACGGACCGTGTTATAGTGAGCAGAACAGCGACTATTCGGATGCGGATTTGTTATAAGTGCCAGACTTAGGCAAGAAGTCTTATGTTTCCAAGACATTAGCGAACGCATAGTAACAATCCGCATCAAGGCCAAATTCGCCAACATAAGCCTTATATGCGCTCATGCTATATCATGATATAACTAAGGATTGCTTCTACGAGCTCCTTGACAAAACCTATGAGCGACTACCGAAGTACGATGTTAAAATCGTGCTGAAAGATTTTAACGCAAAGGTAGGAAGAGAAGACATCTTTAGAAGTATTGTCGGAAAACATAGCCTACACGACAACACGTCTGGTAACGGCCTTAGGCTAATTGATTTCGCTACGGGCCGAAATGCCACTATAGCCAGCACACGGTTTCCTCACCTCGATATCCATAAGGGGACATGGCGGTCTCCAGGTCAACGAACGGTCAACCAAATTGATCACATTGCGATAGATAAGAGGCACGCATCCAGTATTTTGGATGTCCGAACATTCTAACATCGACTCGGATCACTACCTTGTAGCAGCCAAGGTAAGAATGCGGATATCCACCACGGCACAACAATCCAAAAATACTGTAATTTAATGTCGAAAGACTGCAATCGCCAGATACCGCCAAGACCTTCGCGCAACGCCATACCACCAGCATCTAATGTCGAAGACAAATGGCAACGATTCTAACAAGCCATTATATCAGCCCCAACTGATGTACTAGGTTTCTCGCGGCCACCAGCAAGAAACCCCTGGTTTGATGAGAAATGCCAAAAGATGCTCGCAGCCAAGAACGAGGCCTTAAAGGTTAAACTGCAGGTGAAGACGAGAGCTGCTATTGCGCTCTATAGGCAAAGAAGAAGGGAAGAACACCGGTTTTCAGAAAGAAGAAAAAAGAGCCAGAAAAGCGCGCGATCGAGGATATAGAGAGGAGCCACTCCAGGAACGATGTTTGCAAATTTTAACTAAGTGTAAACGTCAAAGCCAAAGATACAAGACTCGAACAGAATCCTCTTGAGATAAACAAGGAAATATCATAGTTGAGACACATGCGATGCTGAGGATATGGAAGAACCACCTCTGCAGACTGTTAAACGGCGATGACGAACAACATACCACTGTCAAGCAGAGCGAACCGTTTAATATTGGCAACAGCAGCGAAAACTACCAACCACCCGACCTAAGTGAAGTGAGGATAGCAATATCTAAACTTAAGCTTAATAAGGCCGCCGGAAATGACGGCCTTCCCGCTGAGCTTGACTTGGTAAGCAACATCCACCAACTCATAAGCCAAATCCGGTCGGTTGAAAGCATGCCTGAAGAATGGAACCTCAGCATCGTTTGCCCGATCCACAAAAAAAGGAGAGTCTCTGAACTGCGCCCACTACAGAGGTATAAGTCTCCTCAACATCGCCTACAAGATCCTATCTGCTGTACTATGTGAACGCCTGAAACCGATTACCAACAACCTGATCGGCCATTATCAGTGTGGTTTTAGGCCAGGAAAGTCCACGACCGATCAAATGTCAAACCAGGGGGTTCTTGCTAGTTGCCAAGAGAAACCTAACACATCACAACGTAGAGTCTGATATCTTATTGCTTGTTGAGATAAACACCATTGGTCTTCGACGTTAGATGCTGGTTGTATGGCAAAGCCAAAAGATTAAGAGATACCCGTTCTGCAAATGTCTGTGGTCAAACAAATTGTCAATTTGGTTGACCGTTTGGGTGACAAAGTTGAGCAATAATATTTTTTCTTCAGCTAAACATATTTTACAATCGTCCAGTTCTTTATAAAACCTAATGCCTACATATCATTGTTATTACGATACAAAATTTCAATCTATAAGGGTCATGTCATACATCAATCTCTTGAATTCGCATTCCACGTTGCACTGAATTTCTGCATTGGAATGCCAGATGTCATCTTCTTTGCGTGCGAATAAAATCTTGACAAATCGTTAGTCAAACTATGATAACATAATCTCATTAGAACGCTGCACCCAACAGATGCTATAATTACCGTCCTCTAGTGGAATTGATTTCGAGTCTATTCAACGTTAAGGTACCAAACCGGCTAAGACTCATGTCACGTATGGATTAATCGTTTGAGGTTATCCTCCATTAACTTATTATTAGCGGCAGAATGCTAGACTTAATGCTGTTTTATGGTAGTTGACATGACATACTCGGGAAATACACTGCTAATGCTCACAATTACAATTCATTTACAGGTTTGTTTGAGGAATTCTCGCACATAATTCGAATTCTTTCCATATGGGTAACCTCTGACTTGCTTGGCCATTTTTTTGTATTATAGTAAATATTTTACCTCTGATGGATGATAATTAAGACGTAAATCATTTGCCTAGAGTCTGTCTTCAAGGCGGATAGAACTGACAAGTAAACATATGAACATATGATCTGCTGTGTGAATCATCAAATACCCTATCCAATCTATTCGATCTGTGATAGAAAGTTTTTAATGGGTGAGTATGCCTCAGATTTTTCGTCAATATAAATTTAGACCCAACTGTCAAAATACAAGGTGGCGCAAAAGTTGTCACCCGATGTTTTTTGGTTGCAAATATTTAAATTCTTCAGCAAAAAAAGTAGAAAAAATTATTCCATGATTCATGTCTTTTGCGCCACCTATAATAATTATTTCGATTTTTTTGCAAAACACTTTAAAAAATGGTGGCCAAAAAACATCGGGTGACAACTTTTGCGACGGGTGACAACTTTTGCGCCACCTTGTATATTGTTAATGACGCCGAGTTAATAGGGGTTTGACATCGAATCGAAAACTGAGTTTTTAACAACAAAATTTTCGAAATCGCTTTACGTTATGTTAAATGTTATATAGGAGGTACCGTTAATGAAATGGCTAAGAGTAAACACAGAATTGTCTAGAGTTGTGACCAATAAAAACCTTGCACGGTCTGACGTGTCGAAGGACGGAATTGCAAAAATAATTTTGTTAGAATTAATCAAAATCTTGAGGTCTAAAATTTTTACGAAAACAATATCTTTCTCTGTGTAAGAGAAAGTTGAAAACACGAGAGCTCTTGCTTGCTTACCTATAATTCGTTTTGTGCTAATGAATAGGCCGACAACAGCAGACTTTCACTTGCATGGGAAGGGCGGTCAAAATTAAAAATTTCATTTAAATGAAAATAGTATTCGCAACAGACGTACTCAACCTTCAACATGAATAGATTTCTTAAAATTCTTACGTGGATTGCCAATGGCCTTTGGCAGAGACTTGGAGAACTTGAATTGTTCATGCAACAAAAAGATATCGACGTCTGTTTAATATCCGAAACGCACGCAAAGAGTAATTCTTACTTAAAAACTATCATGTTTTACATCCATCAAATAAGGCTAGAGGTGGAGCATCACTATATATAAGAGAATGTATAGAATACTCGATTAATTATACCCTATCCCATAGAGGTATATAAGTTTTGACATTAAGTTTGAAACATAGAGAAATAATTTCGATACATATACCTCAAAGTATATGGATCGATTCAGAATCGCTAGCTGAGTCGATTAAGCCATGTCTGTCTGTCCGTCCGTCCGTCTGTACGTCTGTGTGTCACCGATTTTTGGGCCTTAAATTTTTAAAAACCATTTGTATACCCCATCCCAAGGCATTAGCAATAGAAATACGTTGTTTTCTGTCGAACCACAAAAGGTTTTGATAAGCTGCCTGAACAATAGCTTTGTTGCGACATTGTCATTTTCTGTATTTCATCGCCATAAAGCCTACATTTTGAGGATATCAATTTTAAGTATGGGATGGGATAGGCTATTCAACGATGCGGACAGCGGATTGTAGCCTTCTCATATGTTTTTAAATTAGAAATCGAAACAATGCAGGTTTGCTCTATACAATTCAAAAGCAGACAATCCTTTCTGAAGATATCTTCTATTTACTGCCCACCACGATGCAAGGTTGATAAAATTGACTTTGTAAACTTGCTTAATTCCCTTGGACAGCGTTTTGTCATCGGAGGGGACTTTAATGCAAACACATACATTCTGGGAGTCTAGATGAAGCATCTACAGAATCTTCTTACTTACTTAAGTGGCGCCACAGTCCGGGATGAACCTGGGCCTCAACCAACATGCCTCTCCAATTAGCCCGGTCCTTAGCTAACTGCCTCCAGTTGCGCACTCCAAGTTGGTTGAGGTCGGTTTCTACTTGTACGCGCCACTTAAGGCGAGGTCTTCCTCTACTACGTCCGACGTCTGGCTGGGAATCGAAACTCTGCGAGCCGGAGTATTGGTGTCCATTCGTTCTACATGTCCTAGCCATCTTAAACGTCCAATGCGGAGTTTTTTGACCAGGGGCATGTCGCTGTACAGCTCGTATAGTTCGTGGTTGAATCTTCGCCCGTCAACGAAAACGGGACCGAAGATTTTCCGAAGAATTTTTCTCTCGAATCCACCAAGGCGCCGTAGAGCAGGACTGGGATGATCAGGGTCTTATATAGGATCTCCTTAGTAGTTCGAGTGAGGGCTGTACTACTAAATTGCCTTCTTAGCCCGAAGAAACAGCGGTTGGCAAGAGTAATTCTTCGTTTGATTTCTGACGAGATATTGTTGTCAGAGCTAATAGCGGAGCCGAGGTAGACAAAGTCCCGTACTACCTCAAAGTTAAATCTGTCAATGGTAACGTTCTGTCCAATTCGCCGATGTTGTTTGTCCTTTCGTGTTGACAGCATATACTTCGTCTTACCCTCATTTACTGCTAAACCCATTTTTGCCGCTTCCTTCTCTAACTAGCAAACGTGGCTATGAAATCACGTTGAGTCCTACCAATGATGTCAATATCCTCGGCGTATGCTAGTAGATGTACCGATTTTTGGAAATTGTGCCTCTGGTGTTGGCTCGAGAGTTTTGCACAATCCTCTCAAGAATCAAATTGAAGAAGTCACATGACAGCGCATCGCCTTGCCTAAATCCTTTTTTGGTATCGAATGTGTCGATGAGGTCGTTTCCGACCCTGATGCAGCAGCGAGAATTTTCCATCGTCACCCTAGACAAACGGACGAGTTTGGGCGGTATACCAAAACTAGACATGGCTCTGTATAGTTCGTCTCTATAAATGCTGTCGTATGCGGCTTTGAAATCGATAAATAGGTGGTGGGTATCGATTTGGACTTCTTGGGTTTTTTCCAGAATCTGCCGAAGTGTGAAAATTTGATCGATTGTGGACTTTCTTGGCCTAAAACCACACTGATAAGGGCCGATCAGGTTGTTGGTAAGCGGTTTCAAGCGGAATGTTGTTCGTCATCGCCGTTTAACAGTCTGCAGAAGTAGTTCTTCCATATCCTCAACATCGACTGTGTCTCAACTACGATATTTCTTTGTTCATCTCGACGGGATTCTGTTCGAGCCTTGTAGCCTTGGCTTTGACGTTTTACACTTAAAAAAAAAAATTTAAAACATCGTTCCTGGAGTGGCACCTCTCTTTATCCGCGCTTTTCTTGCTCTTTTTTCTTCATTCTGAAAAGCCGATGTTCTTCCCTTCTTCTTTGCCCATAGAGCTCAATGGCAGCTCTCATCTTCACCTGCAACATAGCCTTGTAGGCCTCGTTCTTGGCTGCGAGCATCTGTCGGCATTTCTCATCAAACCAGGGGTTTCTTGCTGGTGGCCGCGAGAAACCTAGCACCTCAGTTGTGGCTGATCTAATGGCCTGTTGGCATCGTTGCCATTGCTCTTCGACATTCGATGCTGGTGGTATGTTGTGAGTCGAGAGGTTAAGGGATACGCGTTGCGCGAAGGACTTGGCGGTCTCTGGCGATTGCAGTCTTTCGACATTAAATTTTTTCACAGTATTTCTTTTTTTTTTGTGGCGTGGTGGATACCCATCCTTTCCTTGGCTACAACAAGGTAGTGGTCCGAGTCGATGTTAGCCCCTCGGAATGTTCGGACATAAAAAATACTGGATGCGTGCCTCTTGTCTATCGCAATGTGATCAATTTGGTTGACTGTTCGTTGATCTGGAGACCGCCATGTCCCCTTGTGGATATCGAGGTGAGGAAACCGTGTGCTGGTTATAGTAGCATTTCGTTCCGTAGCGAAGTCAATTAGCCTAAGTCCGTTACCAGACGTGTTGTCGTGTAGGCTATATTTTCAGACAGTACTGCTAAAGAAGTCTTCTCTTCCTCCCTTTGGTTTTGTCGAGGAGCTCGTAGAAGCAGTCCTTAGTTATATCATCTTTTCCTCCGTCGGAGCATGAGCGCATATAAGGCTTATGTTGGCGAATTTGGCCTTGATGCGGATTGTTACAATGCGTTCACTAATGTCTTGAAAACATAAGACTTCTTGCTAAGTCTGGCACAAATCCGCATCCAAATAGACGCTGTTTCTGCTCACTATAACACGGTCCATAGTAGATGTCACAGTTTTTCATCCTCTTTTTGCCCGGCCCATCCCATCGTATTTCCTGCATGGCAGTAATATCTGCTTTGTAGCAGTTGAGGGCTTCCGCTAGTTGTTCGCCTGCACCTCTCCTGTTTAATGTTCTCACATTCCAGGTGCAGATACGAACGTCGTTGTCCGTTTTTCGTTTAGCATGGTCGTCAACAATAATATCAGTCCTTTCCGAGCCTATTGGTTGCTTCGTAACATTAACTTTTTTCCGTGGATGGGTAGTTAACCCAAAGCACAACCCTCAACCTGGAATGCCAGGCCCTTGTTTTGACCCTAGGACAGCGGGCCGGAAAAAAATACCGATGTCAGTAGCCCATTTTGGGGTATGAGCGCTGCCGTTGACCCATTGAGGGCTCCTCCGCCAACAACTCGTTTCCAATACCCTGGCTCAGTATTGGAAATCCCTATAGACCTGGTGTTCAAATATGTCGAAGCAGCTCATATAGGGATTTCACTACCAGTTCGATCAAACTGGAGCTGTAGGCGCCACCGTTGACTCCATCTAGGGAATTCCTCCGCTGCCGCCTGAGAGTGAGTGATTAGTGAGAGGACACTCCCCCCTCCCCTCTCTCGTTTGCTGCCACCAACGACACATCAGTTTTTTACCAAACTTAACTTTAAACAAAGGGCCAAAAGCATTGCATTCAAACAAATTAGTTTACTTAACATTGAAATTTTGACTTTTGGCCTATGGGAGGAATCACTGTAAACAGGTGTGAGTAAATCTAATATTGGTAATTGTTTTTCATTTTGCAATAGTGCAACTTCTGCAATTATAGTATATATTTCATTTTTTAGTGAATAAACTCCGGGGTATGGCCGGAGTTAATTCACCACCACTTGAAAGCCGCACATCAACACACAAAACTAACACCATGACATATATACTGCGAGTATCAAATGCCAGTATAAACCCCAGGTCAATATATCATTGGGACTTGTGAAATTTATCAAAACGTGTATTTGCTCATCGTCATAATTTGCTATCCGGTCGCTTCAGCTTCATGTTTTCAAAAACTGGAAATAAATGAGAAACTTTAGTTTTCTACGAAAGTTTCGGGTTTTGGTGAAATAACCAGTGAGTAACAAGTTCACAATAAGTATTTTTCAAGTATATTTTAAGAGTAATGTTGCGTGTATTTTATTTTAGAAACAAATCATATTCCATCTTATTTCAGATACTTATAGATGCTTAGTTATTTATATCTGTCAGCATTGTTAGAGCCGTATTTGAGATAATTTTTTTTAAAGAAAACCGTTATATGTCAGGTACCGTTAATGTCTGATGTAGCAACCTTATTCCAAAACCTCTCTGTAGGACCTCCAACAACACACATACCCAAAATTTCGGTGAAATCGGCCGATTAGTTCAGGCTCCAGTATCTTTAACAGACTTCAGATCACAGACTACAGACTCCGAACGTCTGACATACACAAAAAATAAAATTTTTTGAAGCAATAGGTTCGCTTTCTCACAACCATTCATGTGTGCGTGTGTCTTCTTGCACGATGGCGGGACCTATTTAATGCCGACTCCGAACGGCTATGTTGAGAAAAGCTTTTCTTGACAATTGATACTACTCCGGTGATTTGTTAGATCACAACGAGAGGAGGGCTAGTGAAAAATAATTTAGGTCTTGCTACGGATGGGTATCGAACAAAGACTTTCTGCGAGGCTGTTCATCGCACTAACCAACACGCCACTGAGCCCGTCGGGAAAACTTTATGCCGAGCGAAATAAGGCCGTATTGCAAAACTCGATTCCCTAATGGGATATAAAGCTGATTTTTGAAATCCGGTCATATTTCGCTTTCAAATGAGATAATTTCTTTTTTGAAAGCGAAATATAGCCGGATTTCAAAAGTTAATTAGCCGAGTCAGCTTTTTTGCGATTTTCATACAAGTGGGTCAACCAGATACTCTTGATCAAGAAAGCCGTAGATATGTATGTACCTCCCAGACCACTGGAGATATACTAAGCTGAACAACGAAGTTGCGCAAAGCGATACTGACTATGGAGAGTAAGTTGAAGTTATTTTAACATGCGAAGATATTGAGTTTTTTGCTACGCCCACTTTTATTGGACGTTTTCAGTAAAAAAAACGGTTTTTGGCCAAATTTTAAAGAAATTTAAAAAGCGGCAATATAAACCTTATGTACATAGATCATTTTCACCCACGCCCAATTTTAGGGGGCAATACATCAAGGAGCCGTTTACACTTAAAAGATCCGGGTACAGAGGCTTAAAAGGCGGCTGGTAACCAGTATCGCCTACCTTATTAGCCACATTTTACAAAGAGACAATTATTGATAGAGCTAAAATCCACTAAGATTTAACCGCTATAAGGATCACATTTCATTGAAACAGAGAGTCTCTAATATTAGGGCTTTTTTCAATTTTTTGTAAGGTATCCCATAGGGTTTTGATACATAGTTTGTAACATAGAGAGATAATTTAGCTAGATATACCTTAAAGTATGAATCGACTCAGAATCGCCGGCTGAGCCGATTTAGCCATGTCCGTGTCAGTCCGTCCGTCCGTACGTCACCAGTTTTTAGGCCCTAAATTTTAAGCTATTTGTAAACAGTTCTTCAGTGTAAAATGTTTTGAAATCCGCCCACTACCACGCCCACTTTTTAGAAAAATGTATGTTTTGTCCAAACCGTAAGGAATTTTGAAAAAGTGTCTGAGAAATATTTTTTTAAGAAAATCTCATAAAATCTCGTCTTTATAACGTTGTTTGCCAAGCCCATTTTTTGGGGGCGTTTTCAGTAGAAAAAACGTTTTTCGGTACCTTTTTTAAAATATTCAAAAAAAACTTATGATGCAGCACCATTGGTAATGATTATATAAACATTTCGCTTTTAGATAATTTTAATCCACGCCCACTTTTTAGGGGTGTTTTCTTACAAAAACCATTTGTGTACCCTACCCCATAGCTTACTTTAGTGGCGCTACAGTCCGGGATGAACCTGGGCCTCAACCAACATGCCTCTCCAATTAGCCCGGTCTTTAGCTAACTGCCTCCAGTTGCGCACTCCAAGTTGGTTGAGGTCGGTTTCTACTTGTACGCGCCACTTAAAGCGAGGTCTTCCTCTACTGCGTCCGACGTCTGGCTGGGAATCGAAGACTCTGCGAGCCGGAGTATTGGTGTCCATTCTTTCTACATGTCCTAGCCATCTTAAAAGTCCAATGCGGAGGTTTTTGACCAGGGGTATGTCGCTGTACAGCTCGTATAGTTCGTGGTTGAATCTTCGTCTCCATAGCCCGTCAACGCAAAGATTTTCCGAAGAATTTTTCTCTCGAATCGACCAAGGATTTCTTCATCCGCTTTTGATACGGTCCATGCTTCAGCGCCGTAGAGTAGGACTGGGATGATCAGGGTCTTATATAGGATTTCCTTAGTAGTTCGAGTGAGGGCTGTACTACTAAATTGCCTTCTTAGCCCGAAGAAACAGCGATTGGCAAGAGTAATTCTTCGTTTGATTTCTGACGAGATGTTGTTGTCAGAGTTAATAGCGGAGCCGAGGTAGACAAAGTCCCGTACTACCTCAAAGTTATATCTATCAATGGTGACGTTCTGTCCAATTCGTCGATGTTGTGTGTCCTTTCGTGTTGACAGCATATACCTTGTTTTACCCTCATTTTTGCCGCTTCCTTCTCTATACTAGCAAACGTGGCTATGACATCACGTTAAGTCCTACCAATGATGTCAATATCGTCGGCGTATGCTAGTAGTTGCACCGACTTTTGAAAAATTGTGCCTCTGGTGTTGGCTCGGGAGTTTTGCACAATCCTCCCAAGAATCAAATTGAAAAAGTCACATGACAGCGCATCGCCTTGCATAAATCCTTTTTTGGTATCGAATATGTCGGTGAGGTCGTTTCCGACCCTGATGGTGCAGCATTCTCCATCGTTATCCTACACAAACGGACGAGTTTGGGCGGTCTACCAAAACTAGGCATGGCTATGTATAGTTCGTCTCTATAAATGCTGTCGTATGCGGCTTTGAAATCGATAAATAGGTGGTGGGTATCGATTTGGACTTCTTGGGTTTTTTCTAGGATCTGCCGAAGTGTAAAAATTTGATCGGTTGTGGACTTTCCTGGCCTAAAACCACACTGATAAGGGCCGATCAGGTTGCTGGTAAACGGTTTCAGGCGTTCACATATTACGGCAGATAGGATCTTGTAGGCGATGTTGAGTAGACTTATGCCTCTGTAGTTGGCGCAGTTCAGAGGGTCTCCTTTTTTGTGGATCGGGCAAACGATGCTAAGGTTCCATTCTTCAGGCATGCTTTCAACCGACCAGATTTGGCTTATGAGTTGGTGGATGTTGCTTCCCAGATCATCTCCGCCAGCTTTATAAAGCTCAGCGGGAAGGCCGTCATTTCCGGCGGCCTTATTAAGCTTGAGTTTAGATATAGCTATCCTCACTTCACTTAGGTCGGGTGGTTGGCAGTTTTCGCTGTCGTTTCCAATATTAAATGGTTCGTTCTGCCTGACAGCTGAATGTTGTTCGTCATCGCCGTTTAACAGTTTGCAGAAGTGGTTCTTCAATATCCTCAGCATCGACTGTGTCTCAACTACGATATTTCCTTGTTCATCTCGACAGGATTCTGTTCGGAGCCTTGTAGCCTTGGCTCTGACATTTTACACTTTGGTACAACTTGCTAACATCGTTCCTGGAGTGGCACCTCTCAATATCCTCGATCACGCGCTTTTCTTGCTCTTTCTTCTTCTTTCTGAAAAGCCGATATTCTTCCCTTCGTCTTTGCAGATACGAACGTCGTTGTCCTTTTTTCGTTTAGCATTGTCGTCAACAAGGGGGCTCAGTGGCGCGATGGTTAGTGCGATGAACTGCCGCGCAGGAGGTCTGGGTTCGATCCCAGCCGTAGCAACACCTAAATTGATTTTTCACTGGCCCTCCTCTCGTGATGATCTGACAAATCATCCGAGTAGTATCAATTGTCAAGAATAGCTTATCTCAACTTAGCCGTTCGGAGTCGGCATAAAACGCACACATGAATGGGTGTGAGAAAGCTAGGCCCTGGGTACTAACGAGCCTGTTGCGCCAAAAATTTGTATTTGTATTTGTATTGTCGTTAACAATAATATCAGTCCTTTCCGAGGCTATTGGTTGCTTCGTAACAATAGTTTTTTCCGTGGATGGGTAGTTAACCCAAAGCACAACCGCTAACCTGGAGGGTCAGGCCCTTGTTTTGACCCTAGGACAGCGGGCCGGAAAAAAATACCGATGTGAGTAACCCATTTTTGGGGTATGAGCGCTGCCGTTACTCCATAGCATCAATAGAAAAAAGTCGTTTTATGTCGAACCAGAAACGATCGTGATAAACTGTCTGAACAGTATTTTGTGAAAATGTCATTTTCTAATTTCATCCCCATAAAGTTTTTAACCACGCTTACTTTTTGGGGGTAATCGTTTTAAAAATAGGATATGACATGATAGGGTAAAATTATACGCACAGCGGATTTTAGCCTTTTCCGAAAATACTGCTTAAGATTCACTCTTTTCCTACATTTGCTTTAAAATTTCCCTGCTCGATTTAAGCATGGCATAGGAATTCTTGCATAAGTCTGTCGCTTATGACAAATTCGCATCCGTATAGTCGCTGGTTTTGCTTTTGCCGGGGCCACCCCATCGTATTTCCAGGATGGCAGAAATGTCTGCTTTGTAGTAGCTTAGAGATTCCGCTAGTTCATTGGCTAAGCCTGTTATGTTTTCCAATAGTTCAGATGAAGATACTAATGTCGTTAATAAAGTTAGTCCTTTCCAAGGCTATTGGTTGCTCCGTAACTATGTTCTTTATGTGACGCAGTAGTTAGTTCAAAGTACACGTCCAACCTGTAGAACCATCTTATAGCCCTAAAACATGGCGCCGTGAGTATCAATTACGAGATTTAGTGCAATAATCTCTAATCAAGGTGCCTGACTAACCCTTGAAATTTGTATATGGCCTGTTGTCCGAATTTGTCAGACCAGCTCATGTAGGTTTTCCAGTTCGTACAGCTTAATGAGGTTATAGCAACAATGACAGCTGTAAAAACCCATCCGGAACGACCCCAAAAGTCAAATTTCATTAAGGTATGGATTTCAATGACACTGGCAAAAGTTTACATTGTGCGGTCATATGTCACTTATTTCTGATGTACTCAGGAGGTATGCTGTGCTAGTCCTCGGGTGGTAAGGAGCCGATCACGAAATTATTTTAATTGGTTTCGAATCTTCACAATGGAAGACAGAAGCCCCTACACTAGTCTGCGGACTGGCTGACTCAGCGTGTTAAGAAGGTAGTGGAGACTAGGGTGCCCAACAAGGAAGGTGGTCACAATTGTATCAGGGTAGTGTGTCCGTAATCTGGGGTATTGACCAAAACTATGCGATAGTTCTGAAAATGTGGGTAGGCCTATCGTGAAATTAAATCTGTTCACGTTAAGTTTGCTTTACATTATCTGCCCATTACACTGTGTAGAAAATAAGTATCATCACATGCCACTTGCCATAAATGAAAAATGTGATCAAACATTAGCATAACCGGAAGTTCATATCGGGGAGGCATATCGCGTCAATATTGACAAGCTGCAATTAATTTAAAAAAAATATATGTAAACAAAATTATTTAACATTTGAAGTGAGACAACCAATCATCGGTAAATCAGCTTGCTTCAACAGAAAACAATATTATTTGCCCGGATAGAGTATTCTATAATACAGTGGTGTGACCAGCATTTCAAGATGACCTTGACCATGTGAAATCTTTTATATTTATACGATCAAAATCAGACGATCATCCCGTATAATTGCGACCGTGATGCTACAATAAAACTCCTCGTTTAATGTTTTATTCCATGTCTCCATATGGAGGGCTATGAAGTCACTTAGATCGCCATCCAGCATCGCTGTAAAATCATGCACCATTAACATCATTAAATTGAAATTAATGAAACACTATAAATCAGAGGCAACTGGTAATTTCAATTGCTTACAAATGATGCATCCGAAGGCATCTATTGCATCACTCAAAAAGGAAGTAGTAGCAAACAGCATCTTCCATTTTTGTTGAGTCAGACCTCAATCGATTTCAGCGTGGTATTTCATTGTTCCTGATCCACTTCATTGACAGGTTCCACCACATCGACAAGATGCATTTCGTAAAGATTCGTGCAAATTTCGTCAGTAACTGACGATGCAAACGACTCTTCTTTTTGTTGGTGTATTTAAATGTTAACGCGAATTAAATTAATATTTTTTCCAGTAGTTAAAGACCATTATACAACTAAACAGATGTCGTCCTTTTTGCCTCATTTTTTGCATCCTGTATCATGATATCATGGTGCGGTGCGGTTTACGAAGTAAAAAACCTGCATGAGCTGTTCTGACATATTCGGACAACAGAACATTTAGGCATTTTAAAGGTTTGGCAGGCTCCTTGAACAGAGATGTTGGTTTATGATCTGAAAAGCCAACGGTAGCGATCAATGCGTAATGGACACTGTTGAACCCGTATCCTAGACTAAACGTGTATCCCAAAGACCAATGAACACGGTGTCAACAAGCCATAAAATCGTTATTGATATACTAGGTTTCTGACGTCCACCACCTAAAAATTCAAGATTTAGTGAAGAATGCCAACAGACACCGCAGCCAAAAATGAGTTCTACAAGGCAAAGCTGCAGATGAGAGCTGCCATCGTTATAGGCAAATATGGAGGGAAGAACACCGGGTTTTAGGAAAGAAGAAAAAAGCGCAATAAAAGCGAGCGATCGAAGAAATAGTGTAAACGTCAAAGCTAGGAATACAAGACGCGATCAGAATCCTGTCGAGATGAACAAGGAAAGGTCATAGTAGAGATACAGTCTATGATAAGAATATGGACGAACCACTGCAGGCTGTTAAACGGCGACTTCAAACATTCTTCCACTGCCAGTCAGATCAAATCACTCAATACCAGAGGCGACGACTGCGAAAATACCAGTCATCCGATTTAAGTGAAGAGAGTATAGAAAGTTGTAAACTAAAGCTTAACAGGACTGCCGGAAATAACAGCCTACCAGCCCGGCTATATAAAGCCAGTGGAGATGATTTTGTAAGTAAGATTCAGCAACTTATAAGCTAAATTTTATTGGATGTAAGTTTGACTGAAGAATAGAACGTCAGCATCATTTGCTCGATCCACAAAATAAGAGGAGATATTTTAAACTGCGCCAACTACAGGAGCATAATTCTCCTCAACATTGCCTACAAGATCTTAACTGCCATAATATATGAACGCCTGACACCGTTTACCAAACAACCAGATCGGCTTTGTCAATGTGGTTTTAGTCCAGGAACGTCCACAACTAATCAAATCTTCACATTTTGGCAAATCCTTGAAAAAAACTTAAGAAGTCCAAATTGATATTCAACAACTATTCATCACCTACGACAACATTTATAGAGCCGACCTAAACAGAGTTTTGTCTAGTTTTGGTATAAAACCCAACCCAGGATAATGATGGAGAATTTGCGCTGCTCCTTCAGTGTCGGCAACGATCTCATCGAAACATTCGATTTTGATTCCAAAAAGGATTAAGACGCATTGTTGAGTGACTTATTTTTACATAATTCTTGACAGGATTGCGAAAATGGAAATGGAAACAGTAAATATGGAATGAACCTGGGCCTCAGTATATGCTGGACCAAGTATATGCTGTCAACACAAAAGGACACACAATATCGACGAACTGGATAGAATGCCACCATTGACAGATGTAACTTTGACAACTTCATCGCGTCAGAAATAAAACGAAGAATTACTCTTTCCAACCGTTGTTTCTTCGGACTAAGAAGGCAATTAAGTAGTAAAGCCCTCACTCGAACTACTAAGGATATCCTATATAAGACCCTGATTATCTCAAGAATCAAATTCAAGATGTCACATGACAGCGCATCGCCTTGCCTTAAACCTTTTTTTTGGTATCGAATGTGTCGGTAAGGTCGTTTCCGACCCTGATGGAGCAGCGAGAATTCTCTATCGTCATCCTACACAAACGGACGAGTTTGGGCGGTCTACCAAAACTAGACATGGCTCTGTATAGTTCGTCTCTATAAATGCAGTCGTATGCGGCTTTGAAATCGATAAATAGGTGGTGGGTATCGATTTGGACTTGTTGGGTTTTTTCCAGGATCTTCTGAAGTGTGAAAATTTAATCGGTTGTGGACTTTCCTGGCCTAAACACTGATAAGGGCCAATCAGGTTGTTGGTAAACGGTTTCAGGCGTTCACATATTACGGCAGATAGGATCTTGTACACCTATGCCTCTGTAGTCTTCTTTTTGGTGGATGCTGAGGTTCCATTCTTCATGCATACTTTCATCCGACCAGATTTGGCTTATGAGTTGGTGGATGTTACCAAGCATTATGAATTCTATACAGATGACGCATTGAGAACAAAAAAACAGAAACTTTTGCTCAGTAGCTTCATGGTACGGGCGGGCGGTGTGCATGAAAACACATGAAAAACAAGAACAAAAACATATGGCGGGCTGTGCCAGCACGACCCGCTAATTCTTCGACATTAGATGCTGGTGGTGTGTTGTGAGGCGAGAGGTTAAGGGATACGCGTTGCGCGAAGGCCTTGGCGGTCTCTTGCGATTGCAGTCATTACTGCGATAATGTCTTTTTAACATAAGTCTTCTTGCCTAAGTCTGACACTTATAACAAATCCGCATCCAAATATAACACGGTCCATCAGTGGCGTGGCGTGGAAAATGTTATATGGTAAGTCGGCAAAAATATGCACCTGCAAACGCTTTCTGAAATTATATTGTGTATTGCAAGTCGCATATAAGTAAAGCAATTCAAGCCAATTTCGTATACTTCAAGTCATTAAAGCCAAAATTTACAATGAACCTGAAGTATAATAAAAGTAGCTTCGAAAGAAACCTTTTTTGGCAGATGCAAATGCAATACCTTTAAGAAAATTGATGGTAAAAAAAGGAACTTCACAAATTACTTTTTGTTAAATTAAATAAATAAATAAATACAATAATAAAAAAATCCACATATAATATATACAAAAAAAGTTAAAAATAGGAAATATTAATGATAAGTAGGAATTTAAAAACAGCAAAAGTTTGAAAAAATTGTGAAAAGTTTTGCTAAACTGATTTTTTTATTTGTACTCTAAGTCTTTTCTCCGATCTTTTTTAACATATTCTGCAAGAACTTTTTCATAAAAGTTAGGTCTACTTTTCATTTTTAAAAGGAGTCGCTTTTCTATTGATAAAAGTGCTAAATCAGAGATCCTGTTTTCTCCTTGAGAATTTCTTAAATATGTATGAATTCTTTTCAGAGTGGAAAAAGATCTCTCCACGGAGGCAACAGTAAGCGGTAGTGTTAAAAATAGTGCAGTTAATTTTAAAATTTGGGAAAATGTTTCACGCAATATTTCGCTTCTCAAATGGTTATAAAGTGCTAGAACGTCAAGTTGTTGAAGTGAAGATGTAGTATAGAGAACTTTTAGTTCATTTTTCAAAGCTGTGAAATCGAAAATTCTAGGAAAAAAATTAATCAGAGAAGATATTTTATCATCTGGGCTTGATAGTGCAAAATTACTGTATTTTGTGCAGATACGAACGTCATTGTCCTTTTTTCGTTAAGCAGGGTTGTCGATAGTAATATCAGTCCTTTCCGAGACTATTGGTTGCTTCGTAACAATGGTTTTTTTCATGGGTGGATAGTTAACTCAAAGCACAACGCTCAACCTGAAGGGCCAGTTCCAATTTATTAGATACCCCTAGGACACGTGACTATCAGTATCCACTACGGGATTGAGCGCTGCCGTTGACCTTTCGGTTCACCCGCCACCATCTCTGTTCAAGGGGCCTGACTTACCATTGAAATTCCTAGATAACCTGTTGTCCGAATATGTCGAAGCAGCTTATCTAGGTTCGCCTGGGACGGTTCGCCTGGAAATAAGAAACGTTGTTGGTGATATTGGGGAAAACGGATATGCTGTATAAAGCTTCACGAGTACCCGACTTAATCATGTTATTTGCTACCGACCAGAAGTTGCATGAAAATTTCGTGGAATATTTTCAGAAAGTCGATTTACAAACGCCAGTGTTTAACTTATTAGGTTGCTGATATTTAATGAATGGAACGAATGAAATGTCGTGAAGTAATTAAGTCGAACTAGAACCACTGAACGGATTGTCGTGTGATAATTACCTTACCCGTGCTAAATCACTAACTTGGAGGAAATACCGATCAGCCAGACAGTCGCCCAGCTGGGGATCGTGATTAGGTTTATATGACGACGGGGAATGCCAACGAAATCGATTGTAGTTATCTATGCATATCAACTATGGTGGTTATATCAATTGAAATAGGTAATTGATATACCAAGTCTGTTCACAGGGGGCAGATGGTATGGGAAAATTAGCATTCAAAACGTGAAGCCTGAAGATTAGTGCAGTCTTAATTGTCGGCGCGTGCTATTGAACCTATTTTTAATATTTATTTGTGGTGTGGGTGCATCCGCATTATTACTACATCTTCTCCAGAGTGAATGCGGAATCTGTAATTACTCATTTATTTATAAACAAATTTATTTAATCTGTTTTCGATAATAGTACAGGTTTTAGATTGATTGACGAACAGGGTGGTATACGTGAGCGAAAAATGAGTTATCGTCTCTAAGAATATTTTAGCAATATTGCTATTTATACTCCAATGAATGGACTAGAGAGGTTAGTGCTGCTGTTATGAACTATTGCACAAAGGTTAGAAATGTAGAAACACCAAACTGATTTTTATTGGAGTATAATCAATTGTACTGGCGTAGTGGAATATTCTACATGAAGACAAGATTAGAAGATTAAGCTAATTTGATGAACTGGAACTTTAAAATTTTAAGAAAATAAGGTGGAAAAAGGAAGTCTGGCTTTTCAGTAAGAAGAAGATGTGAAATGAAATATCTAGCATTAAAGACCATATAGGATCTCAAACATAGCTTCTATATTCGTGTTTGTGTAGGACTTTTTTTATTTTTTCCTATGAATGGAACCTCATGTTCGATGTTTGTCATACGTTTGCAGGAGGTTGTCACTTGCGGGATTTGAAACAGGGAACTTGCGCTTAGATGTCCAATATACTAACCACTAGAGCACTGCGACCAAAGAAGAAGAAGAAGGAGTAGAAAAAAAAGGGATCAAACATCAAAGACAAACAGAGGTTACACTTCCTAGTTGTAGGTACAACTTTAAACAACGATATATACAATATGCCGGTGCTTAAGGATAGTGATGCCATTATATGAGGACACAAGCGTTCTCACTCTAGCCTCTCACTATCAACTCCTACTCTCACCTCCACGCTGGTGCCTGGTGGCTGCCTAGTACCTCGAATGGAGATGGGGTATTGAACCCCTGTGGAAGGTCGTTGCTGGCAGCAAACGAGAGAGGGGGAGGAGATTCCTCTCACTAAGGCACTCACTCTTAGGCGGCAGCGGAGGAATCCCTAGATGGAGTCAACGGTGGCGCCTACAGCTCCAGTTTGATCGAACTGGTAGTGAAATCCCTATATGAGCTGCTTCGACATATTTGAACACCAGGTCTATAGGGATTTCCAATACAGAGCCAGGGTATTGGAAACGAGTTGGTGGCGGAGGAGCCCTCAATGGGTCAACGGCAGCGCTCATACCCCAAAAATGGGCTACTGACATCGGTATTTTACAAGGGCCTGGCCCTCCAGGTTGGGGGTTGTGCTTTGGGTTAACTACCCATCCACAGAAAAAAAATATTGTTACGAAGCAACCAATAGCCTCGGAAAGGACTGATATTATTGTTGACGACCATGCTAAACGAAAAAAGGACAACGACGTTCGTATCTGCGCACCTGGAATGTGAGAACATTAAACAGGAGAGGTGCAGGCGAACAACTAGCGGAAGCCCTAAACTGCTACAAAGCATGCAGGAAATACGATGGGATGGGTCGGGCAAAAAGAGGATGAAAAACTGTGACATCTACTATGGACCGTGTTATAGTGAGCAGAAACAGCGACTTTTTGGATGCGGATTTGTTATAGGTGCCAGACTTAGGCAAGAAGTCTTATGTTTTCAAGACATTAGCGAACGCATTGTAACAATCCGCATCAAGTCCAAATTCGCCAGCATAAGCCTTATATGCGCTCATGCTCCAACGGAGGAAAAGGATGATATAACTAAGGATTGCTTCTACGAGCTCCTCGACAAAACCTATGAGCGACTACCAAAGTACGATGTTAAAATCGTGCTGGGAGATTTTAACGCAAAGGTAGGAAGAGAAGACATCTTTAGCAGTACTGTCGGAAAATATAGCCTACACGACAACACGTCTGATAACGGACTTAGGCTAATTGACTTCGCTACGGAACGAAATGCCACTATAGCCAGCACACGGTTTCCTCACCTCGATATCCGCAAGGGGACATGGCGGTCTCCAGATCAACGAACAGTCAACCAAATTGATCACATTGCGATAGACAAGAGGCACGCATCCAGTATTTTTTATGTCCGAACATTCCGAGGGGCTAACATCGACCTTGTTGTAGCCAAAGTAAGGATGCGGATATCCACCACGCCACAAAAAAACAGAAATACTGTGAAAAAATTTAATGTCGAAAGACTGCAATCGCCAGAGACCGCCAAGACCTTCGCGCAACGCGTATCCCTTAACCTCTCGACTCACAACATGCCACCAGCATCTAATGTCGAAGAACAATGGCAACGATGCCAACAAGCCATTAGATCAGCCGCAACTGATGTGCTAGGTTCGGTCTGACAACGGCTGTATATAGCCATTTCGTTGGTGTTTAGATTCCAATTTAGCTTGCTGTCAAGTATCACTCCCAGGTATTTGTCACTTACTGACAGTGAGAGGTAGGCCCCGCCCAGAGTAGGTGCCGCAAACTCTGCGATCGATCTCTTGCTAGTAAAAAGAACTAGTTCAGTTTTCTTTGGGTTTACACCCAGATTGGATTGTTTTGGTTCACCGTCCAAACGTGTCCACCTCCGAGGTAGTAAATATTTTACTTTGTTAACCACTGCTCCGCTATTAACTTTAACAACGGAACCACGTCCGAAATAAACTGAATTACCAATTACTATTTCTTCAGGCTAAGAACGTTATTAAGTAAAAAAAATAACTCGGTCTTCGTACGAGATACTTTAATTCCCTGATCATCCTAAGCAGTTTTAAAGGGTGATCCATTTCGAGGTTCCCTACTTTTTTAAAGAAAAAAATACAGAAAATTAAAATTTAATGGAGAATGTTTATTTCATTTGAAAGAACATTCTTTGGCATTTATTTTTTGAAGATTATGTCTATCAAATGTTGGCCGTTGCTACGTCGCAGATGGTCCATCCGTTGAGTCCAATTTTCGATCACTCGTTCGAGCATTTCGACTGGTAACTGGCGAATGACACGCGTGATGTTTTCCTCCAAGGCCTGAATCGAAGCGGGTTTGTCGGCATACGCTTTTGACTTTACATATCCCCACAGGAAAAAGTCTAACGGTGTGATATTACACGATCTTGGTGGCCAATCTACCGGCCCAAAACGTGAAATTATGTGCTCACCGAAATGTTCTCTCAATAAGTCCATTGATTGATGCGATGTGTGGGAAGTGGCGCCGTCTTGCTGAAACCAAATGTCGCCGAGATCAAGAGCTTCAATTTCAGGCATCAAATAGTCGGTTATTATGGCACGATAACGGTCGCCATTGACGGTTACGTTTGCACCGGCATAATTTTTATTATTATTATTATTATTATTTATTAACATGTTATTTTAAATTACAGGGTAATATAAAGATTATAGAACCTAGCTGCGGAGACTATTGGCTCTTATTTGATAAAATTATAAAGTTAAATTAAGAGTTTCAATAAATTTATTTACATTTTCAATATTTGTGGAGTTTGGATTTTTTAATATTTCATAGATTGATTTGTATTGAAATATGGACTCTATTATTGGTTTTGAAATTTGACAATTTTCTAGGAGATGTGGGATATTTAATGTTGTGTTGCAGGAAGTGCATATCGGCGGGTTGTTTTTGGTGAGCAGATGTTGGTGAGTTATTGATGTATGACCGAGTCTTAGGCGAACGAAGTTTGAGATTTTATTTTTAGATTGGTTTGTGGGGTATATTGGGTGAATTTTTTCTTCGTTTACTTTTTTATAATGGTGGTGATAGAGGCTCCATTCAGTTTCTTGCTTGGTTCTAAGGTTTTTACGAATAAATGTTTGAAGATCTTGTTTGGTAAACACATTGAATTGGTAAACTGGTGCGTCTTTTGCAGAATTTGCGGCTTTATCAGCTTTCTCATTTCCACGAATATTTACGTGCCCGGGGATCCGCATAAGTTTGATTTTATTTGGCTTCATAGCAATCTTGTTTCTTATTGCAGAAACTAGTTCAGTGTTATTGTTTGGGTTGCTTATTGCTTTTAAAACCGACATGCTATCGGAGCATACAACAAATTTGCCAGTGTAGTCCAAAGTTGCCTTAGTCGCTTGGAGGATTGCAAAAGCTTCTGCCGAGAAAATTGATGTGAATTCCGGGAGGGTACCAATGCTTAGAATATAACCATCTTCTAGTGTAACGGCAAACGATGTATTGTTGTGTGATTTGGATCCGTCTGTAAACATGAATTTCCAACCTTTATTTTTAAGTTTTGATGAGATGTCAGAAAATAAAGAGCAATATTGCGCGTTGCTGGTATTTGTTTTTCTATAGCGAGCCAAAGACAACAAAATCGACTCGGGTTGTATATGCCATGGCGGGTAAGATAAAACATAGTTTTGTGATTTTTTTATAGGAAGTTCCATTTTATGTGCTTTCTCAAGGATTTTGCTTATTGTGGACGGGATGCGTTTTTTACATTTGTGTCCAATGGATTGGTGAATATCCTTATCAATAACGGAGTTCTTTGAAAAAACCAACTTCGCAATTAACATTGATGTTATTTCTTCGTAACGTTGTTCAACTGATCGTTGATGCTCCTCCTTGCTGCCTGATGGTAAGTTGGCAGGATAATTTGAAGAGTGGTTTTAGGAGAATTGCCGTAAATATAAATACCATAGTCAATTTTACTTAGGACTAGCATTTTTGTAATATATGAAAGGGTATTAATATGCACATGACTTTTCTTACTTGCTAGATACTTAATGATACTGACTCTCGCAGCTAGCGATTTTTTCAAACTTAAGCAATGTTCCTTCCACTTAAACTTATTATTAAAGATTAATCCTAGAATACTGAGGGTTTTTACATTTTCGATTTGTACACTATTTATAGTAAGAGTAAGTTCAGGGCAATTAATTTTTCTGCAAATATGAAGTATTTTACATTTTTGTAATGATAATTTTGCTCCTGAAGCAGACGACCATTCTAATATATCTTTGACAACGTGATCGAATTGAGTCTTACATTTTTTTAAATCTTTTATTTTGCTTAATATATAAATGTCGTCTGCATAGAAGCAGCAATCTAAAAGTTTATAATTGTTCACTATAGTTGAAATTTCGTCGAAAGCAATAATAAATAATACCACCGATAATGGAGATCCTTGGGGGATTCCGTTATACAATGAATATGCATTAGAGAAAGAATCGTTAGCTCTCGTAACGAATTTTCTATTTGTTAAAAAAGATCTAACATAGTTGAAGATTTTTGTTCCAACGTCCCATGTTTTCAGCTTATTAAGCACTATATGCAAACCGATCCGGTCGAAGGCTTTTTCAAAGTCAAGCGAAAGCACCGATACGTGATTTTTTGAGGATATCGCTTTAGAGATATAATAATCCAAGTGAAGATGTGCGTCAACACATCCTCTGTTTGCTTTAAATGCCACTTGATTGGGGGATATTAATTTTTTTGTTTCAACGAGCCACATCAGGCGTTTTGCAACGATTTTTTCTAAGACTTTAGAGGAGCAAGATATGAGAGATATTGGGCGATAACCTTCAATTAAATATTTGTCCTTATTATGTTTAGGTATGGGCAGTAGCGTAGCAGTTTTCCAACTTTGTGGAATTACTGCGGTTTGGAGAACGTTATTGTATAGTATGACAAGTCTCTGTTTTACATCAAATGGTAAGTTTTTAAGCATTGGGTAGCAGATCCTATCTCTACCAGGTGTTTTACCCTTAGTTTTGCTCAAGCACGCTTCAAATTCAACTAAGGAAATAGGTTCTTCTATCCGCTGAGCGAAGGTATTGTAACTGGGTGTGTAGGAAGAGCTATTGCTAAATTCATTTTTTTTGGTTCTAAAAATCATGTGGAAATTTGTGTCTTTTGAGTATTCAGACCAGGTTTGAGAAAATAAATTAGCTATTTGTGTTGGATCTGTTATAATCGTATTATTTGATTGGATACATGATATTCTAAGTGGGTTGGGATTACCAGTAAGTCGACGGATGTTTTGCCAAATTTTTGTTGTAGTGGATTTCGGATTTATGCTAGAAGTAAATTCTGCGAAACTATTTGATTTGCTTTGTTTCAGTTCACGCCTAAATTTTGCATTTGCCTTTTTGTATAAAATTAAATTGGATTGAGTGAGTGATTTTTGGAATTCTTTCAATGCTTTCATTTTGTCTTTGCGTAGTGTCGAGAGAGTTGGGTTCCACCATGGGACAGTGCGTTTGTCCTGAAGTTTGTTTTTGGAAGTTGTTTGGGGAATCGAAACATTTGCAGCGGTTCTTATTGCTTTTTGAATTAAAGCTGCTTCCTTGTTGATGTTTGCCGTTGTGGGCTTGTCAGATAAGTATTCTGTTACAACTTTTTTGAAAATTGTCCAATTTGAAAAGTCAGTTTTAAATTGAGCGACAGGGGTTTTTTTTAAAAGGGTTATTCCGGGGTTAAAAATTGAAATGATTGGAAAATGATCACTGTTGTGTAGATCACTTAAAGTTTTCCAGGTGGTCATAGGAAATAACTCTGGTGAACAGCAGGTTATATCGATGTGGGTTAATGAGTTCTGTGTTGATAGATGTGTTGGTGAGCCGTCATTTAAAAGAATTAGATTTTCATTAAGCAAAAATTCTTCAAAAATGTCGCCTCTTTTGTTTGTGACTGGTGAACCCCAAAGCGTATTCCACGTGAAATTATGTGCTCACCGAAATGTTCTCTCAATAAGTCCATTGATTGATGTGATGTGTGGGAAGTGGCGCCGTCTTGCTGAAACCAAATGTCGCCGAGATCACGAGCTTCAATTGCAGGCATCAAATAGTCGGTCGCCATTGACGGTTACGTTCGCACCGGAATAATTTTTAAAGAAATATGGACCGATGATTCCACCGGCCCACAAACCACACCAAACCGTTGTTTTTTCTGGATGAAGTGGCAGTTTTTCAATCTCTTCAGGTTGCTCTTCGTTCCAAATGCGGCAATTTTGTTTGTTTACATACCCATTGAACCAGAAATGGGCCTCATCGCTAAAAAAATTTGCCTCGAAAACGTCGGATCTTCTTGGAACTTTTCAAGAGCCCATAGAGCGAAGCGATGTCGCTTGGGAACACGTGATCTGTCAAAAAAGGCTATTGAAAAAAGTATCTCTACTTGGATCACCCGTTACTTAGGGTGCGAAATATGTTGAAGACTCAGCCAAAGTCTTTACGTGTACAGCTCGTAAAGACTTTGGCGACATAGACCTGGTCAAATAAATTTGTGTTGGACTTTTTTATGATGAGCAAATCAACACACATATTCTGGCCCGTAAAGTCTTCGATTCCTAGTTAGATGCACCTTGATGCAGTATTAGTAAGTATGAGGTTGGAAAAATTAATACACAGTTGTAGCATAGCAAACATTTGTAAATGTCAACCTGGTATGTGCATCAGATATTGGATCCCAGCGATCATCTTCCACAAGTGATCGCCTACAGTCGAAATTGTTTTATCTTAAATTAAAATTCGATTTTCTAGAACCTTGGTGGTTGGATTAAATGAAAAAGTGACCAAAACCAAGTAGTCGACTATTTTTCTACCTCTTAAGCCACCTTCATTTTGGTCATGTCGCTCTCATGTCTGCCATTTGTCCCCTCTTCACGTACAAGTTCGAAAGTGTCTAATTATTCCCCGCTTTGCAGATTATTGTGCAGTCCCGTCAGTGTTGTAGAGTTGGACTTGTAGAAGTATGATCCGATATCGCATGCATTTTAATTTCGAGTGAAAAGTTTTGATCTCATTTTTCAGACCATCTGTTTCCTAGTAATTGCCTTCCAAAAGAAAATGCTAAAGTGCTTGCCTGACAAGCCTCTTTAGAAACGATGACACTGGAAAAAAATTTGAGCCCATATTTGTGTAAACATCTTCTTCAGCCCAGTTAGTAACTGGCTAAGGTAGAAATCTACTTTACCGTGCTTGTGGTCCATCCACATTTTCAATATTCGGTCCATCTTCCCTTTTGGAGATAAAAGACGCAACCTTTCCTGTCATACTCTATTCTTTTACCGTTTTTCTTCCAGCTTTATATCTTCGATTGAAGCTCGCATCGGTTCACGGACTTTATTCTTCTCGCGTAGGAATTAATCGACATTGATTTAGCCCATATAGGTGCATTTCGGTACAAAAAGTGTCTGACCAGCGGCGTTATTAAAAAAAGATTGGTCCAATGATGGGTTCAGGCAGAAATTCCCACCAAGCAGAGACACATTGTATTTCTCAAATTCACTTTTGCGTTTTCTAAACTCCTTTTCCTTATTTTAACAATTAACCCAATATACGCTGCAGAGAGCTTGTCCAAATATCCAATTCTTGATTACGGTGGCGAATTGATGTTTCTGGACCCTCAACACTGCCACGAAGTGCTTACCTGTTTTGTATTAAACTTCCACATTGTCTAAGATCTCAAATGAGATATTACTATGCCGACCATCATTTTTACGAAAATAAATAATTATAGCTGTCAAACCTTGAACCTTTTTTTTCCTTGAATTATATATAAATAAAGCGGTCCTTTTTATATAACTATGAACATGTCACAATACTTTTAGCCTTATCAATACTTTACCGCTTAAATGGCGCAAAATTCAAATATTCATGTCGATTATTGAATCCGGCGGATGCACTGCGGAGGAAAAGAGTTTGGCATTATTGAAAACGTTGGTAAGCAAGTGAATCCGTTGGATTCCCTCCTCCGGATTCAATTATTGACGTGATTGCTCATCCCAGAGATGTTCATTTGCTCCCGAAGCTGAGATTTTTTTAGAGTAACAGTCTCAGCAATTTTAACTGTTGGCTGTTTCTTCGTGTAATGCCTAAATGTTGACACCGATATTGTTTCCTTTTGTGCAACACAGACTCTTAAACTGTTATAATTGATTTCGTGTTGCATAATTTCAGGAGTGAGAATAAATGAATATATCTTGAACAACGTCGGTAATACAGTACACTAGTCGGCATAAATATTTTGACGAAATAAAAATCGTGCATTTTTGAGTTTAACTTCTAAATGGCTTGACAAGAATTCATGTTTATTTTTTCATTTTTATATATAACTAATACAAACTTAAAATAGGCAAACAAATATTTTTTCATAGAAGTCAAAAAAGATATAAATTAATTTGTAATTTCGTGTGTTGGCATAAGTATTTTGACAAGTATATAACTCTAAGAAAAAGCATTTTAAACTTAACAAAAGTAAATAAATAAAGAAGAATTTAGTAAAATATATAACCTCCTTTGGCTTCAATAACTTTTTGAAGGCGTCTCGGTACTGAATCTACTAAATTTTGAAGAATCTCTGGAGATATCTCTTCCCAAAGGGAAGTGACCTCAGAAATCGTCTCCTCTCTGGTTTTATTTAAAGAAACTGTTCTTTTGCGTTTCAAAAGAGACCAGACGTTTTCTATTATATTTAAATCTGGACTTTGAGGTGGCCAGTCCAAAGTGGCAACACCAACATCCTTCAAAAATTTAGTTATCATCCGGGCTTTGTGGCATGGGGCATTGTCCTGTTGCAGGATAAATGATTCACCATAAGCCTACCTCCGGAAGGAAAGGCATTATCATTTAGGGCTCTTAAATATTGACCTTGGTTCATCGAGCCGGTGATAGGAACCAATTCACCCAGGCCATTATACGCAACACATCCCCAGAACATGACAGAGCCTCCACCATGGCTCACTTTTTGACAAACGGGGCGTCTTTTTTGCCTTTCTACCTTTGGCAATCTAACGTAAAATTTGTTTTTTGATGAGTTATACTCAAAGGAGCTTTCATCTGTCCATAGAACGCTTCTCCAGTACTCCTTTGGCTTGTGCAGATGTTCCTTTGCGAAAGACAGTCTTTTAAGCTTGTTTACCTTTGATATGTACAGCACGTCCTTAGCTTTAAATGTTTTAAAATCTCCTTCCATTAAACGTCGTCGGACAGTGCGCTCACGGATTGGAATCGTTGCCGTCAAATTCCATTGATTTGCAGCAGTTTGAGGCTTCAGGAATATATTTCTTTTAAATTCCCGTAGAAGGGTTCGGTCTTCAGTGGGCGTTGTTTTGCGCTTAGCACCTGATCTCATTAGGTTTGTGATGTCATTATGCTTTTTAAACTTATTGATTTGATAGTGCACAGTTTGACGCGACACATTAAACTCATTTGCTATGTCTTTTACTGCCATTCCAGCGTTAAACTTCGCTACCATTGAAGATCTGACAACCAAACTCAACTCAGCCGTTTTACCCATGGTTTTTAATAAATTTTAATAAATTTTTATTTTGTTATCAACGTTTAATGTAAATTAAAGTTAACTACACAAGTTTTTTGGTTATCACGTGCTCAAAACTGTTAAAATATTTACACAAAGTTTCCGTCAAAATACTTATGCCACGTAAAAATTCTTTGTCTACATGCGTTCTTATCAGCAGAAAGAGAATGCAAAAGGTAAACAATACAAAACTTGGCATGCATAGAGCTAAAAATAGATTCTTTGTTTCGCGCATCATTTTTGCACCGTTGTTTTAACGATACCAAGCAAAGTTAGTCTCAATAGTCACAAAAAGGTTTCGTCAAAATACTTATGCCGACTAGTGTATTTGCATAATTCAAATGAGAAAAGAAAAGCGATTTTGTTTTAATCTTGAGCTCTTACTTTAGACTGTCCGTGTGTAATAACTAGTTACATTCTAGTATTTATACCCTATCCCATAAGGGGGTATATTAATTTTGACATTAAGTTTGTAACATAGAGAAATAATTTCGATACTTATACCTCAAAGTATATGGATCGATTCAGAATCGCTAGCTGAGTCGATTAAGCCATGTCTGTCCGTCCGTCCGTCCGTCTGTGTGTCACCGATTTTTGGGCCTTAAATTTTGAGCTAGAGTGTTGAAATTTGGTATATAAACTCTCTGGCCGACGAAGCAGAACAAGTGTAAACAATTTTGAAATCCGCCCTTTTAGAAAAACGTAGTTTTAAGCCAAACCGTAAGGAATTTCGAAAAACTGTCTGAGCAGCATATTTAGACAATCCTAATATCTATATTTCGTCCATACAAAGTTTTTTGCCACGCCCACTTTTTGGGGGCGTTTTTAGTAAAAAACGCTTTTTGTCCAAATTTTAAAACTTTCGAAAAAAATGTTGATGCAAGTACTTCCGCAATGGTAATATAAACATTTTGTCCATAGATCATTTTCACCTACGCCCACATTTTGGAGGCGTTTTCTTACAAAAACCATTTGTATACCCCATACCAAGGCATTAGCAATAGAAATACGTTGGTTTTTTGTCGAACCACAAAAGATTTTGATAAACTGTCTGAGCAATATATTGTGACAATGTCATTTTCTGTATTTCATCGCCTATGTATTTCAAGGCCTATATTTTGAGGATATTAATTTTAAGGATGGGATGGGATAGGGTATTAAACGATCCGCACAGCGGATTGTAGCCTTCTCATATGTTTTTTTGTTTAATTTCAAGCTGAACAGCTTCAGGAACATCACAAACCAGAAAATATTTTCGAAAGCCGAAAAAAACGTGTTTAAGGAACAACCTAGAGTCTGTGAACAAATACGGAAACCCTTAGCTGGTAAAAAGCTGGCACAAATAGAAGTAAAACAAAGAAATTAATACTTTTCTCGTGTTTGGAGCTCGATGCGAAAACATGCACTATCTAGACTCTATAACGAGCCGTCCGCTTTATAAACGATTGTAGATCTTTCTGCTTGTAAGAAATACTATTAAAGCCAATGCTCAGAAGAGCTATGCGAAATATAGTCCAACTATGCAATAATTGAAACTTTTGTTTATATTTTAATTTGTTAAAAGTATCTTCAGTGTCTAGGAACACAAATACTTTACTTTACTTTTACTTTGAAATTCATTTTTTATTATCTTAAAATACTAACTTAAAACTAGACAAAAATGATTAAATCTAACTTATAATTAACAATTTTTTTTTTCTTAAATTAACCTATCGGCCCTAAGCGGGCGCTCTAAGCTAATATTGAGTAGTTTTTTATTTTGCCTTTCGGCTTAAATTTATCTTTTGTTTATTTGTGTAATATATTTTAATTTTCAAAGAAAATTCAAAAAAACTTTGTTATACGACATTTTTGTTTTTTATATAAAAAGCTTAATCTAGGTTAAAACTAACTTAAGACTACTTAATACTACTTAATACACACCTAACTTAATTATAATCGGGGTGGCAAGCACTCGTTGCATATGCCCCGAGGGGTCGCCATCCCGATCGAGACTTTTTTTTGGCCCCCAGGCTGCATGTATTCCACCATATTGTACATCAAAATGGTGTACATGCCCCGCCCCAGACTTTTTTTCAAAATTTTTATTTTTCTTTATCATTAAGGAGTGGACTAAAAGTCCGCAAAGACCTGAGGAAGTGCAGAATCACTTCCCTCATGTAGCCACCAAAATTCCGTTCTCTGCCTTTCAGCATCGGTCCTATCGCGATCCGATACCGAAGTGCTAAAGCGGAGGAGCTCCGGAGCATTGTCGACATACCCGTCGCGGATTAGCCGCTTGTCACGCGCGTCACGGTAGCGGTGGTATAAAACCGGGTTACCGTTCCTGTCCTGTACCAACCCTAACGAATCGATATAAATAAATGCCTCTGGCGGAATAAAGCCAGACACGAGCGTACTCTCCATGTATGTTTCATTGGGGTAATAAGCCCCGAAGATCAGGCTGTTGTCGCTAGCCATCGCCCTTGCAGCGTGCCCCCGAGTCACCTTAATAAGGAAATTGTCGATTCTGTTCAGCTGGGCCCCATTGTAAAGAACCTCGTTGCGATGATATTTTATGTACTCAGAGTCCGGCGTTCGGTACAATCCTAAGCAGGATCGGAGACAACGCCTCTCAAACAGCCGTATCCTTTCCATGTAGGATGGTGAAATA
Organism: Rhingia campestris; assembly: GCA_932526625.1. Classification (NCBI taxonomy): domain Eukaryota; kingdom Metazoa; phylum Arthropoda; class Insecta; order Diptera; family Syrphidae; genus Rhingia; species Rhingia campestris. Next base: position 40,468,940 of record OW052184.1, on the reverse strand, counting down.
TTGAACCACACAGGACAACCGTAGGCGATGATCGGCCTTATGAGGGCCATGTAGCAAATGACTTTCACCCTTGAATCAAGTTGACTGCTTTGAAACAATCTTCTTGTCAGAGCATAAGCCCCCCTAGCCCTAGCCAGACAAGCATCCACATTTTTATTAAAATACAGAAACTTGTCAAGCCAGATGCCAAGGTATTTGACTTCAGTTCTCAGCGCCAACGGCCGTCCATGCTGTCCAATGATGCACAATTTTTTCCAGTTTTTTCTGGTATCGTAAGATGCCCTCTGCACTGGGGTCCTGAACAGAATTGTTTCGGTTTTTTGGAAATTGATCTTCAATTTCCAATCGGCGCAATATCCCTTGATGAGATCGAAGTCACGTTGCAAAAGTATGTTGATGACTCCGATTTTCGGACCTGATCTGTACGCCACCAGATCATCTGCATACGCTATAGCGTAATTAAGGGAACCTACAAGATCACTTGTATAAATGTTAAACAATATCGGGGAGTTCACCGCCCCCTGTTGTAAACCGTTTTTAATTTCAAAGACTTTACTCGAAGTTACGTTGCCACATTTGACGACGAACTTCTTTCCCATTAGCATTTCATAAATCATATATAGCATGGGTTTACGCATGCCAAGTCTGGTTAGCTTGTAGAAAAGCCCTTCTAACCATACGGTGTCGAAGGCCTTCTCAAAGGCAACCAGACAGGCCCCTGTGCATTGTCCTTTGGATTTATTCCATTGGATGTCGGAGACTAGTTTCGACGCGGCATGAATAGTGTCATGCCTCGCTCGAAAACCAAACTGATTTTCCGGGATAATTTTATTTTCCTCGACCCACTCAAGCAGAGCCCTATTGACTATCTTCTCGAATACCTTGCTTTCATTCGGCAGAAGGCTTATTGACCGAAGATTTTCAGGGTTTGTTCTGTCCTTGTCCTTTTTGGACCGGATAATGTGCATTATTCAGTGCATTGTTAAACAGCGTGGTGAAAATATCGACTGCCTCTATTGGCAGGTGTCTCAACACGACGTTTGGGACCCCGTCCTCTCCCGCCGACTTTTTATTCTTCAGTGATACAAAGATGTCCAGGAGTTCATCTTTTTGCACGAACAGCATCAGGCTATTGGCGACTATGCCATTTGAAGGGTTTTCGTCATTGAATACGGTAAAACCGTTATCCTCAGATCGCCAAGCTTGAAGTTCGGTACGTAGATAAAAGTGATTCAGAAAGGCTCTCTCCTCAATATCGTGATTTGGGCGAACAGGATTGTTCACCGTATACACGATCTCGAAGACAGCGCCTATCGAATTCGCCTTCTACTGAGGATCTCCGATCGTGAAAAAACCGTCGTTAGAGTCAACACTTTCCGGACTTATACCAACAGCCGTGAGTGTCTGTCTGTTCTCTGTCGTTTGGGAAATTCTGACACATGGAATGTCGTTATGATCCTTTCGCCTGAAAATTTTATTTATTTGCGGGAACATATTCGGGCTACTGGTTTTTATAGCCCGAATTTACTTGCCCCAGTACAAACTTACAGATTGTTTGTAATTCTCCGTGATTAACTGTTTGAGGTTTTTGATCAACGACTTCAATGTCCGAACCTCCGGGTCTTGTCTGTCAGTAAATTGCCTCCGCAGCCGTTTAAGCTTCGAGACCAGTCTGCTTTTGTGTTTATGGAGTGCATCGATTGTTGGCGTTCGATACTTCTCCGTCTGGTCGTCAGAACTAGTTACCTTGGGGATAACTTGATCCATTGACCTTTTAATGACCTCATTAATTTTTAATAAATTTTGGTCGATTTCGTAGTTCGTAAGGTTTCGGTTTGTCGGAGGGTTGATTTCGCTCAAACGTAATTCTCGCTTTACAACTCTGGCGAAGCGCGGCCAGTTCGTCCTTCGATAGTCGAAAGAACGCACCTGGTCGAACTCCTCCAGTTGAGTTTGCTCGTTTGGGATCCTGAATACGGCATCGATTCCGAGGTGGTCACTATCGTAATCGAATGCTCGCACACAGTTCCGCGCGTGTTCGTTATTTGTCAGTTCTAGTCTGTTGTCCATAAGCGCTAAGTCCAAGAAAGAGTTTCCTCTCGGGAAAGACGGGATATCCGTTGCGTACAAACTAAGTTTGTACTCAATCGTATTTTGTTCCCTCCAAATTTGAAGCAGTCGGCCTCTAGTGTTCGCGATTGTATTTCCCCAAGCCGCATGCTTAGCGTTAAGATCGCCGGCCAAAAAGTAATAGTTTTCAGCCAAATGAAGCTGTAGGCAACGAAAAAGTGTCTCGAGCTCTGTTATAAATTGAGTTTGTTGAGTTGCTTCAGGCGCATAAAGCGACACCACATACATTCTCCTCCCACTGTGGAGAGGAATGCATACGATGCATGCTTCCAGCACCCGGAACCTACTTACTTCCCCGCTATATATGACTTTATGGCGTAAGCCTTTGCGTAATAAGACATCGACCCCACCCCCTTGGGAGGAGTGGGGTCGGTCTCTTCTCACTACATGATAATTACTGTATCCCAATTTGTGTTTCTGGTTTAGCTTAGTTTCGCTGACCAAAAGTACATCCGGGAGTTGAGGAACACAAATACCTACATAACCATTGACTATTCAAACTTTTCAATTATGTGAACTAATGTATGTAGAGCTGTTAATATAGTCCATACCAAATCAGTTGGCCAACGGTCGATTGCGCAGAGAGAGGATTTACGAGAAATTTAAGATATTTTAAAATAAATTTTAAGAGACCTGCGCAGTAGAATGGCCAACTGATTTGGAGTATGCTGACGTTCCTTTGCAGTTCGTATGTAGAGATCCATATCGCAGATTTATGTCAATGCTATTGTGATCAGTCTTTTTAAGATTTTTAGATCAACTGATGGAAAGCTATAAGGATTATGATCTTTCCGAGTAGTTTTTTTTTAAAAATCAAATAAAACACTCAAATTTGCATCAATTATTCAAAATTTTTATTGTAATCGATAAATAGGCCTTTGCCATTTTCGTTTTAATGATAACTTCATGTAAATGTTGTCCACGGCTCCGTTTCAAATGGTTCATTCGGATGGTCCAATTTTGCGTCACTTTTTCGAGTATTTCGGCCTGTATTCAACGAATTACGCGTGTTATGTTATCCTGTAAGGCTTCAATCTTGTTCGGCTTGTCCACATAGACTTACGACTTTACATAACCCCACAAAAAAGAATCAAAAGGCGTTAAATCGCATGATCTTGGCGGCCAACTCACAGGGCCATTTCTTCCTTCGACGTTTCCATTGTTTCACGAGCTGTGTGGCATGTGGCACCGTCTTGATGAAACCACATGTCATACATTTTAATCTCAGCCAACTGGGCAAAAAAAAAAAATCGCGTACCATGTCTCGATATCGTTCGCCGTTGACGGTAACATTTCTTCCAAGGTCGTCTTTGGAGAAAAATAGGCCGATGATGCCACCAGGCCATAAACCACACCAAACTGTCGTTTTTTCGGGATGCATCGGTAATTCTTGTATGGCATATGGCTATTCATCACTCCAGATGCGACAGTGTTGCTTATTTACGTATCCGTTGAGCCAGAAATGAGCCTCATCGCTGAACACAATTTTTCGATAAAACAGCGGATTTTCATGGAGCTGTTCTAAGGCCCATTCACCAAAAAAATTGACGTTTGTGGTAAGTCATTCGGCTTCAATTCTTGCAAAAGTTGAATTTTATAGGCTTTTGAACCCAAATCGACACGTAAAATTTTCCATGCGGTTGAGTAACACGAATTGGCGAATTGACATTTCACGATCTTCATTAACATTGGACGCTACGACTGAAATGTTTTCTTCGGTAAGCACTCTACGCATGCGAGTCGATGGTTTAATGTCCAACAAAGTAAATTTGGTGATATACAACACGAATAGTTGGTGTCGATTATGACAACAATAATATGGTCATAACAAACGATCCACATTTTTCACAGAGCACGAATTTTGATAATAAATTTCAATAATTTTCAATCGTTGCTCGTTTGTAAGTCTTTCCATGATTAAATGGCAGAGTATGCTGAAAGCTTTTCAATTTGACAGATGACGTATGGGCGCCATTACTATCCAGTGCTGCCAACCTGAAAAAAAACTTAACTCTTAAAAAATCACCCGTTACCACGTTCACTAAGTTTTTATATGTTGTCACCACGTAAGGACACACAACATCGACGAATTAAACAGAATGTCGTTATTGACAGATATAACTTTGAGGTAGTACCTCTGCTCCGCTAACAACAATATCTCGTCAAAAATTGAACGAAGGATAACTCTTGCCAATCACTGTTTCTTCGGGCTATGAAGGCAATTCAGTAGTAAAGATCTCACTCGAACTACGAACGAGATTCTATATAAGATCCTGATCATCCCAGTCCTGCTCTACGCCAAAGCCTTAATCGATTTGAGAGAAAAATTCTTAGAAAAATCTTCGGTCACGTTTGCGTTGACGGGCTTTGGAGACGAAGATTCAACAAAAAAAAAAACTATACGAGCTGTATAGCGACATACCCCTAGTCCAAAGAAGCTGTGCATTAGACGTTCAAGATGGCTAGGACATGTAGAACAAATGGACACCAATACTCCGGCTCAAAGCGTCTTCGATTCCCAGATTATTCGGACGCAGTAGAGGAAGGCCTAGCCTAAAGTGGCGCGCACAAGTAGAAACCGACCTCAACCAACATGGAGTGCGTAACTGGGGGCAGTTTGCTAAATACCGGGCTAATTGGGGAGGCATATTGGTTGAGGCCCAGGACTGTAGCGCCACTTAACAAAATAAGTATGTAAGTGCTACGTTCAATTGCATATAACTTCAAGGGCAGTCTCCCAGCATTGAGGGACAGGTTCAGAAGTATTTTATCTTTTGTAATAACCCTATAGGAGTATTATTTGAGTATTCGATCACATCATCTACCCCGACGTTCATTCCATCATTTACCAAGGTCAATCTACTTGCTACTCATTGCTACTCAGGCAGTTACACGTTGCCATACTGTGCTCAGTCTGTTCCTGTACTCGAGAACGTAGAACGTTTTATGGAACCAATCCACTTGCGTACTCGTACAGCAGCAAACGTATTATTTGATCCTGAGAAACACATATCTAGTTCAGCCCTAAAAACACAAATCGTCTTCTCCGTCTTATCCGACTACCGAACAATTGCACGTATCTCGTCCGCTAAAGAAATACCTTGAATCACGAAAACTTCAAAGCGACCGACCGAATACGATTTCCGTAGCAACAGGTCCACAGTGATTTATACCGTAAATTGGAACCAATCAATCCAGCTTGGTGGCGAATAAAAAAAACCGTTTCACCTGATATTTCCAAAGTCTTTGGCAGACTTCGAATCAAGCCCTTTTGTCCAAAATGCATGATCATGGAATCGATGAAACTCTTTTCTATGCATTAGTAAATAACTACATCTCGAAACGTTCAACTGAAGTTGTGTTGGACGGTTTTTACTCCTACTAACCAAATAAATGCTGATATTTCACCACTTCTAATCTGGCCTTACTTTATAAATCATGCATACGCCCCAAACTTGAGTTCAACGCCCACATCTGGTGAGATGCAGCGAAACCATCATTGCACCTACTTGATAGGGCACAAAGACGTGCAATAAAACTGATAGGAGACTCAACCATAGCGAACTCTATAGTTTCACATAAACATCGTAGAAATGTCTCCTGCCAAATACTCTGCTTTTTTTCTGTTTTTTACTAGATGCAATCCAAATTCCATTTTCTTCCTTAAGATTGCTTGGAACAATTGCACTTACTTACTTAAGTGGCGCTACAGTCCGGAATGAACCTGGGCCTCAACCAACATGCCTCTCCAATTAGCCCGGTCCTTAGCTAACTGCCTCCAGTTGCGCACTCCAAGTTGGTTGAGGTCGGTTTCCACTTGTGCGCGCCACTTAAGGCGAGGTCTTCCTCTACTGCGTCCGACGTCTGGCTGGGAATCGAAGACTCTGCGAGCCGGAGTATTGGTGTCCATTCGTTCTACATGTCCTAGCCATCTTAAACGTCCAATGCGGAGTTTTTTGACCAGGGGCATGTCGCTGCACAGCTCGTATAGTTCTTGGTTGAATCTTCGTCTCCATAGCCCGTCAACGCAAACGGGACCGAAGATTTTTCGAAGAATTTTCCTCTCGAATCTACCAAGGATTTCTTCATCCGCTTTTGATACGGTACATGCTTCAGCGCCGTAGAGCTAATAAATTGCCTTCTTAGCCCGAAGAAACAGCGGTTGGCAAGAGTAATTCTTCGTTTAATTTCTGACGAGATGTTGTTGTCAGAGTTAAAAGCGGAGCCGAGGTAGACAAAGTCCCGTACTACCTCAAAGTTATATCTGTCAATGGTGACGTTCTGTCCAATTCGTCGATGTTGTGAGTCCTTTCATGATGACAGCATATACTTAGTCTTACCCTCATTTACTGCTAAACCCATTTTTGCCGCTTCCTTCTCTATACTAGCAAAGGTGGCTATGACATCACGTTGAGTCCTACCAATGATGTCAATATCGTCGGCGTATGCTAGTAGTTGCACCGGTTTTTGGAAAATTGCGACTCTGGTGTTGGCTTTGGAGTTTTGCACATTCCTCTCAAGAATCAAATTGAAGAATTCACATGACAGCGCATCGCCTTGCCTAAATCCTTTTTTGGTATCGAATGTGTCGGTGAGGTCGTTTCCAACCCTGATGGAGCAGCGAGAATTCTCTATCGTCATCCTACACAAACGGACGAGTTTGGGCGGTATACCAAAACTAGACATGGCTCTGTATAGTTCGTCTCTATAAATGCTGTCGTATGCGGCTTTGAAATCGATAAATAGGTGGTGGGTATCGATTTGGACTTCTTGAGTTTATTTCCAGGATGTGCCGAAGTGTGAAAATTTGATCGGTTGTGGACGTTCCTGGCCTAAAACCACACTGATAAGGGCCGATCAGGTTGTTGGTAAACGGTTTCATGCGTTCACATATTACGGCAGATAGGATCTTGTAGGCGATGTTGAGCAGACTTATGCCTCTGTAGTTGGCGCAGTTCAGAGGGTCTCCTTTTTTGTGGATCGGGCAAACGATGCTGAGGTTCCATTCTTCAGGCATGCTTTCATCCGACCAGATTTGGCTTATGAGTTGGTGGAAGTTACTTACCAAGTCATCTCCGCCGGCCTTATAAAGCTAATCGGGAAGGCCGTCATTTCCGGCAGCCTTATTAAGCTTGAGTTTAGATATTGCTATCCTCACTTCACTCAGGTCGGGTGGTTGGCAGTTTTCGCTGTCGTTGCCAATATTGAGTGGTTCGTTCTGCCTGACAGCGGAATGTTGTTCGTCATCGCCGTTTAACAGTTTGCAGAAGTGGTTCTTCCATATCCTCAGCATCGACTGTGTCTCAACTACAATATTTCCGTGTTCATCTCGACAGGATTCTGTTCGAGCCTTGTATCCTTGGCTTTGACGTTTAACACTTTGGTAAAACTTGCGAACATCGTTCCTGGAGTGGCACCTCTCTATATCCTCGATCGCGCGCTTTTCTTGCTCTTTTTTCTTCTTGCTGAAAAGCCGATGTTCTTCCCTTCTTCTTTGCCTATAGAGCTCAATGGCAGCTCTCGTCTTCACCTGCAGCTTAGCCTTGTAGGCCTCGTTCTTGGCTGCGAGCATCTGTCGGCATTCCTCATCAAACCAGGGGTTTCCTGCTAGTGGCCGAGAGAAACCTAGCACATCAGTTGCGGCTGATCTAATGGCCTGTTGACATCGTTGCCATTGCTCTTCGACATTCGATGCTGGTGGTATGGTGTTAATCGAGAGGTTAAGGGATACGCGTTGTGCGAAGGTCTTGGCGGTCTCTTGCGATTGCAGTCTACCGACATTAAATTTTTTCACAGTATTTCTGGATTGTTGTGGCGTGGTGGATATCCGCATTCTTACCTTGGCTGCTACAAGGTAGTGATCCGAGTCGATGTTAGCTCCTCGGAATGTTCGGACATCCAAAATACTGGATGCGTGCCTCTTATCTATCGCAATGTGATCAATTTGGTTGACCGTTCGTTGATCTGGAGACCGCCGTGTCCCCTTATGAATATCGAGGTGAGGAAACCGTGTGCTGGCTATAGTGGCATTTCGTTCCGTAGCGAAGTCAATTAGCCTAAGTCCGTTACCAGACTTGTTGTCGTGTAGGCTTTGTTTTCCGACAATACTTCTAAAGATGTCGTCTCTTCCTACCTTTGCTTTAAAATCTCCCAGCACGATTTTAACATCGTACTTCGGTAGTCGCTCATAGGTTTTGTCAAGGAGCTCGTAGAAGCAATCCTTAGTTATATCATCTTTTTCCTCCGTCGGAGCATGAGCGCATATAAGGCTTATGTTGGCGAATTTGGCCTTGATGCGGATTGTTACTATGCGTTCGCTAATGTCTTGGAAACATAAGACTTCTTGCCTAAGTCTGGCACTTATAACAAATCCGCATCCGAATAGTCGCTGTTTCTGCTCACTATAACACGGTCCGTAGTAGATGTCACAGTTTTTCATCCTCTTTTTGCCCTGCCCATCCCATCGTATTTCCTGGATGGCAGTTATGTCTGCTTTGTAGCAGTTTAGGGCTTCCGCTAGTTGTTCGCCTGCACCTCTCCTGTTTAATGTTCTCACATTCCAGGTGCAGATACGAACGGTTCATCCGCCACCATCTCTGTTCAAGGGGCCTGACTACCCTTGAAATTCCTAGACAACCTGTTGTCCGAATATGTCAGAGCAGCTAATCTAGGTTCGCCTGGGTCAGCAGGCCGGGTATTCATCCGTGCCATTCTCACCAGGGTGTTTATAGTGTTGCTGTTTTTCGTCGTGTAATCAACACTTGCACTTATCGTTTAGCAAGAAAAATCCGGTTGGATGAGACCAGTACCCGATGGTTACCACTTGGAGGTAAAAATAAGCACATTTGATGTGTAGTCAGAGTTACAACACTGGGCATTGCCAAGTTAACGCCAGAGTCTATCCTCGTTCTACAACACCCAACCATCACAATTGCACTAGAAAAAAGGAAATATCTACAATTATGTTGCCATGCAGAGCCTCACCTAGCTTTTCCATAAATGTGAGTAAAGTTATATTTTTCTACAAAGAATGGGATCTCATGTTTAACACCGATTCCGAATGGTAAACTTGAGAAGTTTCTCGTGAAAATTTAATACTGTTGGTCAGACTTCTGCATGAGGTGGGCAATGATAAAAATAGTAGGTGCCAGTTTCTGGATTTCAACCAAGGATCCTGCGCTGATTAGTTTAAACCACCAATATTTGCTATCCCAAATTCAGTTCTCGTTTCAGCCGGTAGATGCTAACATCCTCGGCCTTAAAGTCGACTGACAAAAATATGATGGTTCTCGACATGAACTTACTTGAGCTTTTCCAGGCCTTATTTCGTAGAGCACAATCTTTTAGGCGCTTTTACTTTAGGGCAGATTTGCCAGGATATCAAACAAAACGTTCCCTGCTTTGGCCTTTACAAAAAAAAAAAAATATTGCGGAATACAAAATACCCACCAGTCTTATATCCTGTTGTTGGGTTCAACAATTAATCACCGTTTCAGAGTGAATTTCTCATTTGATATATCAACGCATCAAGTTACACACGTTTAGTTCAGCCACAGCAAAACTACGCTTAGCATAGTCCCAACTATTGCCATTACCTGCATACAAATGGTTTAGCTCCTGCCAAGCGAAACGCAGATGTTCCCTTCGAACAATCGAACACAGCGCCGAATCCTTGCATTGTTGCATAACTGCATTTCAAATTTTATATGGTCCCTGCCATCCCTGATGATGATGATTCTGATGATCATGAACTTGAATCATGAATCAACCGATAAATATTGGCTTATACGCGAAGCAGAACAAAAGGATATCTGATGTTATTGTTGTTGCACAAAAAGAAAATATGTCTGCGACGCGAGGGGTTGTTTCACCAGAAACACCTCCCCTATATGTTGAATGCCAGGATATCCATATGACAATTGCGATTGAACATGCTGCCTGCTTTCATTTTTTTTTTTTGAAAAATGTGCATTCGGTGACACGGGCGCTATGCCTAACAAGGACAAATGACAAACAAGGGGGAAAGGAACCGCTGCCAGGATGGTAGTTTGTTCATCACTTCTAATAATGTGACTACCGATTGTGGGGTGTAAATTATGAGATACAAATGATTACAATAGACCAGCGTTTCCGAATATATTATATTTCCCAAATTTATGTACTAATTGCAATGTTCTGCTGGTTCCGTGTATATTATGTAAATACTTTCTTACGATTTGTGGGTTTTGACTGACAAATAGAAAGTGGAACAAATCGCATTTCCCTTTGGTTGCGTTACTTCAACTTAACGCAAACCAATTTGGCTATACATACCTATTTTCTGCACCTTCGAAGTAACTTAAGAAAAACGACAAAAAAACCAATTGACCCTTCCTAAAATGGGCGTATCGTACACCTTTTGCAAGCACCTGTGAGAGCTACTTTTGGGATATAATTATTGCTCTACTAATTGCTTTTAACCATGTCTCAGGAGGAACATCCGGAATATGCGTGACTTGGCAGCTCATAGTGAATTAACCTACCGAAGCGAGGAGGCGAAGGCACAGTTCTACCGTTTGCTGTAGTATTAGATACCCATAGCTTGAAAAAAAAAAAACAAATCAGATTTTTCCAAAATGAATTTACATGCTCGTGGAATAAATTATAAACCTACACAGTGGCACATCATTTGTGCTAGGCGGTTGTATAAAAAAGCACGCATGACTAATTACGCACACTGGGTATTTGCATCACGCAATCGTGTTGCTGTCAATTTGGTGACCAATTTGGGCGACGCGACGATGATTTATTTATTTTGTTTTTAATGTGGAACTCAGATTTAAGGCTAGTGATAAAAACGTGATATTAACACTTTAACTTTAGGTTAACAAATTTGACAAGTGGAATTCGAGACCAAAATATCTTAAATTTTTGTATGTAAGCCGGTGTCAAAAATTGCGTTACAAATTTAGGCGCTTGGACACTGAGGCCTGCTCAAGAAGTTAAATTTTAACAATTTACCCTTTTGCTTTTCTTTGACTCCAGTCCGTGTGTCAATTTCGTTAAAATTGCTGTTAAATTTTATCCAGTGGCTAATTTTTGATGGTCGGGTGTGGTAGAACGAGGGTAGACTCTGATTGGCTTTAACTTGGCAATGCCCAGTGCTCGTAACTCTGGCTACACATCAAATGTGCTTATATTTTACCTCCAAGATGGTGTCGGATGAACCGAAAGGTCAACGGCAGCGCTCAATCCCGTAGTGGATACTGATGGCCCCGTGGGTATCTAATAGGGGTATCTAATAAATTGGAAATTTGGAATTGTAAACTACCCACCCATGGAAAAAAACTATTGTTACGAAGCAACCATAGCCTCGGAAAGGACTGATATTACTGTTGACGACCCTGCTAAACGAAAAAAGGACAACGACGTGCTTATCTGCACCTGGAATGTGAGAACATTAAACAGGAGAGGTGCAGGCGAACAACTAACAGAAGCTCTAAACTGCTACAACAGACATTACTGCCATCCAGGAAATACGATGGGATGGGCCGGGCAAAAAGAGGATGAAAAACTGTGACATCTACTATGGACCGTGTTATAGTGAGCAGAAACAGCCACTATTCCCATGCGGATTTGTTATAAGTGCCAGACTTATGCAAAAAGTCTTATGTTTCCAAGACATTAGCGAACGCATTGTAACAATCCGCATCAAGGCCAAATTCGCCAACATAAGCCTTATATGCGCTCACGCTCCGACGGAAGAAAAAGATGATATAGCTAAGGATTGCTTCTACGAGCTCCTCGACAAAACCTATGAGCGACTACCGAAGTACGATATTAAAACCGTGCTGGGAGATTTTAACGCAAAGGTAGGAAGAGAAGACATCTTTAGAAGTATTGTCGGAAAACATAGCCTACACGACAACACGTCTGGTAACGGACTTAGGCTAATTGATTTCGCTACGGAACGAAATGCCACTATAGCCAGCACACGGTTTCCTCACCTCCATATCCATAAGGGGACATGGCGGTCTCCAGATCAACGAACGGTCAACCAAATTGATCACATTGCGATAGATAAGAGGCACGCATCCAGTATTTTGGGTGTCCGAACATTCCGAGGAGCTAACATTTACTCGGATCACTACCTTGTAGCAGCAAAGGTAAGAATGCGGATATCCACCACGCCACAACAATCCAGGAATACTGTGAAAAAATTTAATGTCGGAAGACTGCAATTGCAAGAGACCGCCAAGACCTTCGCATAACGCGTATCCCTTAACCTCTCGATTAACACCATACCACCAGCATCGAATGTCGAAGAGCAATGGCAACGATGCCAACAGGCCATTAGATCAGCCGCAACTGATGTGCTAGGTTTCTCGCGCCCACCAGCAAGAAACCCCTGGTTTGATGAGGAATGCCGACAGATGCTCGCAGCCAAGAACGAGGCCTACAAGGCTAAGCTGCAGGTGAAGACGAGAGCTGCCATTGAGCTCTATAGGCAAAGAAGAAGGGAAGAACATCGGCTTTTCAGCAAGAAGAAAAAAGAGCAAGAAAAGCGCGCGAACTAGTTTATAGAGAGGTGCCACTCCAGAAACGATGTTTGCAAATTTTACCAAAGTGTAAAACGTCAAAGCCAAGGATACAAGGCTCGAACAGAATCCTGTCGAGATGAACAATGAATTATCGTAGTTGAGACACAGTCGATGCTGAGGATATGGAAGAACCACCTCTGCAGACTGTATTACGGCTGACGAACAACATACCACTGTCAGGCAGAGCGAACCATGTAATATTGGCACCGGCAGCGAAAACTACCAACCACCCGATCTAAGTGAAGTGAGGATAGCAATATCTAAACTCAAGCTTAATAAGGCCGCCGGAAATGACGGCCTTCCCGCTGAGCTTTATAAAGCAGGCGGAGATGACTTGGTAAGTAACATCCACCAACTAATAAGCCAAATCTGATCGGATAAAAGTATTCCTCAAGAATGGAACCTCAGCATCGTTTGCCCGAAAGAAGACCCTCTCAACTGCGCCAACTACAGAGGCATAAGTCTACAAGATCATATCTGCCGTAATATGTGAACGCCTGAAACCGTTTACAAACAACCTAATCGGCCATTATCAGTGTGGTTTTAGTCCTGGAAAGTCCACAACTGATCATATCTTCACACTTCGGCAGATCCTGGAAAAAACAGATACCCACTACCAATTCATCGATTTCAAGGCCGTATACGACAGCATTTATAGAGACGAACTATGCTGAGCCATGTCTAGTTTTGGTTATTGAGAGGATTGTGCAAAACTCAAGAGCTAACACCAGAGGCACAATCCTCTGCATACCCCGATGACATTGACATCATACACATTGGTAGAACTCAACGTGATGTCGTAGCCGCGTTTGCTAGTAACGAGAAACGGGTTTGGCTGAAAACGAGGATAAGACCAAGTATATGTTGTCAACACGGAAGGACACACCATATCGACGAATTGGATAGAACGTCACCATTGGAAGATATAACTTTGAAGTAGTGATGTAAGTAGTACGGGACAAATCGTCTTGATAGGTTTTATTTAAAATCCCGAGTTCGAATTTTTTCACGAAATGTCCCATTCTTTATGTAAAACCTGCGTAATGGACCTGGGCCTCAACCAACAAACATGAATCGTAAAAAAGTCCGGTCCTTAGCTAGCTGCTTCCCAGTTGCGTACTTCAAACTCTGCGAGCCGGAGTATTATTGTACATTCGATCTACATATCCTAGCAACCTTAAACGTCAAACAAAGGAACCTTCCTCGATTTTAAAAAAGGAAAGGATTGCGCGTATATGTGAGAATAAAGAAGCTATCGATTTGTGGACCATATTGGGTTAATATTTATATTATTTATACAGAAGAACAGCTAAGGTGAAGATAGCAAGCTGATTGGCTTTGTGTAAAACGATAATACTATTGCTGTCCCTCACGAAATTTGATGCCAGGGTATCATACTCAAGAAGAACCCGAGATTCATTTTCAAATTTGCTATCTGAGCTACCAAAGCTACAAAAAAACTGGGCCTGATATGTTTTTTTAAATATAAAGCCAATCGAATTCAACTTTCTATTTCAAAATCACTGCTTTATGAGTTTAGTTAGCTTTTGGAGCTGCATATAACTTGGATGTACTTTGTGATCATCTCTGTCTCATCGGGTGTTACATTGCTATATGTGATTAAAATAAAAACCCTAGCCATAAGTTAAACCGTTATTTATTTCCAAGTTTGTTGACATAAACACCTTAATGACGAGCAAGACCAGTCTTAGCTTCGATCCAATCCAAGTAAGAGGTGATACGGGTGAATACACCTGGCCAGCCCTTCTCGCAACCCAAAGCAATACCGAATGAGGTAGCACCAATCAAGATATTCTCTCCAGCATCCTTGTAGATCAATGGGCCGCCAGAATCTCCGTTGCAGGTGGAACGACCATCCTTGCCAGTGATGCAGATCATAGTGGACTTGATCATACCGAAGAAATAGGTGTTGCAGGTGCTTTGGCTGATGACGGTGGTGTCGATGAAGTTCAAAACTGGTGAAACAGCAGTAGCGGCTATAAAATGAAAGAAAAAAAATTAATCCTCCGAAATGGTGACGCAATATCTCAAGACTTACAATCACTGTCCTTTCCCCATCCAGATGCGACAACCTTATCGCCAACATAGGTGGAGTAGGAGTTGCTAATCTTTGGCAAAACAGCTGGTTGGATGTATTCTGCAAAACAATAAATCACACACACAATATTTAAGGATCAAATTCATGGATCTACAGCTAGATATAACTTACCGTTGAAGGTAATGGCAACGGGCAATTTGATCACAGCAATATCGTTGGTAATGGTGGATGCATCATAGTTCTCATGGGTGGTGATACCAGACTTGGAGACGTAGACGCGTTGTTGACCGACTTCATCGTCATCCTTAATGTTGAAGGCTCCCAAGTAGACAGTAACGCCATCAGCACCATCAGTGCAATGGGCAGCAGTAATGATCCAACGGTCAGATACCAAGGTACCACCGCACCATGCTGCGCTAGTTCCGAACACCAATGATAGACCAACTTGGTATGGGAATTGGGTCCTGGCAGCAACTTCACCGTTGGTGATGCGGCTTTCGAGTTCAGCCATAGGCATGAGCTCCAGGAATGGCATGGTGCCAGCAGCCGCGAAGGCAACAAAGCAGGACAAAGCAAGAATGAATTTCATTTTCTTCAAACTGATACCTCTTTCAGGGCGACATTGGCTTTTATAGTCACCAAAATTTTATCAGATAAGTGATAAGATTTAGCAAGCTTTAGGATTTCCCATTTTCGTAGACGATAATATCAATCAGATTATTTTCTATTATTTTTTGCAAAGCGTTCGATAAGCCAATGTTATTGTTTTTGGGTTCTGTTTCATTTCTGATTTTCCAAAAAGTTATGCAATTCATTTTAGGTTGGTCAATTCATGAATTAAATTGATTTTCGAATTCAGATTCGGGTGAGATACAGAATTGTATGTAAATTTGTAGAATTATTTTGAAGTAATATTCAGTAATGAAAGTTAACATTTATATGGAAACTAACTGACCCGATAAACGTTGTTTTGCCTTCAAATCTTAAAACGTATTTTTGAGTGATCATTTGTATTTATATGCATTTGGGGTATTTACATTTTCACTTACAATGAAACTAAAGGTGTTTTAGTTATATTCTGATTGATTAATCGATATTCAGATAACTAATCTGTATAAACAAAAATCAAAATAAATAAATAAATTGTTCGATTGCTTTGGTGTAATATAATTTTGTGCATTGCAATACTTAATGATTGTGAAGAGCTGTAATAAAAGTCCGACCACACACTCTGATTTTCTTTTACCAAACTCCACATAGTCTTAATATCAAAGTTGATGAATTGATTGCAAGTCCTAAGTGAATGTTGAGCATTACGACAAACTGAGCAACTATATTTGTTTTTATTAACGGGCTGGATATGTAAGACATTGGTTCTTGGTTGAGATTTTTGAAAATGAGATTTTGACATGGGTTTTTGTTGGTCCATAACCTCTAAACGTATTTCCAAAAACTCAGAAAAATCCTTATAACTTGGAAGTTCCTAACTGATTCCCAATTTCTCTTCCCACAATTGTTGTGTAGATGTAGGCAATTTTCGAAGCTGCTAATTTTTTCAGAGAATGCAGCACTTCCGTAGATTTATCAAGAAGCCCCTTGATGGCATGTGAACTTTCAGTTATTATTGTTGATTGGTCAAAGAAAATCTTCAATTGGGTATTTACTAAAATTCTCTTATGATCGAATCGTATTTTTAACATGGTCCAAGCGGACTCATAACTGTCATTATCTACATCAATACTTTGCAGCAAATCCATAGCATTACCAGTTAAACTTGATTTTAAGTAATGTAACTTCTGCAGATTTGATAACGACTTATTGCTATGAACCAGGGAAAAGGACGTGAAATGAACGCCATTTGTCATATCAACCAGCAAAAATGGGAATGTTAATGCAAGGAAGCTTAAAATCAGTAGACAATGATGTTTTAGAGACATTATGTAGAGAATCTCGTTTATCTCCCCGCTATACTGCATCCTGAATATCCAATTTATCTAGGACATTAAGGAGCGCTGTTTTATAAAGAAGGTTTGTTTCCATAACCTATCATACGCTTCTTCTAATTTTGCTAATTTGTCTTCCTTTTCCTCAGATTTCATCTCGATTTCATCTCGATGATCACACAAGCTTCTAAAATTATCCTCTAACACACTCAATCTACTTGTAATATAGGGTCAGCCAAATAACTTTATTTTTTTGAAAATGCTATAAAAAAAAATACTGAATATTTTCTCAAATTTCTTTTTTTATTTGAAATTACAATCCTTCCGGTTAATAATGGAAAATAATTTCATTCAAATGGCAGCCTCGGCTGGCCATGCAGTAGCCTGCACGATCGGTCCAATTTTTAAGCACATTATCGATTGTGTGCAGCTGTATTTCACAAATGCCTTCACGAATATTGTCCTTTAAAGCGTCAATTGTCTCTGGCTTGTCGGCGTAACACTTATCTTTTACGGCACCCCACAAATAATAGTCCAACGGTGTCAAATCGCAGCTCCGTAGTGGCCCAACGACATCAGCTCTGCGGCTGATAATGCGATCTTCAAAAACAGGGCGCAAAACATCGAGTGTAGCTTCGGCTGTGTGGCACGTAGCGCCGTCCTGTTGAAACCAAATGTTGCCAATATCCTCCTCTTCAATTTTTGTGAACAATTTTTGACTGCAACGGCCACTCCTTGCTCATTTTCGAAGAAAAATGGCCCAATTATGCCTCTGGACCAAAATCCACACCAAACAGTGACTCGTTTTGGGTGTATCAGATTTTCAATGTATGCGTGCGGGTTTTCCGTGCATCAAATGCGACAATTTTGCTTGTTTACATACCCGCCAAGATCAAAATGAGCTTCACCTGAAAAGATGATTTTTTTGGCAAGATCGGCATCTTCTCTAAGTCGATCGCAGGCCCACTTAGCGAAGCGAAAACGCATTGGATGGTCAGTTGGCTTCAACTCCTGAACCAATTGGACTTTGTATGGCGTCATACCAAGGTCTTTATGCAAAATTCGTCTCAAGGATGTCTCCGAAATGTTCAGTTGTTGAGAACGACGGTGAATTGATGTTGATGGCGCTTCACGCACACTTTCTGCCACAGCAGCAATATTCTCGGGTGTACGCACTGTTTTTGGCTTTTCATGCTTTGGTTTATCGATGAGGATGCCTGTTTTTTCAATGTTTTCACAAGATAACGAGCATACGGAGCTGACGGTGCTTCTCTTCTTCCAAAATCCGTACGCAATTTTCGCACACATTCTGCAACATTACCATGATTTTCAAAGACATGTCGCAATATTTCCCAGCGTTGTTCAAGCCTATACACACCCATATTCTTTCAGCGGAAGGATAAAACTAATTATCTGTCAAATCAGACATGAGCTTAGTGTTACCATTCACGAAATAAGCACTAGTTGAAAAAAAAGCGTTAAATGGCGGACCCGCTATAATTCTTTGTCCTAAGATTATCGCTAATTTGTTCAAATTTGGCGTGATCTTTACCGATTTGGATACACATCCTGTTAAATAGTTTCCATGTTGCGATAAGACTCATTTTGATTTATGCACAGTAAAATATTTGAATAAATCGTAAGATGACAGTTGTACTCACTTTGAAGAGCGTTAATTGCTATTCTCCACTGACACAACAACACTCAAATTGCTTTGGACAGCAACGGTGTAACGGATGATTAAGACAGCATACGGTTTAACAGCATTGGATTTCGGCACTCGGTAACTGGACACAGCAAACGGCTTTCAACAAGAACACTGGATTACGGCACTTGATTACTGGACACGACAAACGGCTTTCAACAATTACGGAACGGGCAACGACTCTGATTGCAATTGAATATCACTCCAGTTTGACGAAAATGCAACGTTATAGGTAGGATCCAAGTTACAATGGAAAGGGTATAGTGTGTAGCAAATTTTGTTTAAATATCGCTTTCGTACTCACATACAAATTTTCCTTTTCCCAGGTGTGAGTCCTCTGAACAGCGAAAAATAGCACACTTTCAAACGTAGAATCAACGGCAATGATCAACAGCAATGATCAACGGCATTGAATTACGGCATAAATTCCAACGGGACGAAGACTTCAATTGCACAAATCCAACGGCGACAGGACATCCAACGACGTAGGAATTCCAACACAATTCAACACAATTTTAACATGAATATTGCACAACTTAGATTGTTTAAAATTCTCACACTAAACTATCGGTCAACATAAAAATGTATATCCGGCTCGAAGGACCAAATGTTAAGAGCTGTAATAAAAGTTCGACCACACACTCTGATTTTCTGATTCGTTATAAAAATCGTTTAATTCTTCTGATTAAATTATATTGACAGCAATCAGTTATAGCAATTGACATTGAATTATGACAACAATGCTTGGGTTTGTTTACATTATAGAATGGGTAAATTACATTGACATTATACAATATAAATAATACAAAAAACATAGAACTGCAACAATGATACTTTGTTTTGTTGTCTGGCGTGGAAACAGAGGCGTAGCTACCGCCGTATCAATTATACGGGGCCCCCAACGTGCGTAACCAAATATTTAAAAAAAATTCTTAGTGCTTGGCACATTTTTTTCTTCACTATTTGAAATCATTAATCCTGTTTCTAAAGCATGGAAATAATGACTTTTTTTTAAATTCTGACATTCCTAAGCAGTAAGATGCACATCGACCTAAAAGATCTATTGTGTTTGCCGTCAGATGTTTTTTAAGTTAGAAGCGCTTCTACTTTCCTAATGTAGCTGATAATACTTTCTGCCGAAGATATTCTCAGTTCTTCGGGACTTGAAAATTCCCTGAAGAAAGATTCCCTTCTCATACAGTAAAAGGCCGGGCATTCACATATGATATGTTCGGCTGTTTCGTCTTCTTCTAGACATAGTCTGCACTCCGGTGAGTCGACTGGATGCATTTTATTTAGATGATATCGCAGACCGTGATGACAAGTTAGGTAGCCTACTAAGTTTTTGATATCGTGCCTGCGAAGATTTAGTATCTTATTGGCATCTGCTTTCAAGGGCTGAATAGCTCTTTTCGCCTGTCTTAGGCTTGGGATGTTTTCCCAATATGAAAAACATTTGTTTTGTTCCCAGTTTTTTTATAACCAGACTTATGGCTGATTTGGGGATTGCACAGAAGGGTTCAGGTCCAATGAAGGGGGTTTCCGAACCTTTTCTGGCTAGTTCATCAGCTTTTTCGTTACCTTCACTCGCCTTATGTCCGGGGACCCACCATAGTCTGGTTTTGACCCTGGAACTGAGTGTTTGGAGGGAATTGAAGCAGTGTAGTACTCATTTGGAGTCAATAATCTGTGAGCTAAAGGCTTTTATAGCTGCTTGACTGTCCGTGAATATATGGCTGTTTGCGCCTTTAATACCTGAGTTGTGTATTAGGTTTGCGCATTCTCTTATGGCATGGAGCTCAGCTTGGATAAACTAGGGTTTTTTTTCCCATAGGTATTGAGATGTTTCTATTTGGTACATGTATGCTAGCTCCTACCACTGAGACCATTTTAGAACCATCCGTATGGCAGTTTGGTGGGTTATTGCTACACCATGCTTCTCTGGTTGTGATCTCCGTTGAGAATCTTTTGTCGAAGCATAGTGTCTTTGGTAAGCGGTCTGTAATCGCACAGATCATGTCAAGTTCTGGAAGTTCGGGTAGTAGTTAAATTAGTTTTAGGTGTTGGCTAATATTTAACTCTTCCGCTTGTGGCAAACTTGATGAGCTGCGAATTGCCACTCTTTTTATATAAATATTGAGGGGCGTTAGTCCTATTACCCTCTCATGCCCGCTGTTGCATATACGCAACATTGTATTTATGAGCCTCTAACTACCGTTATTTTAAATTTTTTGTTTTGAACCGTTCGCAGAAATATAGCTGCATGTGTTGAGTGAGCTTACACCTAATTGTTCGGTAGTCAGCTGCACATGCGTTCAGTTAGTAGCTATTCTCCCGAGAGCGTAGTTGACAAATTCATTGTGCAAAAAAACGTGGTTTTAAAAAAGTGTTAAAAAACATTTAAATAATTACTTCATCCTAAAACCAAGTTCAACAACTAAATAAAGAAAGGTAAGTGAGTATTTAAAAAAAAACCCGCATGAAAATATTATATAGTTTGTTTCTAATAATTTTGTGAATGTCGTGTTGCGTATATGCAACATTGGTCTATTGTGGTAATTTTAAAAAAAATAATTTTTTTTTGTATGCAGATTGTAAGATGCGCCCAAAAGGTCTGACTCAAGCTGAGATTGAAAAATTTGTCAACTTTGATTGGGATGATTCGGCTGACGAGGAATATGAAGAAGAAGAAGATCGAAATATGGACGAAATTATTGAAGAAACTTTGAAAAATTTGGATAACAGAGCTGAAAATGTGAGTGTTGGTTTGATTGATCAATTTATTGAAAGCGAAAATGATGGGGATTTGAATGAAAATGAAAACGTTGTACAGGAGGTGATGGAAAAAATTGATTTGAAGAGTTTGAAGTGGAGAAGTGCCGAAATGGAAAGCGAGACCACTTGGAAAAGTGAATTATGCAGCAATGCGGTGAAAAACCCCATCCAATATTTTAGTACTTTCTTTGCGGATGAACTGTGGCTGAAAATATGTGATGAAACAAATTTATATGCTATGCAAACGAAGGGCATAGAATTGAAATGCACTGTGCCTGAAATGAGAAGGTTTGTTGGCATACTTCTTTACCTTGCAGTTGTGAAAATACCAGCTTATAGAATGGCGTGGGCGGCCAATTTCAAACTAGCAGCCGTTGCAAATGCATTACCAAGAAACAGATTTGAAAAAATTAAACAGTTTTTCCATTTGAACGATAATTCTAAACAGCCTCAGAAGGGAACACCTGAATATGACAAGTTGTACAAGGCTCGGCCTTTGTTGGACGAAAAAAAAAATTCAATGAAATTTCGCAGGAAGAATTCCAAAGTATAGATGAGCAAATGATTGCATATAAAGGTCAACATAGTTTGAAACAATATCTTCCAATGAAGCCCCACAAGTGGGGTTTCAAAATGTTTACGAGAGCTGGTGTATCTGGGATTATATACGATTTTACTCTGTACATTGGAGAAGGAACGTGCAAGACTTATGGCTTGGGCATTTCATCAGATATCGTGCTATTTTTATCATCCAATTTGCCAGTAAACCAAAATTTCAAACTGTTTTTTGACAATTGGTTTTCGTCAATAAGCTTGATGATTGCTCTGAAAGAAAAGGGCATATTGGCCGTTGGTACAATTAGAAGCAACCGATTGAAAAATTGTGCTCTAATCAGTGAGAAAGACCTTCAAAAACGAGGACGAGGATCAAGCGATTTCAAATATGAAGCAACGAACAACTTGATTGCTTGTCGTTGGTATGATAATAAGAGCGTACAATTAGTTTCAAATTATGCAGGTAAGAACCCAATGAGTGAATGCAACAGATGGTGCCGCAAAGAGAAGAAGTTTATAACTATACCTCGTCCAGGTATAGTTGAATGTTACAACAAACACATGGGAGGGGTTGATCTTGCGGACATGCTGCTTGAATTGTACAAAATCAATCACCGCTCAAATAAATGGTACATGCGCATAGTATACTGGTGCATAAATTCAAGTTTAGTAAACAGTTGGTTGTTGTACCGCAGAGACATCATACATACAGACGGCGAATTGAAGCATATGCCGCTCATAAATTTTCAATTGGATGTTGCTTCCGAGCTTTTGAACGCAAGTCAAACTAAAGTTGTCGCCAAAAAGAGAGGTCGTCCATCATCACTCCTTTTGACAATGAATTCATCCCCATGATCACCAGCTCCATCACCACCAGCTCCATCTTCACCAGCTGCATCATCACCAGCTCCATCATCACCAGCTCCATCATCACCAGCTCCTTCTACGGGCTCTGAATCAAACCCCTATAAAAGAGCTTATGTTGCAAACCCAGCAAAATCACTACGACTTGATGGTAATAACCATTGGCCGGAATGGGGAAAAAGAGGAAGATGTAGAGTATGCAGCACTGGGTTTCCAAGCTGTAAATGCAGCAAATGTAATGTGCACTTGTGCTCCAATCCCCAAAAAAATTGTTTTGTGTCCTATCATACATAAATATAAATAAACGGCATTTGAAAAAAACAATCAACTTGTCTTTAAATATATAGCACCATTGCCCAATGTTGCATATACGCAACATCTTGTAGCTCTTGAACCAGGACACCTAGGACAATGAAATTTTTGTCAGTTGATATTGAGGTCAACTCTAGCTTATATGTCTACTCAAAAAAAATTTAGACAAACCATTTTAATTCGGGCATGAGAGGGTTAAGGCTTCTATAGCCGCTGTGGGACAAGTACGCATAGCTCCGGTAATGCCCAGATAGGCAAGCCGTTGTACCTTGTTTAATTTATTTATAGTTGTTTTTTGGGTGACTTTGTTCCACCATACTATTGAAGCGTATGTTATAATGGGCCTGACCATGATTATGTAGATCCAGTGTGTGGTCTTTGGAGTGATTCCCCAGTTTTTACCATACATGTTTCGGCAAGCCCAGAAAGCTTTGGTTGCTTTTTGAATTTTGTTGTTAATGTGGGAGTTCCAGCTTAGTTTTTTGTCTTAATGACTTAATGACAGAAAACTAGTATTTTATTAAGTAAGTCTGTTCAATGTGCGAATTAAGAAATCAAAATTCATTCAATAGTTTGCTAAATGAGTTCAAAGATTTAGCACAAGAGTGGATGGTAACAACTGTTTTTAAAAACAAAAGGCGAAAGATAACGAAGCGATTTTTGATGAGTTATCACAAGATAAGAGAATTTCAGACCCATAATCCTATTTCAAAGTCAATGTATACTGTTGCTGTGTAGATATATTAATTTCTCAAACAAAACAATGATTTCCTTTGTGACCTGAGTAGTATGTTCGAAATATTACAACCCGGAGAAACTCCTGTCCTTTTCAAACGAAGGGATATTAAACGCTTCCGGAAAACTGTCGGCAAAATAAAGTAAAGACATCTCAGTTAATCTTTATGAGCAACTAAAGGCTCTTAAAACATGCTTAAATCTGAAATTCAAAGAATTCATTCCATTAAGGAACTCATTGAATTATTGCTGATAAAATTGAATAGTCTTGCATCCAGTTTTCCGGACGTAATAATTATTATTGACCCTTCCAGTTCCAACTGGAACTGCTGAAAGAAGTTTTTCAAAATTGATGAGACATGAACGCCTGTCAGACCTGTCACTTTAGTCCATAGCGGCAGAAACTTAAAAAAAAAAAAAACTAAAGTCATCATCAGCTATTAATGATTTAGGGCCGATTTTTCAATCACCAGATAAGCAATCAGATAACACTTAACAGTCATATAACACAAAAATACATTTTTCAATAGGCGTAAAGCACACTCTAGGTATATAACAGTTATCTGGCGAATAAAATTATCTGCTCCTCAGTGAGCTGGGTAAACTTTAACTGACTGTTCATGAACTGTCAACAGTGAGAAAACTAGTCTGCTAGCTCTAACATATAAGATTGTCACTACATCTCTCTTTTTATTTCAGTTTCGTGAAGTTAGATCCAATTGAGTTTGACAAAATCGTTCAGTTACAATCTAGGAAATATTCAATGATTGAAAAACCAACACCTACTTAACTAGTAGATAAAGAATAGATATATTTATTCATAAGACAGCAAACAGACTGTTTAACTGACAGTTGAAAAATTGGCCCTTAATAAATCAGTTTGCCTAAAAAAAAGCAAGGAGAGTGTATATTTAATTTGAATTGTTTGTAAAAATTTTGGAAGTGATAGATAGATAATTATGATGAATAAATATTTCTTTTAATTTTATGCAAACATTTTTTTCTTTTGTGAGAAATCTTTACCCTTCCTTAGGGCTCCAAACAAATTTTAATACGGTGCCCCGCCAAGGCACGCTACGCCACTGCGTGAAAACAAATCACACTGATGGTGCTCTGATACGGAAACAGGCGACATACAATTGACCATGCGAGAAGCATGGATTTTCAAGGTTAAGGGTCCAGTTATGGCTATCACTGAACAACTTTATTGGAACACAAACCATGATAGAATTGACATTTTTCTAATGTAGGTGGTTAAAGGAATCATTGGAAAATTCTTATTCATTTGGCTAGAATCAAAAACATTATTTCAGAAAAATAAATCCTGATCTTTAAAAAACAAAAAGTGATTTTCTGCGAAAACATTAATCAAATCTTGTTTTAAAATGCGCATACGTTTTCTTTTGATACCATTTGCCAATACAAAAAAGTCGCAAGAAGTCAAAGAAAATTTCAAAAAAAGGCTTTTGAATGATAGCTTTAACTCGACCCTAATACCGCAAACACGCAACGATTGCGTTTGCGATTTGTTAATTTTATGTCAATGACATGACAGTCCTAACCATTGGGATTCGTGGTATCAAAACGCCTTCTCCTTTGTACTTCCCTTTAAGTATTGTTGCTTCGATTACATTGTTCATCAGGTTTTTCATCGCAAGCCGAGTTCCATTAGTTGGTTTCGTAACATTATGATTACCGACTTCGGCCTTTTTGCTGATACGGAACATAAATCTTATACATAGCATAGTCTCTCACTCTCTCTCTCTCTTTCTGTTTAACACCTCCATAGTGTATTCATTTCATTCGAGATGAGTTGAATTGACATATTGACAACTAATTGACTTAATTGGTGAGAAATGTGTTTTGATTAGTTTTCAACCTTGTTCTACTGTACAAACTCGGTTGAAGAATTTTGACTATTTCTTACCCCGAAACTCAGTTCCATTTGTACAAAACCGGTTTTATGAAAGTTGAATTCATTTCACTCTTTTACAATAACCAACAACACGCGGTGTTCCCAATCGTTCCCATATCGAAGAACTAACCACGACGACGAAGTTTTACCAAAGTGTAAAACGTCAAAGCCAAGGATAGAAGGCTCAAAGAGAATCCTGTTGAGATGAACAAGGAAATATCGTAGTTGAGACACAGTCTCAACGGCGATGACGAACAACATTCCGCTGTCAGGTAGAACGAACCATTTAATATTGGAAACGACAGCGAAAACTGCCAACCACCCGACCTAAGTGAAGTGAGGATAGCAATATCTAAACTCAAGCTTAATAAGGCCGCCAGAAATGACGGCCTTCCCGCTGAGCTTTATAAAGCTGGCGGAGATGACTTGACATCCACCAACTTATAAGCCAAATCTGGTCAGATGAAAGCATGCCTGAAGAATGGAACCTCAGCATCGTTTGCCCGATCCACAAAAAAAGGAGACTCTCTGAACTGCGCCAACTACAGAGGCATAAGCGGCAAAAATGGGTCTAGCAGTAAATTAGGGTAAGACTAAGTATATGCTGTCAACACGAAAGGACACACAACATCGACGAATTGGACAGAACGTCACCATTGACAGATATAACTTTGAGGAGTACGGGACTTTGTCTTCCTCGGCTCCGCTATTAACTCTGACAACAACATCTCGTCAGAAATCAAACGAAGAATTACTCTTGCCAATCGCTGTTTCTTCGGGCAAAGAATGCAATTTAGTAGTAAAGCCCTCACTTGAACTACTAAGGAGATCCTATATAAGGCCCTGATCATCCCATTACTGCTCTACGGCGCTGAAGCATGGACCGTATCAAAAGCGGATGAAGAAATCCTTGGTCGATTCGGGAGAAAAATTCTTCGAAAAATCTTCGGTCCCGTTTGCGTTGACGGGCTATGGAGACGAAGATTCAACCACGAACTATACGAGCTGTTCAGCGACATACCCCTGGTCAAAAAACTTCGCATTGGACGTTTAAGATGGCTAGGACATGTAGAACAAATGGACACAAGTACTCCGGCTCGCAGAGTCTTCGAGTCTTCCCAGCCAGACGTCAGACGCAGTAGAGGAAGACCTCGCCTGAAGTGGCGCGCAAAAGTAGAAACCGACCTCAACCAACTTGGAGTGCGCAACTGGAGGCAGTTAGCTAAGGACCGGGCTAATTGGAGAGGCATGTTGGTTGCGGCCCAGATTCATCCCGGACTGTAGAGCCAGTTAAGTCAGTAAGTAATATTCACGTCACCATTGAGGAAGCATACTGACATTCTTAAAGAAACAATTAAGAGCTTCACAGTTGGCTTCATTGCAAACATATATGCATTGGAGCTCAAATCGCGATGGTACTGTAATAAAATGGGAGTCTTACTTACCCCACCCAAGTGCTTAAAACATCAGAAATGAGATCATTATAAACTCCACCCTAAATAACCCAAATAAAGTTCAGCCAAGATTCCGTACAGGTATCCCGAATCCTGGTATAAAGCTTTGCCTTAGTCATCTACATATACCCACTAGGACCTGCTCCTAGTCTAATATCTTCTTATCTATACCCATCTAGTGGTTCGCAGGTGGGGTTATCCATAATTAGCTGTATCTCGGAGCGGGCACACCTAGTACATGAGACCAAACAGGACATCGGCACAATCTTGATCACTTGTATACAAAAAGAACAGTAAAACCTAATTAGAGAATATTTTTATAAATTTAAAAAAAAAATCGTGTCAATCGGATAAATGCATCTTGAGTCATAAGGTCACTAACAGACAGACTATTGAATTAAAACAAATTAAAGAGGCAAAGTGTTCCATTAAAATAAATAAATTAGAGAATAGCCTTGAGCCCAAGTTGCAATGATAACTTTTTTTTTTCTCAAAGAAAGTCATCGAATAATAGAAAATAATCAGATTGTTATTATCGTCTACGAGAATGGGAAATCCTAAAGCTTGCTAAATCTTATCACTTATCTGATAAAATGTTGGTGACTATAAAAGCCAATGTCGCCCTGAAAGAGGCATCAGTTTGAAGAAAATGAAATTCGTTCTTGCTTTGTCCTGCTTTGTTGCCTTCGCGGCTGCTGGCACCATGCCATTCCTGGAGCTCATGCCTATGGCTGAACTCGAAAGCCGCATCACCAACGGTGAAGTTGCTGCCAGGACCCAATTCCCATACCAAGTTGGTCTATCATTGGTGTTCGGAACTAGCGCAGCATGGTGCGGTGGTACCTTGGTATCTGACCGTTGGATCATTACTGCTGCCCATTGCACTGATGGTGCTGATGGCGTTACTGTCTACTTGGGAGCCTTCAACATTAAGGATGACGATGAAGTCGGTCAACAACGCGTCTACGTCTCCAAGTCTGGTATCACCACCCATGAGAACTATGATGCATCCACCATTACCAACGATATTGCTGTGATCAAATTGCCCGTTGCCATTACCTTCAACGGTAAGTTATATCTAGCTGTAGATCCATGAATTTGATCCTTAAATATTGTGTGTGTGATTTATTGTTTTGCAGAATACATCCAACCAGCTGTCTTGCCAAAGATTAGCAACTCCTACTCCACCTATGTTGGCGATAAGGTTGTCGCATCTGGATGGGGAAAGGACAGTGATTGTAAGTCTTGAGATATTGCGTCACCATTTCGGAGGATTAATTTTTTTTCTTTGATTTTATAGCCGCTACTGCTGTTTCACCAGTTTTGAACTTCATCGACACCACCGTCATCAGCCAAAGCACCTGCAACACCTATTTCTTCGGTATGATCAAGTCCACTATGATCTGCATCACTGGCAAGGATGGTCGTTCCACCTGCAACGGAGATTCTGGCGGCCCATTGATCTACAAGGATGCTGGAGAGAATATCTTGATTGGTGCTACCTCATTCGGTATTGCTTTGGGTTGCGAGAAGGGCTGGCCAGGTGTATTCACCCGTATCACCTCTTACTTGGATTGGATCGAAGCCAAGACTGGTCTTGCTCGTCATTAAGGTGTTTATGTCAACAAACTTGAAAATAAAGAACTTTTAATCAAAATTATGGTTGTTGTGTTGGCTTTCTGATAACTTGCAATGGTGAACTACCTTGTGCTTGACAATGAAATTAGGGATGAATATGGCTGAATTCCAAAACGCAGTACTGCCTCATTACTGCTTAATCAAGCGTTCCAAAATGCAAACGTATTTCTATGATGCAAGCTATAAAAGGATTAAGGCCAGAAATTGCACTTCTGGACAAGCGGCAACATCGTGGGAGTTCTTTGAAGTCTTTGATAGTCAGTACGGAACAAGACATTCGGTGGTAGTTCCTCCTGAGAGTGTAGATGCATCTTTAGAGGACTCAGATGCAAATATAGAAAACAATATGCTATATATTGAAGAAGGTTTCTGAAACGCACAACCTCGGACCACCAAAAAATAAAAAAATAAAACAAACGAAGTGATTGACTTCATAAAGTCAGAATCGGATAAGGACCGAGAATATCTGAAGCAGTTAGTTGATATTGAAAACGCCAGGCTCAAAGTGGATCAAGAAAGAGTGGAAGAAATGAGGGAGTTGAAAGGTCGTCTTCGTCAGTTGATAGATTGAGTAAGTTGTTTGTTTTGTAAATAAAATAATTCATCGAATTCTACTTCTTTGATTCTTTCAATTTCAGTGTGTCATTGAGATTTTTCGGGAAAACTCCAATTTCATACGATTTGCTATTTACATGAAATAGGAGAATTTTCAGTTCGGGCAGGACACCTCGTTGGACTACTTAAATAATAATCAAACCAAATGTGAAATGAACTGCAATATTTTATTTTACTTATAAGTGGATTTTTTTTAAGTTTTTTAATTACATACAAAAATACTAAAAATATTTTGTGTTCTTATTTCTGGCAGACTTTAAGCGAAAATAGTGTAGTAAGTCGTTCTCTTTTTAGTTTAGCCTCGTTGTTTGCAACCGGATGATGTTCATCATTTATAACTTCTTCTGAGAGTGAATCTACGGAACACTGATTCATAAAGGAGTAATTGGGGATTTCATGCAGTATAATAAAATTGTGAAGAATCACACATGACATTGCAATTTGTTTAACTAATGAAATCTTTTGCACAGGTATGAAGTTCTAAATTTCTTTTTTTAAAATACCGAATGCTTGCTCAATAAATACCCGTGTTGAACTGTGGCAGTAATTAAAACGCTTCTGTTGCGCTGTTAAGTGTCCATTGTCTCTATATGGAACCATTAAATGGATATCCAAAGGTTAGGCCGAATCTCCAAGTAGATGATAGTCGGGTGGTACTTTTATTTTGCCGCTTAATGGACTAGCACGCCAGACAGCGGCATCATGGCAAGAACCAGGATATCCAAAAAACACATCCGTAAATATGAAATTGCTGTCACATACACCCTTTAATTATATAAAATAAACAAGAATACAAAAACATATTTATTATCAAAGCACCTGCATAATTATGGAATGCGTTCCTTTCCTGTTATAATAACTGGTGGAATCTACTTTTGGTGCAGGGATTTTAAAATGGGTTCCATCTACACATCCCAAGACAAATGGGAATGGATTAGAGCGTTTTTCTTCGAATCCCTCAACAACTTTAGAGCGGTATTCATCATTTTCAGGCCACTTTATGAATTTCTTTTTTAACTTTAGTATGGCCATTAATATTTTTTTAAATACTCTATAAACGGTTCCTCTTCCCATTCCAAAGCGATCAGAAATTTCGCGAAAGCTGCATTGACTGGCGAGTTTCCAGATAGTTACGTAGAGGCATTGCTTCAATGAATAAGCAGGTCTACCGGTTTCTCGAGATTTGTTCATTGGTTTCAGATTTCTTTCAAGCGCTTTAAAATTAGAGCACGAAAGTACATACAGCTGGTTTAGATTAGAATAAACAAATGTATTTAAACTTACAAGAAAATGTGCTTCTATTCATGCGAAAATGACTAAAAAACACATCGTTTGGATAGGATTCTATAACTCCAAAATAATTTTTACACTTCGGTACTTTTCTTTTCATTTGTTTCACTAAAGAAAGCAATGACATTCTCCGAGTAAACTGCTTCTTTCTTATATAAAGAATATGCTTGAACGTGTTAACATTGTATGAACCAACATTATTTATTAAGTTGTTAAAAACTATGGTTGTTAGTAATCTTTTGCACATTATTGCCTTAATGGTATTTAAAACTTTTGACGATAGTGCGCATCAAAGTCATTCCAAAACGTCAAAATTGCAATGCATAACAAATGCAAAGCAGCGCAAAAGTATCATCACCTGGCATCAGAAAAGCAGTGTGCATTCACAATGCGCATTTTTTTGACGTTTTGGAACTCAGCCTATACTACGTCTGTCTGTTAAAAGGGTATTGTGCTGCCTTAGTGGTATGGACCGAGTGAGATGAATTAAATTTATTTTATTTTTGCCATTATTTTTACCACTTCACGCGCAATAACATCACATGTGAAGTAACGGGTGATTTTTTAGCTGGTTTGGTTTTGGCAACACTGGTTTTGACAGCTGACGTATGTTTAGTACCTTGTGTCACTGTCAAACAGCTTCAGTTTGGTTTGCAATTTAACCATGGATCGTCTTACAAATGAACAACGCTTGCAAATTATTGAATTTTACTATCAAAATTCGTGCTCGGTTCGAAATGTTCATCGCGCGCTGCTTCCATTTTATGATCGGCATTCTCGACCTTCTGAGCAGTCTATTCGGAAGATTGTGACCAAATTTCGCACCAAATTTACTTTGTTGGTCATTAAACCACCAACACGTTTACGTACTGTGCGTAGTGAAGAAAATATTGCGGCCGTATTAGCTAGTGTGACAGAAGACCGCGAAATGTCGATTCAGCGCCGTTCCCAGCGGAATTTGCGGAAGGATTTGGGCGTAAAGCCTTTTAAGATACAGCTGGTGCAAGAACTAAAGCCAGCCGACCTACCACAACGCCGAATTTTTGGTGAATGGGCTCTTGGAAAGCTGGCCGAGGATCCGCTTTTTTATCGAAAAATTGTGTTCAGCGATGAGGCTCATTTTTGGTTGAATGGGTACGTAAATAAGCAAAATTGCCGCATTTGGAGTGAAGATCAGCCAGAAGAATTGCAACAGCTACCAATGCATCCCGAAAAAGCCACTGTTTGGTGCGGTTTATGGGCCGGCGGCATTATTGGGCCATATTTCTTCAAAGATGATGCGAATCGCAGCGTTACTGTCAATGGTGAACGCTACCGAGCGATGATAACAAACTTTTTTTTGCCCGAAATGGAAGTTCTTGACTTGCATGATATGTGGTTTCAACAAGACGGTGCCACATGCCACACAGCACGCGAAACAATGGCGCAATTGCGAGGCGAGTTTGGTGAACAGTTAATTTCACGTTTCGGGCCGGTCAATTGGCCGCCTAGATCGTGCGATTTGACACCATTAGATTATTTTTTGTGGGGGTATGTCAAGGCTAATGTCTATAGGGACAAGCCCGCTTCGATTGACGCACTGGAAGCCAACATCCATGCATTCATTCGTGAGATACCGGCCGATATGTGTGAAAGAGTATGCCAAAATTGGACTCAGCGGATGGGCTACCTGAGACGCAGCCGCGGTCAACATTTGCATGAAATTATCTTTAAACATTAAATTACAAGGTTCAAACTATCGATTCAAATAAATATTTCATTCATTTTTTTCGAATTTTTTGTGTTTTTTTTTTTTTAAAAAAGTTCTAAACCTCTTAAAAAATCAGCCGTTATAACCTCATCTAAAGGTGGGCATTAACTTTACTATTTTCGACGAATTAATTTCACTTAATTTCTTCTAATGCTGAACAATGATCTTTAGTTTTTTTTTAACCCTAACAGTTTTCAACCAGTGAAATACCTATGTGGTATGCTGCCCCTCGGAACCATTTGCTTTGGGTCACTGTTGGAGTCGGAGTGAGTGAGCTCGAGGTTGAGTAGTTGCAAAGTTCCTTTACACATATGTACATAATTGAATTGAAGTAGTTGGAAATACTTACTTACCCGTGAAGAGTCTCAGCCTGAGACACTGCAGCCTTCCATCCTCTACGATCCCGTGCTCGCTGCTTCCAGTTGTCTAGACCAAGCGCTATGGCATCCGCGATGGCTTGGTCATTGAAACAGAGGTTCAGTTTACCTTTCCTTCTTCAACCTGGGGGCTGGGATTCGAAGATCTTCTTAGCTGGAGCATTATTGTCTATTCGCTCGATGTGGCCAAGCCAATGTATTCACGTTTTTTTTGGCCTTTTGGACTACATCCACATCTTGGTACAGCTCATAGAGTTCGCGTTGTATCTTCTCCTCCATTCGCCCTCCTCGTACACAGGACCAAAAATCCGCCGAAGTATTTTCTGGATGGAGCCCAGTATCAGCTCTCCCTTCTTGCTTATTGTCCAACACTCGGCACCATAAAGCAGAACTGGCAGGATAATGGTTTTGTAGAGCACACATTTCGTGCTTCGAGTTAGGAGTTTTGAACCCAGTTGTTTCACCAAACCGAAGTAGCAACGGTTTCCTAAGGTAATTCTTCGACGGATCTCCACTAGGGTGTCATTCGTGAAGTCTTTGTTTACTCCGAGGTAGGTGAACTCCTTAACTACCTCGAAATTACTGCTATCAATGGTGACGTTTTGTCCTCAGCGGTGGACAGATGCTTGTTTGTTTGTTGATAGCATGTATTTAGTCTTGTCCTCATTTACTTCAAGGCCAACGGATTTCGCTTGTTCTTCAATTGCCGTGAACGCTTTTATCACGACACGTTGGGAGCGACCGATGATGTCAATATCGTCCTATAGCCCAGCAGCTGGACGGACCTGTTGAAAATGGTGCCTTCCGTGTTAACACCTGCCCTGAGCACTATCTCCTCCAGTACGGGATTGAAGAAGTCACATGATAGCGCATCTCCTTGCCGAAATCCGGTGCATGTTTGGAATAGTTCGGAGGAGCTACTTCCAAACTGCACATTGCTACGCGTGTTTTCCAGCTTCATGCGACACAGCTGAATCAGTTATGTCGGGATTCCGAGTTCGGCCATCTCCATATAGAGCTCCTGACGATGTATGCTATCATACGCGGCTTTGAAGTCGAATAGGTGAGTTTCATAATCAGGCGCTCGCTGTAGGCTCTGGCTACTCCAGGTGTGCGTAGGCGTCCAACGTCGAATTTCTTCTTCTGGGCAGTTCACAGCATCTTCTCGTTGGACAGTCGAGCTCTGAATTTAGCAGCGACAAGAAAATGGCCAGAGTCGACGTTTGCACCTCGGAATGTGTGCACGTCGAGGATGTTGGGTGCGTGCCTAGCATCGATTAGCACATGGTCGATTTGGTTGGCGGTTTGACCGTCTGGAGAGTGCTGTGTGGATCCTTAGCTTTGGGAACCTAGTGCTACTTACACCGTATTACGAGCTGCAAAATCTGTTAGTCGGTAGGCGTTTCGTGGATTCTGTGCTTACCAACTAAACCGCCAAAGATGCTTTCCTTTCCGACTTCAGCATTAAAATCCCCGAGTTCAACTTTAACATCATACTCCGGACAGGCTCCGTAGGCTTAATCCAGGAGGTCATAAAACTCCTCCCTGATGGGATCTTCAGCCTCGTCCGTAGGGGCGTGTGCGTGCACATATTAGGCTTATGTTTTGGAACGTAGCTTTGATGCGTATCACAGAAAGGCGATCACTTATCGGCTTTAAGTCAATGACTTTTTTCCTAAGCCGATTTACCACGACGAGGACGAATCCGCATCCTAATACATGCAAACTTTTGTTGCAGCTGTAATAAATGTCGCAACTTTTTCTCTTCATTAAACCTGATCCTATCCATCGTATTTCCTAGATTGCGGTTAAATCTGCCTTGTACCGCGTGAGGACAGATTCAAGTTTTTGAGTAGCACCCGCGGTGTAGAGTGTTCGTACATTACAGGTACATACTATCATATCATAGTCCATTGACATTCCAAAATTATTGCTCACCTTCAAAGTGAAATTATTTCCCACTCGAGGTGAAGTTATTTCCCTGCACCGTTTTATCTATTAAGCTTAGTACGCTGCTCGATCTAAATTTTAGCTCCCATACAAAATTCTCTCCAAAAATTAGCTGAGCTAAATTTAAGCGAATCCATTTAGCCTAGCGGTACGCTGCTTCAGCTAAAAAATCAAACTTTCATTTCAGACTGTACTAAATGTATCTGTCATAATTTAGCTCGCCCAATAATGGTTCGGGACATTTTCTCAAGCTAAATTTTGACACATCATATTGTTTTTTCTGTGCCTTTGAAATTGAAATTGAAAAATTGAAAAATGTTTAATACTGAATACCTCGACGAGGAAAACGAAGAGCAGTCTCGGTAGCACTAGGGAAAACAGGTAAGTTATGTTAACTGTTTATGAGAACATAACACAAATGTATTTTTTTCTAGTCGAGGACTGTAAACTCCAATGGAAATGGAGTGCCGCAAACAATACCTTCGAAGACAGCGAAGAGCACCTTTATGAGGATACTGCAGATTGGGAATTCTCCACGAGTCTATCCTTCCTCACGCCGGCGTCCAGCAAAAGAAGGTAGGTGTGACTGTTGAATATAGATATGATTCATTTATTTCACTTTTCTATCTCTTTCCAGAACATTTACCAACGTTGCACTACCTGAAAGTGAACAAGAAGAAGATGCAGAAGATCCACGAGCTGATTTTTCGAATACACCATGCTCCAGCTACACATATGTAAATTTATAAATTTCTAGACTTTATCCATTAATCACACTTGTTAATGTTTTCTTTTTCTATTTTCAGAATACAGCAAAGACAACAAAAAAGGATCCTATAGCCGAAAATGTGGCTTCCCTCACGCAAACCGTGACGGAATTAATTAATATGCGGAAGGAAGATAGGAACGCGCCGCCAAAACCTATGTTAACGCACCACACATTGCTGGCCAATCTTGATAGGATCCTTAAAAAAGCTACCCGATGAAGTAGTTGAGGAACTCGGTTTGAGCTTTCAGCAACAGGCTGTGGCTGCTCTTCGAGATTCAGGAAAGAGAGAACTAAATTATAAGCATTATCGACATAATAAATATCGATTGAAAAAAGTAATGCACATGAAATTTGTTTTAGTTGACATTTTACTTAATCTAGGAACGCAGCTCTGGTTTGCCAAGGAATAGCTCCAATAGGAGAATTAACAAAATCTTTTATTTTGTTTCTTAAAAGTTTCCCAGAATCGCTATGCCTTCCAGGTATAGACTGGAAAGGACAGAGTTCGGCACCTGGTGAAACCTGTTTTCTCCATTCTCCTTCAATTAAATTTCCAGTCCCATCGTAATAATCCGCAAATTTTCGTGGACAATATGTAGACTTACAGCCCGATTCTCCCCATCATCACTGACACCTCACAAGTCACAAGAAGATAGGTGAAATTGATTTTGTGACTTTTTCGTATTCTCCCCCACAGTCACAACTTGTGAGAGTCACAAAAACAATCGAAATTGTGATCTCCTTCAAAGCAGGTCACAACTAGCAAATTATTTGCAATTTGACATTTTGATTGTTGAGTAGTGTAAAAAATGGAAGTTGAAATGGTTATGGCGCATATTATTGACGAAGTTTCCTCCGTAAATGAAAAGTAAGAATTTTACAAGAGCACATAATTTGTAACAAACTAATAATATTGATAAGATTACAGCGAAGACGGCTTTTAAGAACCTTGAGAGACACCAATGACCCAATGGCTATACAAAACAGCACATTTATAAAGTTTTTTCGATTTCCAAAAACATTGTGCTGGGATCTTATGCAGAGCTTGAAGCCTCATGACAATCAACCAACTTCCTTGCCTTTTGTAATTCGAGTATGTACATTTTGTTTTCTCATTGCAGTTGTATTAAATTTGTTTTGAATAGTTTCTTTCAGTGCTATATTTCCTTTCACATGGCTCTTATCAGAAGTGTATAGGAAATAACTATACAATACCTCTCAGCCAAGCCACAGTTTGCAGAAACGTTACTTATATATGCAAACTTATAGTGCAAGTAAAAGCAAATGTGGTTCGCTTCCCATCAACTAACGAGGAATGTATGGTTAAAAAAATTGGGTACGTTGAAAATTAAAATTGTGTTTTCATCAAAATTTTAACTATAGGTAAACTATTTGCAGGTTTTTTTAACAAATACAACATAAAAGGGACTATTGGAGCTATAGACTGCACCCACATCCCGCTTGTGACTCCGAAAGCTACAGACGAGAGAACTCCAGCACAATTATACATGAACCGCAAGGGATACTACAGTGTTAATGTTGAAGCTGTAAGAACTTTTTCTGGTTCACTTTGATCTCTCATAATCATTTTTCCTTATCTTTTCAGATTTGTGATCATGACTTGCGGTTTATGCATGTAAACGCAAAGTTTCCTGGATCTTGCCATGACTCTGGAATATGGTCAACATCTAACATAAGAATACACCTTATTCAAAGCTATAGTTCATCAAATTCAAAATGGCTTTTGGGGGATTCTGGCTACCCTCTAGAACCGTGGCTATTGACACCTATTAACGCACCAATCACAGAAAAGGAAAAAAATTCAATGCCATGCATATTAAAGCCAGAAATGTGATCGAACGGAGTTTTGGCGTTTTAAAATCTCGGTTCAGGTGCCTATCAAATGATCGAAAGCTACATTATGCTCACGATAAAGTTGCATATATAACATATGCATGTGTTATTCTGCATAATATTCTACAAGAAAATAGAATTTTGTATGAAGAAACCTCAGAAGTGGTTTATCAAGAAGCGACTGGCAGTGAGGATTTAAATTCCGGTGAAAATTTCAGCAGTGACTACCAGAGGGAAGGTAAAAGGGTCAGACAAGCCTACATTAACTCTTTGTCAGTTAACATACAATAGGCCCTTAAAAAAAGTTGCTTTATTACATTTGGTAAATGTAGATACATACTGAAACTGATTCATAATAAATATTTCATATAATTACTAAGTGGTTTTATTTAAGTTATTAAAAGAAAAAGAATTAATTCATATATGTATTCAATTTATAAAAATTAATAAATTCATTAGGTATCTTTAGCATACATAGCTTTCAATCAATCACAATCCTTTTTTTTAAATTAGCTATTCATTTTTTGGGATTTCAGATAAATTTTTAATTGCTTCAGATAATAATTTAATGCTATCTGCGAGGCTTTTCAATGTCTCAGCCAAGGATTGTTGAACTCTTATGTTTTCTTCACGAGCTATATTGTCCCTGTCCTCTCTGGCTTTGCTCATTTCCAGTAGTTGAATCATCAAATTATAAGATGATTTATTGCCCTTATGGCTTTTTGTCGGGAGAATCGGGTGACTCGAATGATCATCCATTATGATGGACGGTACGATGAACGGCTGAGAATAATTTTGTTGGGTGTTTGATGAACTTGCATGAGTCGGAGAAAGAAAAGTGTCTTCCAGGAACTCTGTGTTTTGGTATTCGAATTCCTGCAATATTAGGTAATGAATAATGAATTCAACTCAGTTGAATATAAGTTGTTACCTGGGATGACAATATAGGGGTTTCAGCGACATTTGCCGTCATTTCCAAACCCAACGTTAGAATATCAGGAAGACCATCAATTGCTACAGACCCAAAAGCTTGAAGGGCTCTCTCTTCGAAGTCCTTAAATTTTATTTTTGAAGCAGGACCCCCTCCAGTTATGAGCCTGTCGACTTTGGCCTTTCTTGCCCGGGATCGCAGCTGGTTTTTCCAGTGAGAGAGTGTCTAAAAGATATACAAAATTAAATACTTTCCCTTTTTGTAACAATAACATACTTCCTTCCATTTTGCGGCTGATCTCGTTGGTCCATTCATGGCATTTAAGGCTTCTCCTAGCTGACCCCATAAATTGTTTACCCTGTCCGGATCGGTTGGGTCATTTTTGTTGGCCAGGAGCTGCGGGTAGTCAGTCATGAATGCTACGAAGTACTCCAATTGCTCCACCGTAGTCCTCTTACCATTGCGATTTTCTTTTGAAAATATATTAATTTATTTATTTATAACTTCAATTATAAACATTTTCATAAAATGTATCATATTACCTACTCCAAACATATTGTGCAGCTGAAATACATTTTTTTAATGGCAAATTTGAAATCTTTTAATTGTTTTTAAAAGTCAGCTGATGACACTACGATATTCACCTTTGCTGTGTTGAGTTTCGTTGTGACTTTTCTTGTGAGGATTATCGGATAATTCGACAAATGTTATCGAGTCACAATAATCCTCACAAGGAATAGTCACAAGAGCTTGTGACTTTTGATTCCTCACAAGGGGGAGAATCGGGCTGTTACTCGTCCGAATAAGGTAGTTGTGTTGTGAGACTTGCCAGGGCCACAAAACATTGTTCTTGAAAGGCAGATCCACTTTGAAACTGCAATTCCAAAGCAGTTCTCTACGCAACGTCGGGCTCTGCTTATCCTGTAGTTAGCGATTCGTTCCTCATCTGATAGCTTATTTTTCTTCCTTGGGGCGTAGGGCTTAATAATCCGCTTTCTAAGTGGAAAAGCATCATCTGCAACAAAATAAAACGGCAGCTTCTCCAATCCAACTGGCATGTCTGGTGGAAATGGCAACTCATCTTGAATTATATCTTTTCCAAGTTGAGTTGCTCCGAAAACGTTAGCGTCACCTTCACTCCCATACGCTCCTATATCCATGTATACAAATTTATAATTTGCGTCTGCAATTGCCATCAAAACGATGCTATGAAATCCCTTTAATAAGAAAAAACGTTTATAATTATAGAACATGCTTCCTGCATTTTTTGGGCATTTTATGGCGACATGCTTTCCATCAATTGCTCCTACGCAATTCGGTAGATTCCACTGAGCATTGAATTCATTGGCAATCTTCACCATTTCAAATTCATCAAGCGGGTGGATTTCTCCGGACAAAGCATTGCAAATTGCAGAACAAACAACATTTAAAATCGTTCCAAAATGTTACTTGCTTATCCTGTATACTGCTGCAATGTGTCTTTGTATTGCCCCACTTGATAGGAACCTGAAATGAATTTCTTATTAGTCATCGTCACTTTATCAAAAGAGTATTTGTATGTACTCTATTACAACAGCAAATTTTTCTAGTGGGGTAATGTAATCCTTGGGCCTGGTGTATCTTAGAGGCAGCAAATATCAACAAGTTCGAATAAATGCCTAAATGTTTCTAGATCCATTCGAAAGTTTTCCTTGAAAACTTTTTCGTTTGCAACCATGTCCAAGAACTGTAAATGGATATAACGGGTGATTTTTTAAGAGGTTTAGAACTTTTTTTTAAAAAAAAACACAAAAAATTCGAATGAATGAAATATTTATTTGAATCGATAGTTTGAACCTTGCAATTTAATGTTTAAAGATAATTTCATGCAAATGTTGACCGCGGCTGCGTCTCAGGTAGCCCATCCGCTGAGTCCAATTTTGGCATACTCTTTCACACATATCGGCCGGTATCTCACGAATGAATGCATGGATGTTGGCTTCCAGTGCGTCAATCGAAGCGGGCTTGTCCCTATATACATTAGCCTTGACATACCCCCACAAAAAATAATCTAATGGTGTCAAATCGCACGATCTAGGCGGCCAATTGACCGGCCCGAAACGTGAAATTAACTGTTCACCAAACTCGCCTCGCAATTGCGCCATTGTTTCGCGTGCTGTGTGGCATGTGGCACCGTCTTGTTGAAACCACATATCATGCAAGTCAAGAACTTCCAATTCGGGCAAAAAAAAGTTTTTTATCATCGCTCGGTAGCGTTCACCATTGACAGTAACGCTGCGATTCGCATCATCTTTGAAGAAATATGGCCCAATAATGCCGCTGGCCCATAAACCGCACCAAACAGTGGCTTTTTCGGGATGCATTGGTAGCTGTTGCAATGCTTCTGGCTGATCTTCACTCCAAATGCGGCAATTTTGCTTATTTACGTACCCATTCAACCAAAAATGAGCCTCATCGCTGAACACAATTTTTCGATAAAAAAGCGGATCCTCGGCCAGCTTTCCAAGAGCCCATTCACCAAAAATTCGGCGTTGTGGTAGGTCGGCTGGCTTTAGTTCTTGCACCAGCTGTATCTTAAAAGGCTTTACGCCCAAATCCTTCCGCAAAATTTTCCACGTAGTGCTGTAACAAAGGCCTAACTGCTGGGAACGGCGCCGAATCGACATTTCGCGGTCTTCTGTCACACTAGCTGATACGGCCGCAATATTTTCTTCACTACGCACAGTACGTAAACGTGTTGGTGGTTTAATGTCCAACAAAGTAAATTTGGTGCGAAATTTGGTCACAATCTTCCGAATAGACTGCTCAGAAGGTCGAGAATGCCGATCATAAAATGGAAGCAGCGCGCGATGAACATTTCGAACCGAGCACGAATTTTGATAGTAAAATTCAATAATTTGCAAGCGTTGTTCATTTGTAAGACGATCCATGGTTAAATCAGTGATGGTAACTAAAAAAAAAGAAAATACCTACCAACGATGGCAAAAATCCCTACTTTCGTAAAATTTCCCCTACAAATCCACTAAAATTGTTCATTAAATGAAAAGTACTAGAATTGTTAATTTAATATTATTTCTGTTTTTTAATATTTATAGGAATGCAAAGTTAATTAAAAAGCGATAACAACATAAAGAGATAATACAAAAAAAAACAATTTGAAGGGAATTCATATTGCACTTATAAATAAAAGTGACTTAAGGGGCATTAAAAATAACTAAAGTTTACATCCATATATCTAAATAAATAAAAATAATTATGAAGATTATATATAATATTTAAAATATTTACATATGATGGTCATAAAGTTCTGTGGTTTTCATGTTATTAAAATGATTATTATTACATTTAAAAGAAACGCAGTTCAAATTTGCATCCTGCAAGTATGACCGAATAATGCACATCGAACTCAGATTTTCGTGACTAAGTTTATTTCTTTTTTTTGTCCTAACATCTGTTACTACAGAAAATATTCTTTCCGCATCAGCATTTGCGTGAGGAAGAGTCAAGACATATTTTGCGAGACAAGATAGGGCAGGAAACATGAGCTCGTCATTAAAATTGCGGATCTTACTAACTTTAAACCAAAACTGTTCAACATCTAATTCAAATAACCGTTTTTTTTTTCACTTTCTTCAAAATTGTATTCAATCGATCTCCACTCTTGCGAAAGATCGTTAATGCTTAAGGAAAGTTAATACAATTTTTGGGTTTAGAAACCAATTTCCTTAAAGATTGTCTCATTTTGTATGGGTAGTCTATGTTGGATCTCTTCCAAAGCAGTAATATAAAAGTTAAGACAATCAAGCCTTATCTTATCTGCAGCGTGTTTTGGAATACTTTTTATTATCTCACCGCATTCTGGTCCAAGATATATTTGATCCACTTGTACAGATACATGAGGTGATCTAACATTAGCGTTCAATTTAAGTTCAGATTTTTTTGTAAAATTTTGTCCCAATTTAAAAAAGATTTTCACTGACTCACTATGCAGAACATGAATTAAAGTTTTTTTTGACTTAAATAGGGCATTTAGAGTATTAAAATATTCAAGGACGTATTTGAGAAATAACAAATAAGCTTTGTTACATTGGTTTGTTAGTTCCGTTAAAATGAATTCAGCAGATTTAAGCTTATCTGAGGTAACCGCCTGCCTAAAATACTCTAATAGTACATCCCAATTTTCCAAAATCCTCTCAATGCATTTTTGGTGAGATAGCCATCTCGTTGCAGATGTTCGTAAAATTTTCCTTCTTTTTTCGTTTAACATCACCTGGAACTCTTCCACTTGCATACATCTTTTTGAACTTCCAGAAACGTAAGACCCAATTTGTCGCAGCAATTCTTCGGGTGCTCTAGGTAAAGCCAAGCAAGCTTTATTTGCAATAATTGCAGCTGAATGACAAATGCATTTTATAACAATCGCCCCTGGATTGTCTAAAAGTAATCTTGATGCAAACGAGTTGTGCTGTCCAACCATAACGCTAGCTCCATCACTGCACATGCCTTAATCGTAATAAATTGAATAAAGAGTTTCAGATGTTAACTACAATTCAGCAAGAAATTTTCCTACCGATAATGTTGCCATAGGGAATTCCATTCTTTACAATAAAATCTTTGAAATTATTATATAGAGCTTCAGCAGAACAGTCCGATCCAACCTTGAGCAAATCTAGCAATTTAACAACTACTCTGCTATTCTCATCGTCGAGAAATCTGACTAACACACACAAAGATTTATTCAACCCGATGTCAGTGCTCTCATCAATCATTACTGAAAAACTATTTGTTTTGAGTTTTTCGACAAGTTGTTCCGTCTCATGTTTGGCCAAAACATTTTTTATGATGCTGGTACAATTTTTCCTTCCCAGCTTGGAATTCTGTACGATTTTTGAATCCGGGACTATGTCTTTAAGAAGCGGAAGTAAATGTTCAACAATTTGAAGAGCGACATTGTGCTCTGCGAAAAACATACTCAATTTTACTTCAAAATTGTGTACTTCCCGGTCAATACTCTGAGCTGTCTGCTTTGGTTGGAAAAATGTACTGACGGGCTTAGAATTTTTGATGGAGGAAACATTTTTTTTGTGCAACTTTGTTTCCGCATGTTTCAGAAGTTCCGATTTTCCGCAATTTAAAATTTTGTCACAAGCTTCGCACTTGCATTTAAACAAATCATCTTTCAATTTTGTCAACCATCCTTTGAAACAATCTGCTTCCAACCAACCGTCGTTGAATTTTTGTTTACGATACTTTTTCTTAGGAACTACATCTGGAGAATTTGACCCTGGCGAGGAGCTCATTTTGGTTCTAAAAAGCTATACCAGTGAAATGAAAATCAATATATTGTAATGTCTTGCTTACCTATTTTTCAAAAAGTCCAAGTCAAAAAGTATTACAACAATAGGTATATTGAATTATTCAACTTTCTTTAATTGCAACAACAATGCAAACACAACACAATAATTGGAATTACGTTTTTAAACACAAACAGAATCAAACACTTGGAAGAAAATTAAATTTGATTTGAATGTTGCATGGTACTATGGTTTTGGTAAGCAAATCATTAAGAAGGAAATACACTGGCAATGGGATAAGGGTAAGATGATATTAAGGTACTCATTAAATATATATCACTAGCTGCCCGGCCCGGCTTCGCCCGGGTACTGTTTCGTTTTAGGGTCCGTAATAGTATTTTAGTGTTAGTAGTATTTATTTTCTCAAAGCTGACCTGAGAGATTTTCTCAATATTTTTTTCCGTAAGAACCTTGTACAGAGTATTAGAAAACTACAAAAAAAAAAATCAGCCAAATCGGTCAAGCCGTTTTCATGTTATGTCGTGACAACGGAAAACGGGTTTCATTTTTATATATATAGATTAAAGTAAAACATTGAAATTTTCATATTATGCAAATTAAAAGCGAAAAGTTTTATCACCTTTTAATTTTTTTTATAAACCTACTTTTCGAAAATTTTAAAAAATCTGTCCTTTTTCCCCTACGCAATCATTTTTGGGTTAAAAATACCTACATGTAGGGATTTTTCCCTACACTTACCATCACTGGGTTAAATTGCAAACCAAACTGAAGCTGTTTGACAGTGACACAAGGTACTAAACACACGTCAGCTGTCAAAACCAGTGTTGCCAAAACCAAACCAGCTAAAAAATCACCCGTTATTTAAGTTTTTATATTTAGTTATGGCCGAATATCTTTACGTACGGCTGTTCCAAAACGTCCCTTTGCCTTCCTTTCTTGTAAGTAGGAATTTACGCGAACAGAAGGATTTTTTTTTTCGT
The DNA here is from genome assembly GCA_932526625.1 of Rhingia campestris. Taxonomy (NCBI): domain Eukaryota; kingdom Metazoa; phylum Arthropoda; class Insecta; order Diptera; family Syrphidae; genus Rhingia; species Rhingia campestris. The sequence continues at coordinate 40,424,444 of OW052184.1, read as the reverse complement.
TTCATTGCAGCTACTGCAATAACTTGTACAGCTGCATAGATTATTAATTCTTCTTCAATCTCGTCCGTATCCATATTCGTATTGAATTTATATTTTTGATTTGACTGATGGAATTTTTGAAGAAACTTATTTTTCAAAGAACAGCTGTTTGTTGTGACACTTATCCACAAAGCACTCTATGTCAAAATTTAGCGAGGATTTTAGCTAGTGTTTGGAGAGAAATAATGGAGAGCAGCTAAAATTTAGTTTCGCTCGAGCAGCGTACTAAGCTTAGCAAAGAGAACTACATAGAGTACGTATCACAGCTAAAAATTGTGTAGCTTCCGACGCGGGCGGTAAGTGCGAAGGGGGATTTTCATCGTTCAAATAATTATAAAGTCATCGTGCTATAAACCATATCATGAACAATTTTGACTGTCGAGAAGCCAATAAATCAAAACGGGCATAACATCGACTCAGTATATTAGGTGCATCTATGTTCTATATATATACATATTGATCCAATAAACCTCTTCGTTACGGGCAAATTCGAATTCCAGCATTTGGTCATTTTTGAAAAATCATCATGTTTGCCTTTATCCTCCTCAATTTCGAACATTTGTAACCTGTTTAGGATTCCTTTCAATATTCCCCAAACGTATTTTCTTGTAATATACTTACAACGGCAACACCCTATTTACTCCGAAATCATCCTCTCCCAAATAATTATATCCCACCCACACTCAGCAACCTGTTAAGATTCCCAAAACCCAACAACCTATTTCTCCACTCTCCAAACAGGTTTTTTCACTTATTGTCCACTCTCGCCACTTGAGATCATACCGTCACCGAGGCAAGTAACTGGCAGCTGTTATCATCGAAGTAGTTTAGTTATATTCAATTATATATTTTTCAACTCATTTTATTCGAACTTTTCCTTTTTCATCTTTTTTCTCGAGCTATCGAACATTGGTCCTTCGAGCCGGATAATAAATGTATTACATTCGATTCGTGCTACATTTAATATCATCTTCTCTACAAATTTTCACATTTCTATATAATTGTGTGCATATTTAACTCGTTTAATGTGCGGCGGTTCGTCAGTCGTTTTCGTTTACCTACATAATTGTATGCATAAATGCAACAAATAATTTTCGCAATACTGTGGTGCTCAGTTACATATATCTTCACATAAGAGTGTGCAAAAAACATCAATTTCATTTCATCGCGGATTGATCATTGGTGTATGCTGTATATTGAAGTGCTTTAAATAGATAAAACCAAATCTCAAGTGTTTTTTCGTTTAATCATTCTATTCTTTTGAATGATTATTTCCCTTGCCTTAAATCGGTAATTTTGAATATCCAACTATTCAACGGTGCACATAATACAGTACATACACATACAGTGCATACTCTAACGTTACGCTTTAATTCTTTCGTTTATAGAATATACTTCTACGAAATTTATTGGCAAATTAATAACTATTAATTTTCTTTTATTCAACGCTATTGCTTATTTTCTTTAAATCCTTGTTCGTTCAACAACAAAATGAATTCAGTTATTGAACTTCTAATAAAGCAAGAAAATGCTAAGGTGGATTTAGATAAATTTAAAAAGAATTTTTATAAAAGTAATAAGGAGCAGTTAGCGAAAGTTAGTTATTTGAATGGGCGTCTCAAACTTCTTGAATCAATGATGACTACATTCAAAGAAAATCATATCACGCTCTCATTATTAGTTAAACTAGAAAATCGTGATAAAGAGAACGATGATTATTTTACTAAAGATTGTAATGAAACATTTCAAGATCTTTATCTAGAACTGCAAGGTGACATTGTCGACAAAATTAATCTTCTTAAACCTACGAGCACAATGTCTGGGAACAAAAGTTCAAGTCAACCTTCGACAGTTTCTGTTCATAACCACAGTGAAGGTCAAGCAATTCATCTTCCATATATTTCACTTCCAGAATTTGATGGAAATTACAAAAACTGGATGGATTTCCATGATTTATATTCTGGAATGATTCATAATAATTCAAATGTACCTAAAGAACAGAAACTTTATTATTTAAAGAAATGTCTGAGTGGAGACGCTAAAGACCTACTCAATTCTGTTAAATGTACGGCTGATAATTATGATTCTGCATGGAAGTGTCTTTCTGATAGGTTTAATAAAAAGCGGTTCATTGTCGAAGCTTATTTAAAAACCCTTTGTGAACAGCCCTCTATGTACAAAGAATCTTCGGTTGAAATTAGAAAGCTTCTAGATACAACAAAAGATTGTCTTACCTCAATAAAGAATCTAAAGGTTCAAATCGATTCATGGGATGTAATCATTATTTTTATTCTAACTCAGAAATTAGATTTCCAAACTAGAAAAAACTGGGAACGATTTCTAACCTCTAAACATCCTAAAATAGAAGATTCTAAAACCGATAGTTACGAATTGCCTCAACTTAACGATTTCTATGCATTTTTGGAAGATTCATTTCGATCTTTAGAGGCAATTGATAATAAGATCGCTTTATTTTCTAACGATAGAAAGGAGAAGAATTCGACTAAAAATAAAAAAGCGATGCATGTGGGCTCATATCACGCTTCAAACAATAATTCTTCTTGTCTATGTTGTTCAGAACCACATTATCTGTACACATGTTCAAAGTTTAAATCGCTGTCATATGATGAACGTATTTCGTTTATTAAATCAAAAAATCTGTGCTTAAATTGTCTTGTACAGGGACATACAGCTCCAAAATGTAGAAGCAAAGTATCTTGTCGTAAATGTAATAAACGACATCATACATTAATTCACCCAGATCAAACAAACACAGTTCCAAATTTACCTTCTACATCCATAAACTCTTCAGTTACTTCCGATCAAACTTACACGCATTTATCAACCAATACATCCTTAACCCCTATTTCTCAAATACTTCTTGCTACAGCCAATGTTAAGATTTCTTCTCCATCTGGCGATCTCATTCTGAGAGCTCTTGTTGATCAAGGGTCTCAAACATCTTTTATCACCGAAAGATGTGCACAAAGGTTAAGACTCAAGAGAACACCTCTTCATTGCACTGTTAGTGGTATTGGTGCTTCCTCTACAAAACCTTGTAAAGGCGCTGTCGAATTTCGACTCATCTCCTGCATAAACGCAAACTTCCAGATCCTAGTAAAGGCACTGGTCATGAATACCATTAGCAATTACTACCCTAAGTTCAAACTCTTAACAGGCTTACCACATAATTTCAAGCACATAACTCTCGCTGATCCCTTCTTTTCTGAACCTGGACAAATCGATGTCCTCCTAGGAGCAGATGTATTCCACCAAATCATTCTTGATGGCATCATAAAAACTAATGTTGGCCCCTTGGCGCAACGAACTCAGTTAGGTTGGATCCTTTCTGGACCAATCAATAATGGTCGAAATACTCATTCGCAAAACATACTGTCTTATCACTCGCACGTGAATGTTGACAATTCACTTCGCAAGTTCTGGGAACTTGAAGAAGTATCGGTCACTCGTATTCGTTCTCCTGAAGAGAACGCTTGCGAGATTTATTTCCAAAACACTCACAGCCGTTCTCCTACAGGAAGATATATAGTCAAACTCCCATTTAAATCAAAAGTATCCGGGGGAAACTATCCTGTATTTCAAAACTCTGGTCAAACTGCTCAAAAACGGTTTAAGCATAGTGAGGAAAGAACATTTCTGAAAAACCATCTTCTCAAAAATGAATATATTAAGTTCATGCAACAATATATTGATCTCGATCATATGAAGTTGAAATGTAGCTTTGATACGTTATCCAACTCGGAAAATATCTTCATTCTTCCTCATCATGGTGTTTGGAAGGAAAGTAGTTCTACTACAAAACTCCGAGTGGTGTTTGATGGTTCATCTAAACCTTTACACTCTTCGTCCCTGAATGAAGAGTTATTACCTGGCCCTATATTGCAAACCGACCTAACTTCTGTTGTATTAAGATGGCGAACCTTCAAGATCGTATTCACTTCCGACATTGAGAAAATGTTTCGACAGATTCTTGTCCATCCCGATGAAACTCAGTTTCAACTTATTCTGTGGAGATCAGATGTATCTCACCCACTTGAAGTATACGAGCTTAAAACTGTCACGTACGGCACTACTTGTGCACCATTTTTATCAATACGTGTTCTACAACAATTAGCGAACGACGAAGCTCAAAGGTATCCAATCGGATCCAAAATCCTTAAACGAGACATATATGTTGACGACATAATCTCTGGTGCAGATGATATAGAATCTGCAAAAATTATACAAAGCCAAATTACAAATCTTTTACTTTGTGGAGGTTTCAAACTTCGAAAATGGTCCTCTAACTCACCAGAACTTTTATCTGACTTACCAGTGGAAGATTGTGAGCTACATTTTGACTTTGACTCAAACTCGGAGTCAACAATAAAATCTCTTAGATTATACTGGAACCCTCACATGGATCACTTCCTGTTCAAAATTTCACTGCCACCACGTCAATTACATACAAAAAGGTCGTTACTCTCGGATGCTTCTAAGTTATTCGATCCTCTTGGTTGGCTAGCTCCAACAATAATCCTAGCGAAAATCTACTTCCAAAGGTTATGGCGTGCTGGCATAGGATGGGATGACCCCTTACCTCATTCACTGCAAATTGAATGGGAAACATATCGCAATACATTACATGAATTGCAATCCATACAAATTCCACGATGGCTTGGAACCACACAAGCATCACTTACAGAAATACATGGGTTCTGCGACGCTTCAAGTGTAGCTTACTCTGCAGTATTATACTCCCGTTCGTTAAATAATGGAGCGATATCAGTCAACCTCATAACTGCAAAAACTAAAGTTGCTCCCATTAAGCAAGTGTCCTTGCCACGCCTAGAATTATGCGGTGCAGTCCTGTTGTCCAAATTATATAAAAAGTATCTGACCGCAATCGATGGACACTTTGAGAAACGTAAAGCGTATCTTTGGACGGATTCAAAAATCGTTCTCGCTTGGCTAAATGCAATTCCAATCAGATGGAAAACGTTTGTTGCTAATAGAGTTAGCGAAATACAAGAAACGACAAATGTTAGTGATTGGTTTCATGTTCGCTCTGAAGATAACCCTGCTGACTGCGCCTCACGAGGACTTAAACCTCGCGAGCTACAGCATCACCCTCTCTGGTGGTCTGGCCCTAAATGGTTAAGCCATCATAAATCTCTTTGGCCAAATCAGGATTGCCAAAGTTATCAAACTGACGTTGAGCAAAGGAATGACACAACATGTCATTTAGCTAATTTAATCTCACCTGAGTTTAACTATTTGTCAAGATTTTCCTCGTTGAAGCGACTACTTCGTGTAACCTCGTACGTGTACCGCATATACTACAACTTGTTTGCAATCAAAGGTTCAAACAATGTTAGACCAGCGGATATTCAAAGTTCAGGTATAATCACACCCCAAGAAATACAGTTTTCAATGTCGAAAGCGATACTTCTATCACAATCGTCACATTTCGCTTCAGAAATTAAGGGCGTAAAAGCACATTCTCAAGTCTCTTCAAAAAGCAAGCTTTTAAAATTGCATCCATTTCTAGATGACGACAACATATTACGGGTAGGTGGAAGATTAAGATTTGCGGATATTGACGAATATGCAAAATATCCCATAATCCTTTCGAACAGTTGTAATTTGTCAAAACTAATTGTTGCTGATTCACACTTCAAGACACTACACGGTGGTCCTCAGCAAATGATATCTTATATTCGACAAAAATACTGGATTTTGAATCTTAGGAATTTGGCGAAAGCTATGTTTCACACCTGTACTGTTTGCATTCGTTTCAACAGAAAACGGTCCACGCAACTTATGGGATCACTTCCCAAGGTCAGAGTCAATGAAACTAGACCATTTCGGCATAGTGGAGTTGATTACGCAGGTCCACTTGATCTTCGTTTATCCAAAGGTAGATCCCCCAAAACGTACAAGGGTTATATTTGCGTTTTCGTGTGCTTAGTAACAAAAGCAATCCACATAGAACTTGTATCGGATATATCGTCAGAAGGATTTATAGCAGCTTTTCGCCGATTCACCGGACGTAGAGGAAGTTGCAGTGACATATATAGTGACTGCGGCACCAATTTCGTTGGCGCTAATAAGGAACTAAGGAAGATGGAACTTGGACTGAAAGCAATAGTACCGGAAGATGTACTAGAGCTACTGGCAACCGACGGAACATCTTGGCATTTCATTCCTCCTGCCTCTCCACACTTTGGAGGTCTGTGGGAGGCAGGAGTCAAATCAGTTAAGTACCACCTTAAACGAATAATCTTAAATAGAATTCTCACCTTTGAGGAAATGAATACACTCTTAGTACAAATCGAATCATCTCTTAATTCTAGACCATTGTGCCCTCTTAGCGACGATCCCACGGACCTGAGTGTGCTTACCCCTGCACATTTTTTGATAGGAGAACCAACCAATGTGATTCCGGAGCCAACATTATTAACTGTTAATAAAAACAGGCTATCAAGATGGCAACATATCCAACAAATGTACCAACACTTCTGGGAACGATGGCGAAAAGAGTTTTTGTCACGTCTCCAACAAAGACCAAAGTGGATGACTCGGCAACCCAGCTTCAAGGTCAACGATTTAGTCATTATTACAGATGAGAGATATCCCCCAGCAAAGTGGCCCTTGGCCAGAATAACCGAAACACATCCTGGATCCGACGGTATCTGTAGAGTCGTTTCCGTCTACACTAATGGAAAGATAATCAAACGACCGATCACCAAACTGCACCTACTACCTGATAGCAACATCCAGCAATCAACAATCAACCATCACAATCAGCGAGCATCAGGCGCTGCAAAACCTGGTCCCTCTAACGTATAACATCGTTGATGATTATGAGAGGAAATGCTCATACATCTGTACTCAGTCAAAGCTTTATAATTTTAATTATTTGTTATAGTTATTATAGAATTTTAATGTGTTTTTTTAATTAAGAACAGTTGTTCTTGCCCGGCGGTATGTTTAGGATTCCTTTCAATATTCCCCAAACGTATTTTCTTGTAATATACTTACAACGGCAACACCCTATTTACTCCGAAATCATCCTCTCCCAAATAATTATATCCCACCCACACTCAGCAACCTGTTAAGATTCCCAAAACCCAACAACCTATTTCTCCACTCTCCAAACAGGTTTTTTCACTTATTGTCCACTCTCGCCACTTGAGATCATACCGTCACCGAGGCAAGTAACTGGCAGCTGTTATCATCGAAGTAGTTTAGTTATATTCAATTATATATTTTTCAACTCATTTTATTCGAACTTTTCCTTTTTCATCTTTTTTCTCGAGCTATCGAACATAACCAGTAGTAACCGCAAAGGGAATTTTCCTTTTCCAATATCTTCATCAATAAATTCCTCTCCAAAGGATCATCATTATTCTTCACTTTTATATAGATAATATTGCGCTAACGAATAGTAATCAATTTAAACTCCATACCCTTCCAGGTAGAAGAATGTGGATGTGTAAAGACATGTGCAAACGAAGGTATGTCAATCGAATTTAGAAACCTCTTTCCTTACATTGTTGCAACGTACAGAATAATACAATGGATGCAACAAAAAAAAAAAGTGTTCTCGTTTAACCTGTGTGGTGTAAGAGGAAGAGATAGATACATCAACGAATCTTATGGTCTATGGATTTTCATTCTTCTTTTCCTGGAGAAGTAAAACAAACAATAGTTGTATCGGCTGCAATTGTGTTTTATTGTATTTTGAAATCCATTTAACGACCTATGTCAGCAAAGATGAATGTCCTTATTTCAGATATTGTTTGGATAGGTATGTCTTAAATGTCATTTATTGGTATGGTAATGATTGTGGTGCGAACAGCTGCTTTTCAAAATCTGATTTTACGTGTAATTTGATCTAATTCGGAGACATTCAAGAAAAGTGCAAAAAGTCGAATTTTTGCAGAATGTCTGCCTTGAATCTTAATTATCACTAAGTGAAGGGGATATAAATATCTAAACTCAAGCTTAACAAGGCTTCACCAACTCATTGGCAAAATATTCTCGGATGAAAGTGTGCCTGAAGAATGGAACCTCAGCATCGTTTTCCCGATTCACAAAAAATGAGGGTCTCTGAACTGCAGTCAACTATAGAGGCATAAGTCTGGAACAAACAACGCCTACAAGATTTTATCTGCCGTAATATATGAACGCCTGAAACCGTTTACCAACAATCTGATCGACCCTTATCAGTGTGGTTTTAGTCCAGGAAAGTCCACAACTGATCAAATCTTCACACTTCGGCAGATCCCAAGATGTCCAAATCGATACCCACCACCTATTCATCGATTTCAAATCCAAATACGACAGCATTCATAGAGACGAACTGTACAGAGCCATGTCTAGTTTTGATATACTGCCCAAATTCGTCCATCTGTGCAGGATGACGATGGAGAATACTCGCTGCTCCATCAGGGTCGGAAACAAAATCGGTGCAACTACTAGCATACGCCGAGGACATTGACATCATTGGTAGGACTCAACGTGATGTCATAGCCACGTTTGCTAGTATAGAGAAGGAAGCGGCAAAAATGGGTTTAGCAGTAAATGAGGGTAAGACAAAGTATATGCTGTCAACACGAAAGGACACACAACATCGACGAATTGGACAGAACGTCACCATTGACAGATATAACTTTGAGGTAGTACGGGACTTTGTCTACCTCGGCTTCGCTATTAACTCTGACAACAACATCTCGTCAGAAATCAAACGAAGAATTACTCTTGCCAATCGCTGTTTCTTCGGGCTAAGAAGGCAATTTGGTAGTAAAGCCCTCACTCGAACTACTTGGGAGATCCTATATAAGACCCTGATCATCCCAGTCCTGCTCTACGGCGCTGAAGCATGGACCGTATCAAAAGCGGATGAAGAAATCCTTGGTCGATTCGAGAGAAAAATTCTTCGGAAAATCTTCGGAACGAATGGACACCAATACTCCGGCTCGCAGAGTCTTCGATTCCCAGCCAGACGTCGGACGCAGTAGAGGAAGACCTCGCCTTAAGTGGCGCGCACAAGTGGAAACCGACCTCAACCAACTTGGAGTGCGCAACTGGAGGCAGTTAGCTAAGGACCGTGGTAATTGGAGAGGCATGTTTGTTGAGGCCCAGGTTCATTCCGGACTGTAGCGCCACTTAAGTAAGTAAGTAAGTATAGTTAGACAATCATAATATCTATATTTCGTTCATATAAAGTTTTTTTGCCACGCCCACTTTTTGGGGGCGTTTTAAATAAAAAACATTTTACGGTCCAATTTTAAAATTTTCGAAAAAAATGTTGATGCAGAATAATTAGTAATATTAGTATAAACATTTCGTCTGTACGCCATTTTAACCCACGCCCACTTTTAGGGGGCGTTTTTATATAAAAACCATTTTTATACACTACCCCTTAACATATACAGGAGAAAAACCTTGTCTTTTGTAGAACCGTACAATTTGTTGTGACATTGTCATGTTCTATATTTAATCCCCATCGTGTTTTATGCCATGTCCACATCTTGGGGATATTAGTTTTACAAATGGGATGGGATAGGGTATACAATGGTCTGCACAGCGGATTGTAGCCCTCTCATATGTTTAAGCTTCCGGAGATGGATGTACATGTACCATTCGTTAAGATGTTTCGGTAGAGCTTGCACGAAGTTAATCCGAAACATAACATGTATAGAGCTTACGAATGAAGGAGAAGGCTTGCAAATATTTTCGGAAAGACTTTTTGTAAAGCCTGTAATTTGATTCTATAAAGCCTTTTATAAGCAAAGAACGTTTTTTCTGTAAGTCTTTTTAGAAGTATTTAAAGAAGTCTTATAGAAGTAAATAGCTTCTTAAAAGTGCGCCAAATGTTTTTCCATAATACTTCCTACAAGTAATATTGCTGGGGGGAAAAGCGTTTGGGTGGAATTAAAGCAGTGTAGTACTGATTTGGAGTCAATAATGTTTGAGGTAAGGGATTTTATAGCTGCCTGACTGTCCGATGGATGTTGGCGCCTTTAATACCTGAATTGTGTATTAGGTTTGCGCAATCTTTGATGGCATGGAGCTCTGCTTGAAATACACTGGGGTTTTTTCCCATAGGTATTGAAACGTTCCGATTTGGTCCATGGATACCCGCTCCTACACCTGAGTACATTTTAGAACCATCCGTATACCACTTTAGGCCGTTTTGGCAGTTTGATGGGTTGTTGCTAACCCATGCTTCTCTGGTTGTGAATCTTTTGTTGAAGCATAGTGTCTTTGGTAAGCCGTCTGTAACCACTTAGACCATGTCAAGTTCTGGAAGATCGGATAGTAGTTCATTTAATTCTGGGTGATTGCTAAAGTTTAACTTTAAAGTTTAGCTTGTGTCAAACTGGCTGAGCTGCGAATTGCCACTTTTTTAAATAGATGTGGAGGGGCGTTAATCCTATTAAGGCTTCTATAGCCGCAGTGGGACAGGTACGTATGGCTCCGGTAGTGCCCAGACAGGTAAGCCGTTGTACCTTGTTTAATTTATTGATGGATGTTTTTCGGGTGACTATTGAATACTATTGAAGCGTATGTTTTAATGGGCCTGACCATGATCGTATTGATCCAATGTGTGGTCCTTGAAGAGATTCCCCAGGATTTACCATACATGCTTCGGCAAGCCCAGAAAGCAATGGTTGCTTTTTGAATTTTGCTGTTTATGTGGGAGTTCCAGCTTAGTTTTTTTTGTCGAGGATCACTCCAAGATATTTTACTTCGTTGTAGTACTCAATGTCTGTATCATTGATTGAAATTTGGCTAAGAGTTAAATTTCTCCTTTTCGTAAAAAGGGACGATGACAGCCTTGCTGGGGTTTATAGAAAGACTTTCTTTTCTACACCAGTCTATGACTATCTAAAGGGCGTTTTGCAGACGTGTTGTAACCTCGTTTGTTTCTTTATGATGACTAGCTCATCGGCGTATCCAATTATATTGAAGACAGCATTACTAAGGTCTTGAAGTATGTCATCGATAACCAGAGACCATAGTAGGGGTGAGAGTACCTCTCCCTGAGGGCAGCCTTTAACGGCTATTACTGATACTTAGGTCAGTGCTGACGAAGCAGTTATTTTCCGAATTTCAAGCATTGCTTTGATCCATTTGCTGGTGGGACGATCTATTCCTCTATGAGTCAAAGCATTTGATATGGAGTCATATCCAGTGTTGTCAAAAGCACCCTCAATGTCAAGGAAGGCTCATAGTGCACCTTCTTTGTTTTGGTATGCACTTTATATATCGAACACTACTTACATGGTACCACTTCTGGCAACGGACTTAGCCCAATTGACTTATCTGCGAACGAAATGTCACTATAGCAAGTATACGGATTCTTCACCTTGGTATCAGTAAGCTAACTCAATGTTCTCCAGATAAACAAACGATCAATCAAGTTGATAACATTGGGCAACAATGTCACTATAGCAAGTATACGGATTCTTCACCTTGGTATCAGTAAGCTAACTCAATGTTCTCCAGATAAACAAACGATCAATCAAGTTGATAACATTGGGCAACATTGGGAACAACAAGAAATGTCCGAACATTCCAAGGGGCTAACTTCAACCCGGACTGCTTATTGCAGCCAAGGTAAGAATGCAGATATCCACTGAGCCACCACAATTTTTTAATTCGAACCTGTAACGGTCCAGGAGTGTCCCGAGATTATTCTTTAATGATATTGGTGGAAATACGTCTTCTGTAGGTTCGTTATATTGTTTGCTTGTTCTGTAAGAAAAATAATTTTGGTATTGCGTTGTTCGTATCGTTGTAAGGTGCACAATGTGTCATTAAGCTGAAACTTCGCAATGGAAATGCAACGAGTCTAGAGATGATTTCTCTAAGGTCCTTCGAAAATCAGTCGTTATAAAATATGTCATAAATAAACAGATATTCTACAAGTCTTCACTGTGCCGATGGTTGCAGGGTTGAAGTAAAGAAGAATCGTCTATAAGGCTGATTGCACGTCTTTGGGTAGAGTCCAGTCAGTTCAGTGAAATTTTGTGAACAAATTTAATGACGGATGACTGCAATGGCAAGGGACCGTCCAGAATTTCAAGATCGGTTCTGCCGTAATATGTGAACGCCTGAAACCGTTTTACCAACAAGCTTATCGGTCCCTATCAGTGTGATTTTAGCCTAGAAAAGTCCTCAACTCTGCACACTTTGGCAAATCCTATAAACTGATTCTATACAGAGCCATGTCTAGTATTGTATTTCTATTCTCGCTGCTCCATCAAGGACGACAACGAGCTTATTGAAATATTCGCAAACAAATCTAAAAAAGGTTTTAGTCAAAGCAAGAAACTACCTCGGCTCTGCTATTTTCTCTGTCAACAACTCTCGTTAGAAAAAAAAAACAAAAAGCAAATTAATAATAATGCCAGGTACTTATATAAGACCTTGATCATCCCAGTCCTGCTCTACTGTGCCGAAGCATACGCCGAATCAAAAATATTTTGTGACTTTCTTATGATATCTGATTGCCACTTGTATAGTGCGTACCAAATCAGTTGGCCAACGGTCGATTGCGCAGAGAGAGGATTTAAGGGAAATTTAAGATATTTTACAATAAATTTTAAGAGACCTGCGCAGTAGATTGGCCAACTGATTTGGTACGGACTATAACAACCACCTTACACAGACCGACTATGTTGATGGTGACTATCTTTTCTCACTAATCCCCTTGCCGATAACCAAATTCTGGTACTCACCACGTCCATAGCATACAGACAACAAAATACCACCCAACGTTACATTTCATAGCAATCAAATTAAGTTACCACGGGGTCTACCAAAAGGTCCTTATTTCAGTTCTAAGAAAGGAAATAAACTCACATTACATTCGAAAAGATACATTCCGTCATACCTACCCTTTGATTAATGTTTAGGAAAAAAAGGAAAGTGCCGAAATCCATCATACACGATTATACGTATTCGAGTGTTGCATAAACAAAAGTAACACAGTTTTATTTTTGGAAAAAGAAAGGGCCTTTGAAAGGGGTTACACGACACCGCTATTATTTTCCGCCGCATACATTTATTCAAAACGCATAATTGTGTGAACAAACGCAGATGTAGCTGCAACTAACAATGGACTCGCACGTTCTCAGGTAGCTATCGCCTACTGTCATTCTGAAACGTGATATACAAACATTGCTTCTGGCGTAGTTCTATAGTGTCGGTAACTGTCACCCAATGGACTCGTTGAGCTCTTAATATGGTTCCGGTCAAATGGGTCACGTCACAACGTTTGTACTCTACGGAAGAAGTCGGTGCAGATCAGAACCCCCCATCGGACAGTCATTAAAATTTAGTATGACAGCGTTGAAATGAGATGACACATACTTAAGTGCGGATTTGACAGCTACTACACCCAGAGAAAAAAAACATCGTAAATTTAAATAGAATCGCATTAATACCTACGTTGTTTCATTTTTGATAAAACGTATTGGAATTTAACTAAAATCACTTTGATTTAAGTAGAAAAATGGGTAAAGCAGTCATATTAATGCGAAAGTTATTTGAATCAATGCCTTGAAAATGTAAAATCAAATCAAAAAAATCAAATGAACTAAAAACAACTTACTTTTAAATACGAAACCATTTTACTATGAAGCTAATATTTTTGATCTATGTTTCAAAAGTGAATCATTTAAAATCAAACTAACAATCTTGTTGATTCAAATAATGAAAACACTAAATACTCTTTTATATCAAAGTGGCAAGCGTTTTCAATTGAACTTATGAGATCATTTTGAATTAAGGTAGACACTTCATTTGAAATCAAAGTAAAAACGGATTTCAAGTAAGCCTTCGTCGCGCTCCTTTAGAATACCTACCCTCCGTTGGATTGTTAATGCAATCATGCTCTCTGCCATTTCGAAATTTGTATCTTTATCAAAGTGAAAATGCATTCAGTTCAAATATCTAACGATCTCATTCATAATTCGATCCGTTATTTTTCATACAAATGAACACATGCTGGTCAGCCTCGTTTTTTTCATAAAAAACAACCACAGAGTTGCCACTTTATTTCAATTGCTCCTTATTGTTTATCAAGGATATTATGAAATAATTACACAAATAAATTTTGTTTTTTAAGTTTGTTAAGTATGTAGGACGTTACTAATAATAATAATAATAAGCATTTTAAGCTTTCACACTAAATATTTTGAAGGTGACGACAGTGGGACACTAAATATGATTATTATTACCGTGCGTTGTGAATTCCTTTATTTGAAAACATAGTTCTTTGGTTGGAACAAAAAATTGTGGATTGATTTTATTTTTTGGTTTCATATATATTTAGCATTTGCGCGTTAAACTTTTAAGCAGCAAGCAAATAAATCTTGACCAGCGAATGTTTTAGAAAGCCTCACATATCAGTAATTTCTAAACAAACAAGTATATTTAAATGCATTTATACAGGTCAAGTTTTTTGCTTAAAACTAAGGTACAAATAACCAAAAAGTGGCAACAATAAATCTTTTTAAGGTGAACTTCATACAAAAAAAACTTCCATAATGATTCAATTACTTTTTCACTTTGATTTTAACTCGTACTTCGATGAAAAAGACAAAAGACTTTAAATCAAAGTGGAAACGTGAAAATTCACTTTAATTCAAACTGAAAACCCATAACAACAAAGTGCCAACTCATTAAGTTCAAACTTGATTTGGTTATAAGTTAACTGCAAAAAAGAACATCTGCCTCCTGTCTCGTATCGGGTTTGCAATTGCAATATGTTCGTATTTGTACTTCTACCATTTGCGTGTAGGATTCAAAAAGACGTATGTGCAGTGTAAATACCTATAGTGAGTTGATTTATAATAAATGCCAACATATTGTGTCGAATTCGGAAGACATGATGAGCATAAATAACATGCAATTTGTTGATGAAATTGGACAGATTTTAAGCGTACTTTTTTCAAGGGATGATGAAGACGACGGACGCCATTAAACTGAATAATTTACTGAAAGAGTTAGATTTGGAAAATTTATCTGCAGTTGTTAAAGGTAAGTAAATTACTAGTCTATTAGGATGTACTTATTTGGCTTTGGTGTTCAATTTAGAAAAAAATAAAACATTTCGGTCCCTGAAGTATTTGTCAAAGGAAGACATTAACGAAATTTTAAGCGACATTGGATTGCGCGCTGAATTCCGCGAAAAACTTTTTATGTGGAGAAAGATACAGGTGAGTGAAACCTTTTCTTTGTATAGAAATATTTATTTTATGTTAAACAATAATTTTAGCTTGAAATCGATGACGATACAATATCTATAAATTCAAAGGTAGCAAATTGGCAAAATCAAACCTGCAATTCCGGAACAGAAACACCAACTTCAAGCTTCAAATCAAGTATTAAAATTGTAAGTATGTTTCGGTTAAGTTTTAAGTAGTTATTTAAGTAATATAAGTTTGTAATATGACGCGCTGTTTAGAATATTTTAATAATATTATTATTCCGAACTAGTTTCCCTTGACATAAATTTAGCAAATATCAGAGCTTCGGATTGCGTGACTTATGAGGGTATTATTTACAAAAAATATTATTACTTAGCTTGCTGATTCTTCATTAAAATTATTCAAATTAATTGATTTGATAAAAATTAAATTGTTTAACAAACATTTTCAAGCATATGAAGTTGGAGAAAAATATGGTAATCTACTTTTTAAAAATATTACGTTCTTTACAAGCCCTCCGCTTCACTTATATCAAATAAATAATGGTAAAACTTTTGTACGAAATAAATATTTGTAACTTTTTTAAAACTCAAATAATAAAAAAAGTCATTATATGTTTCAAAAAAAAATTGTTTTTGTGTCTTTTTTATTTTTTAAATTTTCATTACAGGTATCGATCGAAATAAAAATAAAGAAACTAATTGTGGTAATATATAGAAACATCGTCGCATATAAAACATGGATCGTGTTTTCACATTTCTTTAATGGCGCAATTCCTCTTAAATTAAAGGACAATCCAAATTACTTTTAATTCGGGATATATTAGAAATAATTAGCGAAACTAGACTAAACGTATTATATTATTACTTTAATTTCAATACAAAACGTGTTTAGTTCCAAATGCCTTCTAATTAAAGTCAATACTGAAAGGCATTTGATTTGAAGTGTCGAAACATTTAACCTAAATGCGTATTCTACAATTCATTTGACGTTGAAAACGTAATTAAATATATCAGTATTTGTACTTTCGTTCAAATATACAAGATATTTACAATGTTTGAACATAATATTTACCACTTTACTTCAACGTTGGTAAGAATTTAATTTAAACTGTGATGTCAGTTGAAATAATGCTGATACCTGTTTTCTTTAAACATCAAGTTCGTTTACAGTAACGTTGGAATATGAAAAGGTTATGAAAAATATTTTGAAATTCATTTTGTTACCACTTTATTTCAAAGTTGACTTGAATTAAATTAAAAGTATGTAGAATTTTAGATATGCTGCTTTATTTAAATTGGCATGACTTTGATTTGACGATTTTCAACTTTAGAGCCAAATCATATTGATTTTACTTTGATTTAAAGTTGTTTTTAATGATTTTACGTGTTTTTTTCTCAAAGTGTACATTGTCGTCATTTCATTTTCTAATTGGGTTTGCAATCTGATTGAACAAAACAAAAAAGAAAACCCTTGGCTATGCACTTAAAGCCGCTCATGCCGGAAGCACCACATTCAACAAAGTACTATGGAATAACACAGTTCCCCAATTCGCTGTGATATCCAGCTAATCGCCTGAATGCAGCTCTTTCATGTCAAAAAGTAGTCCAATGAATGTACCTACGTATCTAGCATTTATTCATCCCCTCTAGACCCAATTTAGTGTGAAAAAAGCTAAATCTGGGTGGATAAGAATACAAAAAAAAATACCATCCACGACCTAGTTGCTCTATCTCTGTGCATGTCGGATTGGGTATTATCCTGGTCATTGGTCAGAGCTGTTCTCTACATTGTCACTACAATTTAAATCATTTTTCCCATATGTGTCTTTCTGCTTTGTTGTCAATTGTCACATGCAACACTCCATGTAGCCATTGGAGCTCAATTTCAATTGATCCAGAAGTCTAATCACATCCATTCACCCCATCCCGACATCAATTTTCTATTGTCAAACAACGCGACGGGTGGTAGTATACAGCGATGTCGAGTATAATGTCGTCTCTCTTGGGAGTCACGTGTTTCCTGTGGAATTCTACTATTCCGTCAAGGGGGCGAACCCGGACGATGGAAAATCGATATCGAAAATTCCAAATTCGCACAACATCGCCGGATGACTATGGGAGTGTAAATGCCTGCAATTTGTTTTCCTATACACCCCTAGCTCCGTGGAGAGGTTGATGATATACAGAAGCTTCAAGGGAATGCAGTTGCAGTTTCCGATTTCTCTCGCGCACATGCCCGTTGGATATGAATAACTAAATTCCGCTCCAGACTATGTACATGGATGGTATATATTGTGCTAAGCCAGGACATGGCCAGACACACTAGACACCACCACTATATTGTGAAGTTTTGAATATGTACGTTTGTTTTGAGGTTGCTTGCAATAGCTTGGTGGAGTGGAGTTGCCATTAGATGCGAGAAGTTTGAAATAAGTTCTGGAACAACTTTAAAATCTTTTTTTAATCACATTTGCTGATTCTGCAGTTTTTTTGTAGGCTAGGTATTTATGTTGATAAATTATGTATTTAGTGGTAGAGCAAGTTCAAGATTAAATAAGTTTCAGAGAATTTAACCTAACAGGTTGGTTAGGTTAAAAAAAATACGTGATGGGAATTATATTTTCATGTTTCCCTTTTATGGTAGATTAACTTACCCTCGAGACGGTTACTTACTTATCGGGCTCCCGACCCGTGAAGAGTCTCTGCCTGAGACACTGCAGCATTCCATCCCCTACGTTCCCTGGCTCGCTACTTCCAGTTGTCTAGACCATGCGCTCTGGCATCCGCGATGGCTTGGTCTTTGAAACAGAGGTTCGGTCTTCCTTGCCGTCTCGAACCTGGGAGCTGGGATTCGAAGATCCTCTTAGCTGGAGCATTATTGTCCATTCGCTCGATGTGGCCGAGCCAGTGTAATCGACGTGTTTTAGCTTTTTGGACTACATCCACATCTTGGTACAGCTCATAGAGTTCGCGGTTGTATTTTCTTCTCCATTCGCCCTCCTCGTGCACAGGACCAAAAATCTGCCGAAGTATTTTTCTTTCAAAGGATCCCAGTATCAGCTCTCCCTTCTTGCTTATCGTCCAGCACTCGGCACCATAACGCAGAACTAGCAGGAGAAGGGTTTTGTAGAGCACACATTTCGTCCTTCGAGTTAGGAGTTTTGAACCAAGTTGTTTCACCAAACTGAAGTAGCAACGGTTTCTTAGGCAATTCTTCGACGGATCTCCACTAGGGTGTCATTCGTGGAGTCTATGTTTACTCCGAGGTAGGTGAACTCCTTAACTACCTCGAAATTGCTGCTATCAAGAGGACGTTTTTTCTTAGGCGGTGGACAGATGCTTGTTTGTGTGTTGATAGCATGTACATAGTCTTGTCCTCATTTAATTCAAGGCCAACGGATTTCGCCTGTTCTTCCTTGTTTTGCGCTGCAGCGCTTTCTTGTGAGCCACTTCTGTCACCTTTTTCTTGTACACGCATTCATCACCATAACACGGGCTCTTTCTCAAGGGGGGGCTGGCACCACTGATTATTGGCGTCTGTGGTAGGTGAGTGCACAGAGGAGAGTTTCATACTCAGGCGCTCACTGTAGGCTCTGGCTACTCCAGTTGTGCTAAGGCGTCCAACGTCGAATTCCTTCTTCTGGGCAGTTCGCAGCTTCTTCTCGTTGGATAGTCAAGCTCTGAATTCATCCAGGAGGTCATAAAACTCATCCTTCATGGGATCCTCAGCCTCGTCGGTAGGGGCGTGTGCACATATTAGGCTTATGTTTTGGAACATAGTTTTGATGCGGATCACAGAAAGGCGATCACTTATCGGCTTGAAGTCAATGACTCTCGTCCTAAGCCGATTTCCCACGAAGAATCCGCATCCTAATACATGCAATCTTTTGTTGCAGCTTTAATAAATGGCGCAATTTTTCCTCTTCATTATACCTGATCCTATCCATCGTATCTCCTGGATTACTGTTATATCTGCCTCGAGGCGGTTATCGATGTCATTTTCATGCTTTGGGTTGAAAAAATTGTTATTGCACCATAAGTAGGCATTGACCATCCCCGTATGTCCGACTCTTATTTGTGTAAGAGGTATACATCAACTAGGTGCAGGCGAACAACTAGCGGAAGCCCTAAACTGCTACAAAGCAGACTTTACTGCCATTCAGGAAATACGATGGGATGGGCCGGGCAAAAAGTGGATGAAAAACTGTGACATCTACTATCAAGACATTAGCGAACGCATTGTAACAATCCGCATCAAGGCCAAATTCGCCAACATAAGCCTTATATGAGCTCATGCTCCGACGGAGAAAAATGAAGATATAACTCAGGATTGCTTCTACGAGCTCCTCGACAAAACCTATGAGCGACTACCAAAGTTCGATGTTAAAATCGTGCTGGGAGATTTTAACGCAAAGGTAGGAAGAGAAGACATCTTTAGCAGTACTGTCGGAAAATATAGCCTAAACGACAACACGTCTGGTAACGCACTAAGGCTAATTGACTTCGCTACGGAACGAAATGCCACTATAGCCAGCACACGGTTTCCTCACCTCGATATCCACAAGGGGACATGGCGGTCTCCAGATCAACGAACAGTCAACCAAATTGATCACATTGCGATAGACAAGAGGATGTCCGAACATTCCGAGGGGCTAACATCGACTCGGACCACTACCTTGTTGTAGCCAAGGTAAGGATGCGGATATCCACCACGCCACAATAAAAAAAACAGAAATACTGTTAAAAAAAATTTAATGTCGAATGACTGCAATCGCCAGAGACCGCCAAGACCTTCGCGCTTTCTTAAGTGGCTCTACAGTCCGGGATGAACCTGGGCCTCAACCAACATGCCTCTCCAGTTAGCCCGGTCCCTAGCTTACGCACTCGAAGTTGGTTGATGTTGGTTTCTACATGTGCGCGCCACTTTAGGAGAGGTCTTCCTCTACTGCATCCGATGTCTGGCTGGGAATCGAAGACTATGCCAACTGGAGTATTGGGGTCCATTCATTCTACATGTCATAGCCATCTTAAACTTCCAATGCGGAGTTTTTTTTAACCAGGGCTATGTCGCTGTACAGCTCGTATAGTTCGTGGTTGAATCTTCGTCTCCATAGCCCGTTAACGCAAACAGGACCAAAGATTTTTCGAAGAATTTTTCTTTCGAATCGACCAAGGATTTCAGAGTTAATAGCAGAGCCGAGGTAGACAAAGTCCCGTTATATCTGTCAATGGTGACGTTCTATCTAATTCTATCCTTAGTATTTCCCTCATATAGTCCTAAACCCATTTTTGCCGCTTCCTTCTCTATACTAGCAAACGTTGCTATGACATCACGTTGAGTCCTACCAATGATGTCAATATCCTCGGCGTATGCTAGTAGATGTACCGATTTTTGGAAAATTGTGCCTCTGGTGTTGGCGCGGGAGTGCACAATCTTCTCAAGAATCAAATTGAAAAAGTCACAAGAAAAAGTCACAAGAATTTCAAGAATCAAATTGAAAAAGTCACATTACAGCGAATTGCCTTGCCTAAATCCTTTTTTCGTATCTTTATCCTACAGAAACGGACGAGTTTGGGTGTTATACCAAAACTGGACATGGCTCTGTATAGTTCGTCTCTATAAATGCTGTCGTATGCGGCTTTGAAATCGATAAATAGGTGGTGGGTATCGATTTGGACTTCTTGGGGTTTTTCCAGGATCTGCCGAAGTGTGAAAATTTGATCGGTGGTGGACTTTCCTGACTTAAAACCTAAACGGTTTCAGGCGTTCACATATTACGGTAGATAGGATCTTGTAGGCGATGTTGATGAGACATATGCCTCTATAGTTGGCGTAGAGGGTCTTCTTTTTAGTGGATCGGGCAAAAGATGCTGAGGATCCATTCTTCAGGCATACTTTTATCCGACCAGATTTGGCTTATGTGTTGGTGGATGTTACTTACCAAGTCATCTCCGCCAGCTTTATAAAGCTCACCGGGAAGGCCGTCATTTCCGGCGGCCTTATTAAGCTTGAGTTTAGATATTGCTATCCTCACTACACTTAGATCGGGTGGTTGGCTCAACTATGATATTTCCTTGTTCATCTCAACAGGATTCTGTTCGAGCCTTGTATCCTTGGCTTTGACATTTTACACTTTGGTAGAACTTGCGAACATCGTTCCTGGAGTGGCATCTCTCTATATCCTCGATGAAAAGCCGATGTTCTTCCCTTCTTCTTTGCCTATAGAGCTCAATGGCAGCTCTCGTCTTCACCTGCAGCTTAGCCTTGTAAGCCTCGTTCTTGGCTGCGAGCATCTGTCGGTATTCCTCATCAAACCAGGGGTTTCTTGCTGGTGGCCGCGAGAAACCTAGCACATCAGTTGCTTCTGATCTAATGGCCGTTGCCATTGTTCTTCGACAATATTTGCTGGTGGTGTGGTGTGAATCGAGAGGTTAAGGGATACGCGTTGCACGAAGGTCTTGGCGGTCTCTGGCGATTGCAGTCTTTCACATTAAATATATCCGCATCCTTACCTTGGCTGCAACAAGGTAGTGGTCCGAGTCGATGTTAGCCCCTCGGAATGTTCGGACATGCAAAATACGGGATGCGTCCCTCTTGTCTATCGCAATGTGATCAATTCGGTTGACTGTTCGTTAATCTTGAGACCGCCATGTCCCCCTTATGGTATCGAGATGTGGAATCCGTGTGCTGGCTATAGTGCTGGCTTCCGTAGCGAAGTCAATTAGCCCAATCCGTTACCAGATGTGTTGTCGTGTAGGCCATACTTTCCGACACTACAATAAAGATGTCTTCTCTTCCTACCTTTAAAATCAACCAGCAAGATGAAAATTAGCTGTTCTGATGGCTCCTTGATACGTAGAACCGCTAACTTCAAAATTGGATGAACGTAAAATCCAGTCTAATAAATTGGAACTGGCCCTCCAGGTTGGGGGTTGTGCTTTGGGTTAACTACCCACCCACAGAAAAAAACATGGTTACGAAGCAACCAATAGCCTCGGAAAGGACGGATTTTATTGTTGACGACCCTGCTAAACGAAAAAAGGACAACGACGTTCGTATCTGCACCTGGAATGTGAGAACATTAAACAGGAGAGGTGCAGGCGAACAACTAGCGGAAGCCCTAAACTGCTACAAAGCAGACATTACTGCCATCCAGGAAATACGATGGGATGGGCCGGGCAAAAAGAGGATGAAAAACTGTGACATATACTACGGACCGTGTTATAGTGAGCAGAAACAGCGACTATTCGGATGCGGATTTGTTATAAGTGCCAGACTTAGGCAAGAAGTCTTATGTTTCCAAGACATTAGCGAACGCATAGTAACAATCCGCATCAAGGCCAAATTCGCCAACATAAGCCTTATATGCGCTCACGCTCCGACGGAAGAAAAAGATGATATAGCTAAGGATTGCTTCTACGAGCTCCTCGACAAAACCTATGAGCGACTACCGAAGTACGATGTTAAAATCGTGCTGGGAGATTTTAACGCAAAGGTAGGAAGAGAAGACATCTTTAGAAGTATTGTCGGAAAACATAGCCTACACGACAACACGTCTGGTAACGGACTTAGGCTAATTGATTTCGCTACGGAACGCAATGCCACTATAGCCAGCACACGGTTTCCTCACCTCGATATCCATAAGGGGACATGGCGGTCTCCAGATCAACGAACGGTCAACCAAATTGATCACATTGCGATAGATAAGATGCACGCATCCAGTATTTTGGATGTCCGAACATTCCGAGGAGCTAACATCGACTCGGATCACTACCTTGTAGCAGCCAAGGTAAGAATGCGGATATCCACCACGCCACAACAATCCAGAAATACTGTGAAAAAATTTAATGTCGGAAGACTGCAATCGCAAGAGACCGCCAAGACCTTCGCACAACGCGTATCCCTTAACATCTCGATTAACACCATACCACCAGCATCGAATGTCGAAGAGCAATGGCAACGATGCCAACAGGCCATTAGATCAGCCGCAACTGATGTGCTAGGTTTCTCGCGGCCACCAGCAAGAAACCCCTGGTTTGATGAGGAATGCCGACAGATGCTCGCAGCCAAGAACGAGGCCTACAAGGCTAAGCTGCAGGTGAAGACGAGAGCTGCCATTGAGCTCTATAGGCAAAGAAGAAGGGAAGAAAATCGGCTTTTCAGAAAGAAGAAAAAAGAGCAAGAAAAGCGCGCGATCGAGGATATAGAGGGGTGCCACTCCAGGAACGATGTTCGCAAGTTTTACCAAAGTGTAAAACGTCAAAGCCAAGGCTACAAGGTTCGAACGGAATCCTGTCGAGATGAACAAGGAAATATCGTAGTTGAGACACAGTCGATGCAGAGGATATGGAAGAACCACTTCTGCAGACTGTTAAACGGCGATGACGAACAACATTCCGCTGTCAGGCAGAACGAACCATTTAATATTGGAAATGACAGCGAAAACTGCCAACCACCCGACCTAAGTGAGGTGAGGATAGCAATATCTAGATGAACTATACAAAGCCATGTCTAGTTTTGGTATACCGCCCAAACTCGTCCGTTTGTGTAGGATGAGGATGGAGAATTCTCGCTGCACCATCAGGGTCGGAAACGACCTCACCGACACATTCGATACCAAAAAAGGATTTAGGCAAGGCGATGCGCTGTCATGTGACTTCTTCAATTTGATTCTTGAGAGGAATGTGCAAAACTCCAAAGCCAACACCAGAGTCGCAATTTTCCAAAAACCGGTGCAACTACTAGCATACGCCGACGATATTGACATCATTGGTAGGACTCAACGTGATGTCATAGCAACGTTTGCTAGTATATAGAAGGAAGCGGCGAAAATGGGTTAAGCAGTAAATGAGGGTAAGACTAAGTATATGCTGTCAACACGAAAGGACACACAACATCGACGAATTGGACAGAACGTCACCATTGACAGATATAACTTTGAGGTAGTACGGGACTTTGTCTACCTCGGCTCCGCTATTAACTCTGACAACAACATCTCGTCAGAAATTAAACGAAGAATTACTCTTGCCAACCGCTGTTTCTTCGGGCTAAGAAGGCAATTTAGTAGTAAAGCCCTCACTCGAACTACTAAGGAGATCCTATATAAGACCCTGATCATCCCAGTCCTGCTCTACGGCGCTGAAGCATGGACCGTATCAAAAGCGGATGAAGAAATCCTTGGTAGATTCGAGAGGAAAATTCTTCGAAAAATCTTCGGTCCCGTTTGCGTTGACGGGCTATGGAGGCGAAGATTCAACCACGAACTATACGAGCTGTACAGCGACATGCCCCTGGTCAAAAAACTCCGCATTGGACGTTTAAGATGGCTAGGACATGTAGAACGAATGGACACCAATACTCCGGCTCGCAGAGTCTTCGATTCCCAGCCAGACGTCGGACGCAGTAGAGGAAGACCTCGCCTTAAGTGGCGCGCACAAGTGGAAACCGACCTCAACCAACTTGGAGTGCGCAACTGGAGGCAGTTAGCTAAGGACCGGGCTAATTGGAGAGGCATGTTGGTTGAGGCCCAGGTTCATTCCGGACTGTAGCGCCACTTAAGTAAGTAAATCCAGTCGAGGTCTTAACAGCAGCTCGCCTTACTTATCCATCTGGGGCCTTGTATGCCGTGACCACGACTCCTTTTGGTCAACTTCCCCTTGGCAAGTTCTCATCTACGATGACTACGATGTCTCCCTTTTAGATTGGCTTCACAGGTTCGAACCACTTTGTCCTCTTAGTGAGAGTAGGAAGGTACTCCCGTACCCATCTCTTCCAAAAGTAATTCACTAGTTGTTGGCTCCTTCTCCAGCTCTTATGCAAATGCAAATCGCTGCCATTGAATACTTCGGGGCAGCCCAGAAGAAAATGGTTGGGAGTTAAAGCCTCAGCATCTTTTGCTTCCAACGACACGTGAGTTAATGGGCGTGAGTTGATGATGGCTTCTACTTCAATAAACAAGGATAAAAGAGTGTCCTCCTGCAAGCGTTGATTATGCGTTATTTCCTTTAGGATCCAACAGAACCAAACATTCTCTCCCAACTCCCCCCATATGGGGACTCATTCTCCGGTAGGTTTCCGATCTTTTCACCTTTTTTTCCAATCTTTACACCTTGTCCCGATCTTTTCACCTTTTTTCCGATCTTTTAACCTTAGCTTTTTTAAGCCTTCTTTCGTAAGCTCTATACGTGCTATGCTTCGGATTAACTTGTGCGAAGTTCTACCTAAACATCTTAACTTATGGTACATGTACACACGTCTCCGGAAGCTTAAAAACAACCTTACAGAAGTTCCGCTATCACAATTTCGGTAATGCTTGTGAATTTTCCTGCATAATGTCTTAAACAAGCTTCTACCCAAACAATCGACTGCCAAAATACTTAACCTCCGTGCACAAGTACTATATAAGGCCTATAGAAATAATTGCTTGTGGAAATTACATTTTTGTGCCTTATAGAAGAATAATTGTTAGTTGGGTTGATATTACCAGGATGATTTGTCTAATCCCGTCATGATATTTACCACTGAGAGGAAAAATAGGTACAAGTGACAGTTTATACTCTCGGTTTTCAATACCCAACCTTTAGTGAGAGATGTGTAATCGCTTTTATATGACATGAAAACAATCCATAAAACATAAATCGATCTAGATTACTCAAGAACAAATAACTATCATAATCAAATTCAATTTTTTATTGAAGGAAATTTAAATTAAAAAAAAATTTAACATAATTAACATTAACGACTTAAAAAATATCATACTCCGACTGCATTAGCAAGATCAATTTCGTAACGACAGCCTCCATGATTAAAAAGCTCGTTTTGCTATCCAAATCGAACATGTGGCAAACAGTCAAATGCATTTTCTCTCGTATTAATTGAAAGGATAACATTTCAATCTGCAAATAGGATTAAAATTCATTCAAAAAGGTCATAATGCACAAATAAAAACTCACAGCTTTGTCCAGTTCTGGTGTCAAGGTGCGGACCGGTGACAATGTCTTTAAAATATCCCCAGAAGAATTGCATGCCTCAACTACGTGCCCGCATATATAAAAATGAATGCAACAATTAAGACCACGCAATAGTACATGCACAAATGAAACAATAAAATCGGCATTCAACGCGCCATAACTCAACAAAACCGATAAATAAAAGAAAACATAAACGACTGTCAAAAAAAATGACAACAGAGAGAACAAATATCCATACTGATACAGATCCTTAATTCCAACAGTCAAATTTAGAAGATTTGTGTGAATAATTCCAATTTTATTTAGCTCATCACAAACCAATCGTAGGGTTTTTCCCAACACACGTTGTGGTAACACATTCTCTGACAATTCCTGTATTTCCTCGACAATTTGCGTTAGACGATGATTAAGGATCTCGAACGAGTGTGCTGCATAAAGCATTGCAAAGCTAAATTGTAGATTTGCTGTAGCTACAATGTTACTTAATATTGATAAATGAAGTTTTACCAATACCAAATGCAATGTTATGTCCTTATGCCACAACTGTGATATAAAGCCAAAAATTGTTAAAATAGCAATCGACGTGATCCTTAAAATGAGCAGCACAATTGTTTTGCTTTCAATTTTCGAGGTTTTCTGATAATTTATGATATCCTCGAACCATATTCTGTTAATGGCGTTGAAGAGATTTCGTGTTCGTTTTTGCTGCGTAAATTGTATGATAAGTGTTGCACTAATCGAAGTTAAATTGAGATATTGCAATGTTTTGTACATAACTCTTGTTACGAGACGCTCGTTACTTAAATCATCGGGAACAAGTCCACACACCGGGCACAGGACTAACAATACCAAATCGAAAACTAAGCAGTACGCGGTTATCTTCCGATTAGGGACTAGGCTATGAATTTCCCTGTCGTAGGATGAGATACATCCCCCACATAGGGCACTGTACCAGAAGAAATTTGAAATAAATCTTTGCATTGTGAAACGTCTAGGACAGGCTCCGACAATGTGAAACGAATGTATCCAACTAAACTCGATTACGAGGTGCGTGAATAAAAGTGCGAAGCAAAATGTCATTAGGCTGCTCATCAGGATCAGATATGAAGTGCAATGGGGAAAAGTGTTTTAATTGTGATATGGTCAGTAATTATACAAAAAGTAAATATAAAAGAGTGCTCTCTAACGGAATCCATTTCCTTTGATTTAAAAAAATTTAAGCCAATAACGGGTTCTATATTACACGAATCACTTTCCATCTCTACTAAACGCAGTTTTGGTATAGTGTTGTGATGTTGCGAAAATCCGAAGTCCTTTTTAACAATTTTTTTTATATTTTGTGGTACCTGGGCCCTATTCCACAAAACATTCAACTTCGCACTCTGCACTTTGCTCACTTTTTCGTCAATTTGCAAAACTTTATGTTCCTCAGAACTATAATATTTGATGAGAGACATGTTGAAATTGAAAGTGTAAATTGCAAAGTCTTTGCAATTTTTATATTCTCTTTGCAATTTCTGTCCCACATACGTTCTCTTGTGCAAAGTGCAAAGTTAATATTAAAAAGTGTAATTTGCAAAGGATTTGCAAATAATTATGGTGTTTCGTTCCACAAAAACTGTGAACTCTATTTTTGCAAAGCAAATTTTGATAATTTTGTCAAAAGTCTGCAAGGTAAACGATCGCTTTACAAATTCATATTGTCATAACTAGTGAAGCTTTCAAAATGTTAAGACGTGACTTTTTGTTCGACGATAGTGAAGACGCGGTAATTACAAGGAATTACAGAGACCGAATTAATTTTTCGGGATTACAAAACTTTAATTTTAAAGAGTGCTTTCGTTTAAATCAAATTCAAGTTGATTTCCTCTTAAATAAAGTTGGAGAAAAATTAGAGCACAATACACAGCGAAATCATGCTTTGTCGGCTGAAAGTCAAGTGCTATTGTGCTTGCAATGGCTCGGATATGGGTGCCAGTACCATGGTGTTGCAGCTATAGCATGGTGTTGTAAAATCAACAGTTTGCAGAACCATCCATAGAGTTGTCGACGTTATAATAGACGTTTTGTTTCAAAACATAGTGCGGTGGCCCGATGACGTCAGTGATATTGCTGAAAAGTTTTTTATGATGGGTGGATTCCCTTGTGTGTGTGGTTGCGTGGATGAGGATGACACAATCATTAAAATTGATGCGCCTTCATTACACGAGGAAGGTTATGTGGACCAGCATGGAAACCACTCATTATAACGGGTGATTTTTTAAGAGGTTTAGAACTTTTAAAAAAAAAAAAAACACAAAAAATTCGAAAAAATGAATGAAATATTTATTTGAATCGATAGTTTGAACCTTGCAATTTAATGTTTAAAGATAATTTCATGCAAATGTTGACCGCGGCTGCGTCTCAGGTAGCCCATCCGCCGAGTCCAATTTTGGCATACTCTTTCACACATATCGGCCGGTATCTCACGAATGAATGCATGGATGTTGGCTTCCAGTGCGTCAATCGAAGCGGGCTTGTCCCTATAGACATTAGCCTTGACATACCCCCACAAAAAATAATCTAATGGTGTCAAATCGCACGATCTAGGCGGCCAATTGACCGGCCCGAAACGTGAAATTAACTGTTCACCAAACTCGCCTCGCAATTGCGCCATTGTTTCGCGTGCTGTGTGGCATGTGGCACCGTCTTGTTGAAACCACATATCATGCAAGTCAAGAACTTCCATTTCGGGCAAAAAAAAGTTTGTTATCATCGCTCGGTAGCGTTCACCATTGACAGTAACGCTGCGATTCGCATCATCTTTGAAGAAATATGGCCCAATAATGCCGCCGGCCCATAAAACGCACCAAACAGTGGCTTTTTCGGGATGCATTGGTAGCTGTTGCAATGCTTCTGGCTGATCTTCACTCCAAATGCGGCAATTTTGCTTATTTACGTACCCATTCAACCAAAAATGAGCCTCATCGCTGAACACAATTTTTCGATAAAAAAGCGGATCCTCGGCCAGCTTTCCAAGAGCCCATTCACCAAAAATTCGGCGTTGTGGTAGGTCGGCTGGCTTTAGTTCTTGCACCAGCTATATCTTAAAAGGCCTTACGCCCAAATCCTTCCGCAAAATTTTCCACGTAGTGCTGTAACAAAGGCCTAACTGCTGGGAACGGCGCCGAATCGACATTTCGCGGTCTTCTGTCACACTAGCTGATACGGCCGCAATATTTTCTTCACTACGCACAGTACGTAAACGTGTTGGTGGTTTAATGTCCAACAAAGTAAATTTGGTGCGAAATTTGGTCACAATCTTCCGAATAGACTGCTCAGAAGGTCGAGAATGCCGATCATAAAATGGAAGCAGCGCGCGATGAACATTTCGAACCGAGCACGAATTTTGATAGTAAAATTCAATAATTTGCAAGCGTTGTTCATTTGTAAGACGATCCATGGTTAAATTGCAAACCAAACTGAAGCTGTTTGACAGTGACACAAGGTACTAAACACACGTCAGCTGTCAAAACCAGTGTTGCCAAAACCAAACCAGCTAAAAAATCACCCGTTATGTGATGATGATATGCGGGCCAGAATACACATTTTACATTGTAAATGCAAGTTGGCCGGGCAGCGTTCACGACTCAAGGGTGTTACGGAATTCGGCTGTAAGTCAAAGATTTGACAATGCATGGAGACCATTTCCAGATGCTGTTCTTTTGGGTGATAGTGGTTACGGACTGAAAAACTGGTTGATACCACCACTACGCCGAAATCCCGATAACCCTGCTGAAGAGGCTTTCAATCGTTGCCACAAAAAAAAGGCGCATAATTGAAAATAGTTTTGGCATTCTATTCCAGTGTCTAAATTATTTGCGACTGAGGCCTGAGTTTGCAGGTATGGTAGTAATTGTTTGTGCCATCTTACACAATATTGCCTGTAGCATCGGAAGGAGTAGTGAAAACATACAACCCACTGAAGACAATGACAATGAAATCGAAGAATTGGATGTGGAAAATGCTGAAGAAGAAAATGATGCCCTTAATAATATGGATCATGCGAGTGGAATGGAATGGCTTACTTCTCTGCTGCAATACTTTTCCTAATGCCGACTGTTATATTATTGTTACTTGACTCGGAACTCTTTAATCATGAGTTCTCAGTATATAGGAGTGACCGTCATATAAATGACCTAAAAGCGCTTGGTGGAGGTGTTCTTACTGCAGTTCGCAGTCATCTTACCTCTGAGAAAATAGTATTTCCATTCCCTCTTAACATTGAAATAATCTGTGTTAAGATAACAATCAGAAATAAATATCTTTATGTTGCAAATGCGTACATTCCTTCATATCGTCTATGCATTCTGTATTCTGAGCTATCGAAGGCTTTACAATACATCTTTGACTTATCTTGTTGTGACAGTACTATTTTGTTGCTGGGCGATTTCAACTTACCACACATTGAATGGGTGCCTTCAGAGGGAGAACCTCATTTTATACCATCAGAAGTTTCTGCACAGCAAGAGCTATTATTACTTGATAACATTTTATCATTTGACTTACAGCAAATAAGCTGTATAAAAAATCATAAAAATCGAATTCTCGATTTAGTTTTTTCTTCTGACTCTGTTAGTACTGCAGTATTAGAATCTAGTACCAGCATTACTAACATAGATACAAATCATCCTCCACTAGATATTTTCATTGACATAGGCGGACATCTGTACGAAAACGCTGACTCGTACGATCGTTCGTACTCTTTTGACTTTCGGAAAGCAAACTTTCAAAGGCTATCTGAAGAAATTATTATTTCTAATATGAAGATTGACGGCTTCTCCAATTTAGAAGAAGCTGTTAAAAATTTCTATTTTATAATAAAAGATTGCATGGATAAAACTATCCCAGTCAGGCATTCTAAAAATGCCCAAGTCCAGCACCCATGGTACACGAAAGAGCTTAAATCTCTTCGAAACAGACGAAACCGGGCCTGGAATAATTTTGTTAAAAGCCAAAATCAATACGACTATGATAAGTACTTGAATTACTTTAATGAATTCTCTGCGATGTCTAGTAGATTATATAATGGCTATATAGTCAATATGGAGAACGCTCTTAAAAGTGACCCAAAACGGTTTTGGGGATTTGTCAATTCGAAGAGAAAAACGGATGGATACCCAGCCAACTTCTCTTCCAATAATTCAAAAACATCAAGCTCTCTAATTGTGTCAAACTTATTCGCAGAGAGCTTCAGTAAATCATTTATTGATACCCCTCCAGTCTTAGACGAGGATTATTTCAGTTATCTCAATGACTGTCCCCAAGTTAGTTTCAGCAATGTTACATTTGACGATGAGACACTACTTAAATATATATCTTCATTAAACAATGATTATTCTGCAGGGACCGATGGAATCCCACCAATAGTCGTAAAGCAATGCAAAGATGCTCTTTTGCCATACCTTAAGTATATGTTTGAAAGCTCCCTTGCCACAGGAGTATTCCCAACCCAATGGAAAAGTGCATTTATAACACCTGTTTTTAAAAAAGGCGAGCGAGGAGATATCTCTAATTATAGACCTATCTCTAAACTATCTTGCATTCCTAAGTTATTTGAACATATTATTTGTGATAAATTAGTATTCCTGTGTCGAAACATTATCTGTGAAGAACAGCATGGCTTTGTTAAACATCGATCCACTGTAACAAATCTATTGACTTTTATGCATCATTGTTCCAATAGTTTAGAAAATAAAAAAGAAGTCGATTGTATATACACTGACTTCTCCAAAGCATTTGACCAGTTATCACATCACACCATAATTTTTAATCTTAAGGCGTATGGATTCCCTCCAGGTTTCATAAATTGGGTTAAATCATATCTCTCATTGAGAACATACCAAGTAAAATTTAGAGGTTCCAAGTCCAACCCTTTTGTTGCTCAATCTGGAGTACCTCAAGGAAGTCATTTGGGACCAATTTTATTTATACTTACAATTAACGATGTAAAAGCCTGTATTCGAGATAGCAAAATATTGATATATGCTGATGATATGAAAATTTTCAAATGTGTAGGAGATTTAAACGATTCGCTTTCACTACAAACTGATTTAAATAGTTTTACCATATGGTGTCTTAAAAACGGTTTGAATCTGAACCCTACAAAGTGCCAGCATATGTCATTTTCACGAAAACGCGCTCCATGTAATTTTAAATATACTCTGTCCGGCCACACTCTCTGTCGTGTAGACAGTTTTAAAGATCTTGGTGTTTATTTTGATCCCAAAATGGAGTTTAATAAACACATTAACGTTATCGTCAATAAATCCAACTCCATGTTAGGATTTATAAAAAGGTGGTCAAAAGAGTTTACTGACCCATATGTCACTCTTTCACTCTATAATTGTCTAGTTCGCCCTCACTTGGAGTATGCCTCACAAGTTTGGACACCCTTCTATGTAGTTCATTCGAATAGAATTGAATCAGTCCAACGTAAATTCATAAGATTTGCTTTGAGAGGACTTCCATGGGATGATCTACACAATTTGCCTCCGTATAGGTGTCGAATTAAACTGTTGCAACTATTGCCTTTGTCTCAACGTAGACTTAACAATGACATGGTTTTCTTACACCAATTATTATCAGGACAAATTGATGCTCCTGATCTTTTAAGTGCCATTGGTTTTAATACCCG
Source organism: Rhingia campestris (assembly GCA_932526625.1). Lineage (NCBI taxonomy): Eukaryota > Metazoa > Arthropoda > Insecta > Diptera > Syrphidae > Rhingia > Rhingia campestris. The sequence goes on along the minus strand of OW052184.1, from coordinate 40,391,526 downwards.
GGGAGGTTCCTACAACCTGCGTAGATTAAATATATTACATATACCTAATCATAAACAGAACTATGGTATGCATGAGGCCATTAGTCGTATGAGTAGGGTATATAATAAAAATAATGATGTAGTTGAACTACATGTTAGTAAATGTAGTTTAAAAAATACTCTGCGAAATTGTATGCTAGAGTCATAATAAGTGTATGTAAAATTGTTATATAGCTAAATTGTAATTTCATCGTTTACTGACTTTGTTAGTGTTGTCAAACTTAATAACTTCTATGTTCTGTTATGTCCCACTAACAAATGCACTAAATGATGAGCCTGTGGATGCATATTATATGCTGTGGCAAATCTCTGCTCGTAGATGCTGCTTGTATTAAGCTCGCTACGACACAGATCTGATAGTGTAATAAAAAAAAAAAAAAACATATGAGAGGGTACAATCCGCTATGCGGATCGTTGAATACCCTATCCCATCCCATCCTTTAAATTAATATACTCAAAATATAGGCCTTATGACATTCTCACAATATATTGCTCAGATAGTTTCTCAAAATCTTGTGTGGTTCGACAAAAAACAACGTATTTCTATTGCTAATGCCTTGGGATGGGGTATACAAATGGTTTTTGTAAGAAAACGCCCCCAAAATGTGGGCGTAGGTGAAAATAATCTATGGACAAAATGTTTATATTACCATTGCGGAAGTATTAGCATCAAAAAATTTTTCGAAAGTTTTAAAATTTGGACAAAAAGCGTTTTTTTACTAAAAACGCCCCCAAAAAGTGGGCGTGGCAAAAAACTTTGTATGAAGGAAATATAGATATTAGGATTGTCTAAATATGCTGCTCAGACACTTTTTTGAAATTCTTTACGGTTTGGCCAAAAAATAAGTTTTCCTAAAGAGGGGGCGTGGCAGTGGGCGGATTTCAAAAATGTTTACACTTGTTCTGGTGGCACGGACGAGGATCCTTTATACCAATTTTCATTATCCTAGCTCAAAATTAAAGGCCCAAAAATCGGTGACGAACAGACAGACGGACGGACGGACAGACAGACATGGCTAATTCGACTCAGCTAGCGATTCTGAGTCGATCCATATTCTTTGAGGTATATGTAGCAAAATTATTTCTCTATGTTACAAACTAAGTATCAAAACTAATATACCCCCCTATGGGATAGGGTATAAAAATAATAAATAAAACTAATAAATCATAAAAAACTTGAAACTCCTCAAACGACAGACTCCTCGGGGTTTGTGATGTATTTGCAATTTCCCGTGTTATGGCAGAGGCAGGAAGTTGTAGCTCCCTCTCCAATTTCAGGCATTGAAGTTTCCTGTGGTAAACTTCAACCTCCAGAAGCTCCAGCTGACATTTCTTCTCTCTATCCAAAGTGTCACATGGAAACTTGGTAGAGCTCTTTCTCTTCCTTGGGTTTGGAGGTGAATGGGTAGGTCTTTCCTTTGTCATCGATATTATGGAATCACACTCAGCTGATGGTAGATTTTCTGAATTTCCATAGCTTTCTGGCAAATTCAGTCCATCTACCACAGCTGAGTATGATTCCAGAATATCGAGGATGGCCAAATCAGCTTCTTCCATAACGCTGTTCTTTCCACCTCCGGACCCAGTTTTCGGGCGTTATCCCTTTTTCTCTGAAAATTAACAAAATTAAATTCATGGGTAAATCTAAATGAAATTGAAACATAGCAAATAATTATATTGTGCGTAAACCGGTTCTTCTATCAGCAAGAGTTGTTTCGTTGAGTGCACTGTTTACTAACAACAACACTGTGTCTATGCAAATATGGTTTGTGTTGTTGTTGTATACAAGATGCTTGTTACTTATTAGCACTGCACAATATTGAAATTAATAGAGATTCCAATAAAAACAAATGATGCAAATATAATTATTTGCTATTTGTAGGCAATAAATCGTTTTACTTACCAATGTCCGACTCTCCCAGAGCCCAAACAAACTGTCCCTCGCATTTGTCCATGTTTTTTGGGCCGAAGCCAGTTGCAAGGATTGGGCTGTTTTTAAAACTTCCTCCCAGGCAGACTGTTTATTTATTTTATTATTTTGGAAGCTACCAAATAATATTTTTTTTTGGTCTTTTAGAAATTTGTTCCATTTTTATTTTGCCACTCATTTTAACAATTTGTATATGCAAAGTGAAACGGGATATGACAGAAATGCAAAGATGATTAAATGCTTTGTGGAACACTTTGCACACTCACTTTGCAGGGGGTCGCAAAGACTTTGCAAAAATTTGCTAGTGCAAAAAGGAGATTTGCAAAGAATATTGTGGAACAGAAACACTTGTTACTTTGTCAAAACAAGGAATTTGACAAATGCAAAGTGCAAAGTTGATGAAAGTTTTGTGGAATAGGGCCCTGGAGTCCAAAAAATGTATGTCTAGAGTCTAGATTCTAGGGAAGAGCTAAGAGATCAATTACATATTCCTTTTCGAAGATGGCTGCGAAAGAATAACCTAGATGAGCTGTTTTTACATATTCAGACAGGATGAATATGGATTCGATTTTGACTTTGACTCGAAACACTACCTTCTTGCAGCGAATATCTACTTTAATGTGCAAAAATTGAATATCGATTGAGTGGAATCGAAAGCCGTCCCCCCAGACCCTTGCAGAATGAGTATCCCTTAATCACTTGATTATTAGTTATTACCATACCTCCACGATTTAATGTCAAAAGCTAATGGGACCAATATCAATCAAGTATCAGATCAGTCACTTCTGATGTTGCAGTTGTGAAAAGCGCGATAATATAAAGTTTGGTTAAATTTTAAGGGCCGATGTTGATTTTGAATAAAAGACAAATTATTTAGGAAATTACTGTCATTTCTTTTTATTATGATAATATTGGTATGGTTCAATTATTTATGGAACAAAACATCGGCCAAATGGACGCCGCCTCGGTGGCACACCTCCATCCGATGGTCAAAATTTTCGATGACGCTGAGGCATAATTGAGGTTCTATGCCGTTAATGTGCCGAATTATCTCATCCTTTAGCTCTTGAATTGTTGCTGGCTTATCGACGTACACCTTTTTTTTTCAAATAACCCCAAAGAAAGAAGTCCAACGGTGTCAAATAAGATGATCTAGGCGACCAATTGACATCGCCACCACGTGAGATAACACGGCCATTGAATTTGTCGCGCAAAAGAGACATTGTTACGTTAGCTGTGTGTCAAGAGGCAACGTCCTGTTGAAACCACATATCGTCCTACATCCATATCTTCCGATTCGGGCCATAAAAAGTTCGTTATCTCACGATAGCGAACACCATTGACAGTAACTGCCTGACCGGCCTCATTTTGAAAAAAAATACGGCCCGATGATGCCGCCAGCCCATAAACCGCACCAAACAGTCACTCTTTGTGGGTGCATTGGTTTTTCGACATTCACTCTTGGATTATCATTCGCCCAAATGCGGAAATGCAGCTTATTGACTTATTGAATCCACTGAGGTGAAAATGTGCCTCATCATTGAAGATGATTTTCTTCGAAAATTGATCATCCACTGTTGCCATTCTGACCATTGACGACGCTTGAAAAGGTCAGGAGCCCTTAGTTCTTGAGTCAATTGCACCTTGTAAGCGTGTAAATGCAAGTCTTTATGCATAATGTTCATCAACGACGAGCGTGAGAGGTGCAATTGTTGGGCACGACGACGAGTTAAGGTGGACGGCTCTTCAGCCACACGAGCATGCACTGGTGTTATCACATCTCCTACAGACCCTTACTTACTTACTTAAGTGGCGCTACAGTCCGGAATGAACCTGGGCCTCAACCAACATGCCTCTCCAATTAGCCCGTTCCTTAGCTAACTGCCTCCAGTTGCACACTCCAAGTTGGTTGAGGTCGGTTTCCACTTGTGCGCGCCACTTAAGGCGAGGTCTTCCTCTACTGCGCCCGACGTCTGGCTGGGAATCGAAGACTCTGCGAGCCGGAGTATTGGCGTCCATTCGTTCTACATGTCCTAGCCATCTTAAACGTCCAATGCGGAGTTTTTTGACCAGGGGCATGTCGCTGTACAGCTCGTATAGTTCGTGGTTGAATTTTCGTCTCATAGCCCGCAACGCAAACGGGACCGAAGAATTTTCGAAGAATTTTCCTCTCGAATCTACCAAGGATTTCTTCATCCGCTTTTGATACGGTCCGTGCTTCAGCGCCGTAGAGCAGGACTGGAATGATCAGGGTCTTTATTACTAAATTGCCTTCTTAGCCCGAAGAAACAGCGGTTGGCAAGAGTAATTCTTCGTTTGATTTCTGACGAGATGTTGTTTTCTGAGTTAATAGCGGAGCCGAGGTAGACAAAGTCCCGTACTACCTCAAAGTTCTATCTGTCAATGGTGACGTTCTGTCCAATTCGTCGATGTTGTGTGTCCTTTCTTGTTGACAGCATATACTTAGTCTTTCCCCTTATTTATTGCTAAGCCCATTTTCGCCGCTTCCTTCTCTATACTAGCAAACGTGGCTATGACATCACGTTGAGTCCTACCAATGATGTCAATATCATCAGCGTATGCTAGTAGTTGCACCGACTTTTGGAAAATTGTGCCTCTGGTGTTGGCTTTGGAGTTTTGCACAATCCTCTCAAAAATCAGATCAGTGAGGTCGTTTCCAAGCCTGATGGAGCAGCGAGAATTCTCTATCGTCATCCTACACAAACGGACGAGTTTGGGCGGTATACCAAAACAAGACATGGCTCTGTATAGTTCGTCTCTATAAATGCTGTCGTATGCGGCTTTGAAATCAATCAATAGGTGGTGGGTATCGATTTGGACTTCTTGGGTTTTTTCCAGAATCTGCCGAAGTGTGAAAATTTGATCGATTGTGGACTTTCCTGGCCTAAAACCACACTGATAAGGGCCGATCAGGTTGTTGGTAAACGGTTTAAAGCGTTCACATATTACGGCAGATAGGATCATGTAAGCGATGTTGAGTAGACTAATGCCTTCTGTTTTTTTGTGGCGTGGTGGATATCTACATCCTTACTTTGGCTACAACAAGGTAGTGGTCCGATTCGATGTTGGCCCCTCGGAATGTTCGGACATCCAAAATACTGGATGCGTGCCTCTTGTCTATCGCAATGTGATAAATTTGGTTGATTGTTCGTTGATCTGGAGACCGCCATGTCCCCTTGTGGATATCGAGGTGAGGAAACCGTGTGCTGGCTATAGTGGCATTTCGTTCCGTAGCGAAGTCAATTAGCTTTAGTCCGTTACCAGACGTGTTGTCGTGTAGGCTATATTTTCCGACAGTACTGCTAAAGATGTCTTCTCTTCCTACCTTTGCGTTGAAATCTCCCAGCACGATTTTAACATCGAACTTTGGTAGTCGCTCATAGGTTTTGTCGAGGAGCTCGTAGAAGCAATCCTTAGCTATTTAATCTTTTTTTTCCGTCGGAGCGTGAGCGCATATAAGGCTTATGTTGGCGAATTTGGCCTTGATGCGGATTGTTACTATGCGTTCGCTAATGTCTTGGAAACATTAGACTTCTTGCCTAAGTCTGGCACTTATAACAAATCCGCATCCGAATAGTCGCTGTTTCTGCTCACTATAACACGGTCCATAGTAGATGTCACAGTTTTTCATCCTCTTTTTGCCCGGCCTATCCCATCGTATTTCCTGGATGGCAGTAATGTCTGCTTTGTAGAAGTTTAGGGCTTCCGCTAGTTGTTCGCCTGCACCTCTCCTGTTTAATGTTCTCACATTCCAGGTGCAGATACGAACGTCGTTGTCCTTTTTTCGTTTAGCATGGTCGTCAACAATAATATCAGTCCTTTCCGAGGCTATTCGTTGCTTCGTAACAATATTTTTTTTCCGTGGATGGGTGTTAACCCAAAGCACAACCCCCAACCTGGAGGGCCAGGCCCTTGTTTTGACCCTAGGACAGCAGGCCGGAAAAAAAATACCGATGTCAGTAGCCCATTTTTGGGGTATGAGCGCTGCCGTTGACCCATTGAGGGCTCCTCCGCCACCAACTCTTTTCCAACACCCTAGCTCAGTATTGGAAATCCCTATAGAAATTCAAATATGTCTAAGCAGCTCATAAAGGAATTTCACTAACAGTTCGATCAAACTGGAGCTGTAGGCGCCACCGTTGACTCCATCTAGGGAATTCCTCCGCTGCCGCCTGAGAGTGAGTGCCTTAGTGAGAGAACACTCCTCCCCCCTCTCTCGTTTGCTGCCACCAACGACCTTCCACAGGGGATCAATACCCCATCTCCAGTCGAGGTACTAGGCACCCACCAGTCACCACTTACCAGCGTGGAGGTGAGAGTAGGAGTTGATAGTGAGAGGCTAGAGTGAGAACGCTTGTGTCCTCATATAATCGCATCACTATCCTTAAGCACCTATATGATCATTATCTATGGCCCAATTGACGGATGTCGGATACCATCTTCCTATTTTTCCTTTCATTTAAAAAAAAAAGTAAGCAACATCGGTTGAGTGTTTTGGAGCAGCCCCGTGTAAGAAAAAACTAAGGAAAGACTTTTGGCAACTGTCAGATGGTGGCAGTAACTATAGGTGAATGTAGAATTGCTGGTTTATTAAGTAAAGTAGGCCTCTGGGTGGACAATGAAATTATCTATAGGTGAGTGTGAATGAATTTGATTTTACAAATACCGCATTTTTACACAACACCACACAAACTTCTAACGCCATCTCCTTTAATTAAAAACTACAACTACAACCTTCATTCTCTAACAGGAACCCTTCAAAATTTCCATCACCTTTTCAAGAGCACTTGGTGACAAAACTTTTCCTTAAAATGTCTGCATCCTCACCAAAGCACAACTACGACCAAGTATAGGCAAGGACATAAAAAGCACAAAAAGAAAGCAATTCCGGTCTTGAACCTACCACAAGATTGGATTACTTGTCTTCATAAAGAACACTCGATGATGAAGCAATTCGCTTGTTATTTTCGCTTCCATTTCATTGAACGTGGCAAATCGTCTGCATTCAGTCGTGTGCAACGTAGCTAAACACAGACATACCAATTTTAAATGTCAACGTTGTCATTTGTTAGGTTAAATCGAAAAAATTCAAAAAAAAATAAATACCCCTCCATATGGAAATGAGTTCATTCACCTTTCCTTCCACCAACTAGGGCGAGGAAACAGGAACAAAAATAAAATGCTATATCTCCATACACCACTACAAATAGTTAACTGATGTTATAAGGATCAAACAACAAGAGCAGTATCCTTTTTTTTTGTAGTCTTTTGGCAAGCAATGCACCCAAGGCTTTAGGAAGATGCCATCCAAACCAAGCCGCCCACAATCCGAAAGAATAACACAAAAAAAACCTGAAAAGGACACTTGAGATGAGACACTGCACACTTTACCTATAGTCGGTAAGGATAAGAAACGAACAGATTTGCCTGCAGGCATTCACTATGAATTCGCTATTATTGTAGCTCATACATCCGTGCATAAATTGAAGCCTTCCTTTGGCAGTAGTCTTTAGTATAACACTCGACCTATGCAAAAAGAAGGCGCACAAACATTATGCACCTTCATTTCGCCTACAAAAGAAGAGGGCAAAACGAGAAGGTTAAAACAAAGTGAGAAATAACCCCCTAAAATGGATGTGTTGTTGTTGTTTTTTTTTTTTTTTTTTTTGTAAGAACATTTTTCGTTGTTGTTGTTTTAAGGAGCTGAGAGTGTATGCATAACCGTGACAATGAATTTCCACTGCACTCCGATGGGAAAAGGAAAACATTTTTTGGCGCACAGCTTTCGTTTTTTGCATTCAAATTTGCCGGCCTAACGAGTGTTTACTTTGCCATGAAAGAGGGCGCTTACAACCCTTTTACTTTGTTTTATTTTTTTCTTGTATTTTAAAGTAGTATTTTATGCAGGAGGGTTTTTTGTTTTAATTTGCATGTGTTTGGCTTCTCTTGGAGAAAGCTATTTGCCTTGTTATGCAAAAAAAAATGGGAAGAAGGTGACTTTTGAAGAACCTTTCTATGGTATAGTACACGTGACTGGTGGTTTGGTGAGGACATTGTATTAACTTATTAAATGAGTGGTATAGTATATTATAGTAACTTATAGTAACTTTTTCCCAAGTGTAACCAACTCGCATGTAAGCCTTACATCGGTGAAGTAATTATTACCAGATGTACAAGGTGGCGCAAAAATAACCTTCCGATGTTTTTTGGCTGTAATTTAAAAAAATGAAAAACTTTGATTCTTCTTAATTATAATTTTTTTTACATCAAGTCGAGAATATTATGTCATGTAAATGGCCGCCGCCACAGTTGATTGTCATTTGAGCCCTTTTTATGGCATTTTCCATCACTTTGGCCAAAACTTCCGGCGATAGGTCCTCACATTCTTGACGGATATTATCTTTAAGAGCTGCAAGAGTCTGAGGCTTGTTGAAGAAGTCTGGAGCGGTCAAATCAGGCGATCTTGCTGGCCAGTGCAAATCGCCAAAACGGGAGATTAGGCGCCCGGGAAATGCATCCTTCAGCATATCGGTTGTGGCACGTGCAGTGTGTGCCGTTGCACCGTCCTGTTGGAACCACATGTTTTCCAGTCCCAATTCATCAAGTTGCGGCAAAAAGAACTCGTTGATCATTGCTCTGTAGCGCTCACCATTCACAGTAACCGTTTGGCCCGCGACGTCTTCGCAGAAAAAAGGTCCGATGACTCCTCCAGCGAAAACAGCACACCATACAGTGACTTTGAGCGGGTGTAATGGCTCTTCGTGGGTTACACGCGGATTTTCAGTGCCCCAGAAGCGTAAATTTTGCTTATTTACGTACCCGCTAAGATGGAAATGGGCCTCATCACTCATGATTATTTTTGATGAAAAATCATCTTCCTCTTGGTGGTGATTAAGGATGGCTTGAGCGTATGTTAGACGCGATTGGCGGTCAGCAGCTAACAGCTGATGCACCGTCTGGACTTTGTACGGAAACATCTTCAAACCTTGTACCAAAATTCGCTGTAAAGACCGTCGACTGATACCCATTTGCGTGGCACGTCGTCTGGTCGATGTCGACGGCGCTTCCATGACATCTTCGGCTACAGCAGCAATATGCTCTTCGAGGCGAGCGGCTAAACGTCGCAGTGTTTCACCAGTAGGCGTTGGACGGCTAGGAAATCTGCGACGAAATTCACGTTGTGCCAAAGTCACCGACCGATTATTGCTCAAATAAATAGTCACCAATATTCCGCGTTCTGGAGCAGTGTAGCGTAACATTGTTTATTAACGTGTATTTCGCATGTGTTAACTACAAAAATGTCAAAACAGAACTGACATTAGGGGCCAATCGCAAAATTTATAGCATTTTCTGATAGGAGGATTACTTTTGCGCCACCTTGTATGATACAGTCAAACCTAGTGGTTCATGTGTTACTTTTATTGGGCCTCCCCTCGCAATAATTTGACAATTCCTTCAGTTTTCTTCAATTGTCACTAAAATCTGTGGCATAGAACTGTTGGGTCCGCTATAATGCAAGAAGTACACACGCACACAATAGAAAACATATGAGAAGGCTACAATCTGCAGTGCGGATCGTTGAATATCCTATCCCATCATATCTTTAAAATCAAGTACACACGCACATGGAATTAGAAAATCACATTGTCACTGTGTCCACACAGTTGATCCAAATCTTTTACGGTTCGAAATTTCGAATATCGCATATGCTGTGGGGTAATGTATACAAAAAGTTTTGTTAAGAAAATCACCCCCAAGAAGTAAGCGTGAGCTAAAATGATCGACAGACGAATATACCGATGCTTAAGGATAGTGATGCGATTATATGAGGTCACAAGCGTTCTCACTCTAGCCTCTCACTATCAACTCCTACTCTCACCTCCCCGCTGGTGAGTGGTGACTGGTGGGTGCCTAGTACCTCGACTGGAGATGGGGTATTAAACCCCTGTGGAAGATCGTTGGTGGCATCAAACGAGAGAGGGGGGAGGAGTGTCCTCTCACTAAGGCACTCACTCTTCAGGCGACAGCGGAGGAATTCCCTAGATGGAGTCAACGGTGCAGCCTACAGCTCCAGTTTGATCGAACTGGTAGTGTAATCCTTATATGAGCTGCTTCGACATATTTGAACACCAGGTCAATAGGGATTTCCAATACTGAGCCAGGGTATTGGAAACGAGTTGGTGGCGGAGGAGCCCTCAATGGCCTCGGAAAGGACTGATATTATTGTTGACGACCATGCTAAACGAAAAAAGGACAACGACGTTCGTATCTGCACCTGGAATGTGAGAACATTAAACAGGAGAGGTGCAGGCGAACAACTAGCGGAAGCCCTAAACTGCTACAAAGCAGACATTACTGCCATCCAGGAAATACGATGGGATGGGCCGGGCAAAAAGAGGATGAAAAACTGTGACATCTACTATGGACCGTGTTATAGTGAGCAGAAACAGCGACTATTCGGATGCGGATTTGTTATAAGTGCCAGACTTAGGCAAGAAGTCTTATGTTTCCAAGACATTAGCGAACGCATAGTAACAATCCGCATCAAGGCCAAATTCGCCAACATAAGCCTTATATGCGCTCACGCTCCGACGGAAAAAAAAGATTAAATAGCTAAGAATTGCTTCTACGAGCTCCTTGACAAAACCTATGAGCGACTACCGAAGTACGATGTTAAAATCGTGCTGGGAGATTTTAACGCAAAGGTAGGAAGAGAAGACATCTTTAGAAGTATTGTCGGAAAACATAGCCTACACGACAACACGTCTGGTAATGGACTTAGGCTAATTGATTTCGCTACGGAACGAAATGCCACTATAGCCAGCACACGGTTTCCTCACCTCGATATCCATAAGGGGACATGGCGGTCTCCAGATCAACGAACGGTCAACCAAATTGATCACATTGCGATAGACAAGAGGCACGCATCCCGTATTTTGGATGTCCGAACATTCCGAGGGGCCAACATCGACTCGGACCACTACCTTTTTGTAGCCAAAGTAAGGATGCGGATATCCACCACGCCACAAAAAACCAGAAATACTGTGAAAAAATTTAATGTCGAAAGACTGCAAACGCCAAGACCTTCGCGCAACGCGTATCCCTTAACCTCTCGACTCACAACATACCACCAACATCTAATGTCGAAGAACAATGGCAACGATGCCAACAAGCCATTAGATAAGCCCCAACTGATGTGCTAGGTTTCTCGCGGCCACCAGCAAGAAACCCCTGGTTTGATGATGAATGCCGACAGATACTCGCAGCCAAGAACGAGGCCTACAAGGCTAAGCTGCAGGTGAAGACGAGAGCTGCCATTGAGCTCTATAGGCAAAGAAGAAGGGAAGAACATCAACAAAAGCGCGCCGCGCGATCGAGGATATAGAGAGGTGCCACTACAGGAACGATGTTCGAAAGTTTTACCAAAGTGTAAAACGTCAAAGGCAAGGATACAAAGTTCGAACAGAATCCTTTCGAGATGAACAAGGAAATATCGGTTGAAAGCATGGCTGAATAATGGAACCTCAGCATCGTTTGCCCGATCCACAAAAAAGGAGACCATCTGAACTGCGCCAACTACAGAGGCATAAGTCTACTCAACATCGCTTACAAGATCATATCTGCCGTAATATGTGAACGCTTGAAACCGTTTACCAACAACCTGATCGGCCCTTATCAGTGTGGTTTTAGGCCAGGGAAGTCCACAATCGATCAAATTTTCACACTTCGGCAGATCCTGGAAAAAACCCAAGAAGTCCAAATCGATACCTACCACCTATTTATCGATTTCAAAGCCGCATACGACAGCATTTATAGGGACGAACTATACAGAGCCATGTCTAGTTTTGGTATACCGCCCAAACTCGTCCGTTTGTGTAGGATGACGATGGAGGATTCTCGCTGCACTATCAGGGTCGGAAATGACCTCACCGACACATTCAATACCAAAAAAGGATTTAGGCAAGGCGATGCGCTGTCATGTGACTTCTTCAATTTGATTTTTGAGAGGATTGTGCAAAACTCCCGAGCCAACACCAGAGGAACAATTTTGCAAAAATCGGTGCAACTACTAGCATACGCCGACGATATTGACATCATTGGTAGGACTCGACGTGATGTCATAGCCACGTTTACTAGTATAGATAAGGAAGCGGCAAAAATGGGTTTAGCAGTAAATGAGGGTAAGACTAAGTATATGCTGTCAACACGAAAGGACACACAACATCGACGAATTGGACAGAACGTCACCATTGACTTTGGGGTAGTACGGGACTTTGTCTACCTCGGCTCCGCTATTAATTCTGACAACAACATCTCGTCAGAAATCAAACTCTTTCCAATCGCTGTTTCTCAGGCTAAGAAAGCAATTTAGTAGTAAAGCCCTCACTCGAACTACTAAGGAGATCCTATATAAGACCCTGATCATCCCAGTCCTGCTCTACGGCGCTGAAGCATGGACCGTATCAAAAGCGGATGAAGAAATCCTTTGTCGATTCGAGAGAAAAAATTCTTCGAAAAATCTTCGGTCCCGTTTGCGTTGACGGGCTATGGAGACGAAGATTCAACCACGAACTATACGAGCTGTACAGCGACATACCCCTAGCCGAAAAACTCCGCATTGGACGTTTAAGATGGCTAGGACATGTAGAAAGAATGGACACCAATACTCCGGTTCGCACAGTCTTCGATTCCCAGCCAGACGTCGCGTCGGACGCAGTAGAGAGAGACCTCGCCTTAAGTGGCGCGCACAAGTAGAAACCGACCTCAACCAACTTGGAGTGCACAACTGGATTCAGTTAGCTAAGGACCGGGCTAATTGGAGAGGCATGTTGGTTGAGGCCCAGGTTCATCCCGGACTGTAGCGCCACTTAAACAAACAGACGAATATACCAATAGTTTTGCATCAAAAGTTTTTTTTTTTAAAAATATTTTAAAGTTTGACTGAAAAGTGTGTTTTAGTGAAAACGCCCCCAAAACGTGGTGGCAATAGATATACCTCAAAGTATATAAGGGGTGATTTTATAAGCGTAGTTTTTTTTTTAAATCGAATAAAACACTCAAATTTGCATCAAATATTCAAAATTTTAATTGTAATCGATATAAAGGCCTTTTCCATTTACGTTTTAAAGACAACTTCATGTCTTCATGTCTTTGAAACGCGGTTCCTTTCAAATGCTCCATTCGGAAGGTCCAATTTTGCATCACTTTTTCGAGCATTTCGCGTGTTATGTTACCTTGTAAGGCTTCAATCGTGTTCGGCTTGTCCACATAGACTAACGACTTGACATAACCCCACAAGAAATAATCAATAGGCGTTGAGCATACAAATAGTTTTGTTAAGAAAACACCCCCAAGAAGTAGGCGTGTGCTAAAATTAGCTACAGACTAATAATAATATTATTATTGGCTAATATTACCAATGACTTTGCATCAAAAGTTTTTTCGAATATTTTAAAATTTTATTCAGAATCGCCAGATGAGTTGATCTAGCCATGTCTGTCCGTCTGTCCGTCTAACCGTTGAAAGACCATCAACATACGCTACGTTGGGAAAAACAAATTTAGTCTCAAAGCTAGAACTCACAGGTTAGAAAGATAAATTTCATTCATAAAAAGATGCATTTTTGGCTATTCTGAAATGGTAGTTTGTAACATAGAGAAATAATTTAGCTATTTATTTGAAGACCTCGCCTTAATTGGCGCGCACAAGTAGAAACTGACATCAACCAGCATGAAGTGCGCAACTGGACGCAGTTAGCTAAGGACCGGGATAATTGGAGAGTCATGTTGGTTGAGGCTCAATTTCATTCCGGACTGTAGCGCCACTTAAGTAAGTTAGGAAGTTACCTCTAAAATAGGTATTTGCAATATATTTGAGTGCTGCCCCCTTGTTTTCCTGGAGTCATTAAAAGTCTACTTACATACTAATTACTCATCGGGCTCCCGACCTGAGAGACTGCAGCCTTCCATCCTTTACGATCCCTGGCTCGCTGCTTCCAGTTGTCTAGACAAAGCGCTCTAGCATCCACGATGGCTTGGTCTTTCAAACGGAGGTTTGGTCTTTCTTGCCTTCTCGAACCTGGGGGCTGGGATTCGAAGATTGTCTTAGGTTGAGCATTATTGTCCATTCGCTTGATGTGGCCGAGCCAATTTAGTCGACGTGTTTTGGATTATTGGACTACATCCACATCTTGGTACAGCTCATAGAGTTCGCGGTTGTATCTTCACCTCCATTCGCCCTCATCGTGCACAGGACCAAAAATCCGCCGAAGTATTTTTCTTTCGAAGGAGCCCAGTATGAACTCTCCCTTCTTGCTTATCGTCCAGCACTCCGCACCATAAAGCAGAACTGGCAGGATAAGGGTTTTGTAGAGCACACATTTCGTCCTTCGAGTTAGGAGTTTTGAATCCAGTTGTTTCAACAAACTGAAGTTGCAACGGTTTCCTAAGGTAATTCTTCGACAGATCTCCACAAGGGTGTCATTCGTGGAGTTAATGTTTACTTTGAGGTATAGGTGAACTCCTTAACTACCTCGAAATGTGTGCTATCAATGACGTTTTGTCCTAGCGGTGGACAGATGCTTGTTTGTTTGTTGATAGCATGAACTTAGTCTTGTCCTCATTTACTTAAAGGCCAACGGATTTCGCCTGTTCTTCAATCGTCGTGAACGCTTTTATCACGGCACGCTGGGAGCGACCGATGATGTCAATATCGTCTGCATAGCCCAGCAGCTGGTCTGACCTGTTAAAAATAGTGTTGACACCTGACCTTCGCACTATATCTGCTCCAGTACGAGATTGAAGAAGTCATATGATAGCGCATCTCCTTGCCGAAATCCGGTGCATGTTTGGAATAGTTCGGAGGAGCTACTTCCAAACTGCACGTTGCTGCGCGTGTTTTCCAGCTTCATGCGACACAGCTGAATCAGTTTTGCCGGGATTCCGAATTCGGCCATCGCCATATAGAGCTCCTGACGATGTATGCTATCATACGCGGCTTTGAAGTCGATGAATAGGTGATGAGATTCGACTTGAACTTCGTTGGTCTTTTCCAGGATTTGCCTTAGTGTGAAAATTTGGTCTATAGTCGATCTGCCGGGCCGGAAGCCACACTGGTACATGCCGATTAGTGTGTTACAGAACGGTTTTAGACGTTCACACAGTACGTTGGATAGGATCTTGTATGCTACATTAAGCAGGGATACACCTCGATTAGGCAGTAGTCGTTGTCTGTCGATTCGTGGATTCTGTGCTTACCAACTAAACCGCCAAAGATGTGTTCCTTTCCGACTTTAGCATTGAAATCCCCGAGTACAAATTGTTAAATCATACTCCAGACGGAGCCTGTCCAGGCTGCTGTAGGCTCCATCCAGGAGGTCATAAAACTCCTCCTTGATGGATTCTTCAGCCTCGTCTGTAGGGGCGTGTGCACATATTAGACTTATGTTTTGAAATGTAGCTTTGATGCGGATCACTTATCGGCTTGAAGTCAATGACTATTTTCCTAAGCCGATTTCCCACGACGAATCCGCATCCTAATACATGCAATCTTTTGTTGCAGCTGTAATAAATGTCGCAATTTTGTCTCTTCATTGTAACTGATCCTATCCATCGTCATCCAAATGCATCTATATTAAATTGCCTCTAATGGCGAAACGTCTATGTAATACCAAAAATAAAGATCCCATCATATACAGTCCTCCTTTCAACTGCATTGCTCCTTTACAGTTTTCAAATACATATATTCCAAGATATCATAACCTTTAATGAGACTTCAAATGGACCCAGACCCTCCCAAAAATTTAAAATCATCTCCTGATCTCTTTAAGTCATCAACTCATGAATTTAATTCACATCTACAAGTACATCCATATAAATCAACCCAAAGTGTGATGTAGAATCTTTCACATGGGATTTCCCTGACAATTCTCTCCGTTATACGCACTACCCTGTTACGATAATCCGTTTGTTTTTTTTTAAATATGCAAATACAAATCGTTTTCCCAACCCTCTCGAATACGCATTCGAAAGCCAATAACTTGTGACAAAGCAAAAAAAAAAATTGCACCCCCTTTTTAGGGTTGAACAAGATTTCCACTCTCGTATCCCTGCTCTGTTAGTGTTGAATATAAACACATACAATCAAATACATTATGCATGTTCCGTTTCGTCCAGCCCGCAAATAGAACGCAGTAAGATACACAGAAACAGAATGTTAAGCTCACGAGGATTCAATTTCACACAGAATAATATCGCAGGGCTGGGTCTTCTGCAACCCCTTCTGCAAACTGATGAAATATTCACTCACATACACCCGTTTATCCTCTTTAAGTTCGCAGCACGTGAATGCTGAATTTTTGTGTTTAAATCCTTTCGAAATGAAATACGTAACGTACGGATTAATCTGCTGCGCATTGGCAGCTCTGGGGTGCGACGAAGGCAAGCGTTCTTGAGAAAACGATTTATGTATAATCAGTGGGTACTTACTGTCGTATTAGGCCAATATTAATGACTTTACCGCTATCGGTTGATGTAAAATGTTAGATATAAGCCTGAGTCATACCCGCACTTGGAGTAAGGTGTGCGAATTTTGACAGAAATGGTTGTTTGAAGAAGATTATATGGTAATAAGGTGTCCTTTGCAAAACCAGCGTAAAGTTGTAAGGTTTGATTGTTATGAATTCCGTTGTTAGAGTTTTTTTTTCCTCAAAACAGAACGATCCAAATTGGATCACATTATCAGTAAACATCAATGAAAATAATACATTCTGCACTTTTGAGAAAAAATAGCTACAATAACTGGTCACCCAGATCTCCAGATTCGGCCCCTTCAAACTTCGTTTTGTGGGGTTATTTGAAAAGCAAAATATAGCTCAGACCATTGAGCTGAAGGCAACCATTCGTGCCCAAAGCATCGTTATACCGCCCGATATGCTCGAAAATGTGACGGAAAACGTAGCAAAAAGGGCACATTTTGCATTGCTCAATATAGGCGGGCACTTGATTGATGTTACGTGCAAAGACTATTCCAAATAAATTGTAAAGAACCAGTTTATAAAATTACCTCCGTTGACGCTTCCACATCTACTGAGCCTTTGCCAAGATTGGAGCAAGATATTTCCATAGGAGAACACAAAACCCAGAAGTATACTGATACAGATTTAATACAATCTGCCCCGACTCATGTAGCCAATGATAAAGTTGTCGCTATTAAAGGAAAGCGAAAGCGTGATGCGAACTCATCATCGGCTAATCCAAGAGCTTAACGCTCTAACCTTAGAAGTCAGACTCTAAACAAACCCAATTCGAATCCAAATTTGTCGGTAGGATCGTCGCCGACTGAGACTTCTTTTACTTCTCGCAATATAGCAAATAAACCGTCCACTTTAATTCCTTTGTTGACTTCGGAATTATCTACAATTGAATCGATTCCTAAACCCAAATCGATTTTTGTATCAAGATTGAAACCATGTACTTCCTCCGAAAATGTGATGACTCACTTGGTTTCAACAAACCTCGTCCCCGCAGGTACCTCTATTAAATGTACTAAAATTAGTAAACCGGAAAGTTTCGTTTCTTCATTTAAAATAGTTGTACCACCAAATCTATTCGAAAAAGTATGTGACACTAACTCATGGCCCGTAAACACTATTGTCAATGAGTTTAAGCCACGGAGAGCTAAACGCGGAGTTAAAAGCTCAGCACCAAAAAAACTCTACCGACTGTCCCTCTACTACCAAAATGTAAGAGGGCTCCGAACAAAAGCAAAAAATATATTTCTAAACACTCAAGCCTTTTCACACGACATATTCTCCTTAACCGAAACGTGGCTTAACGCCAGTATACTTGAATCGGAACTCTTTAATCATGAGTTCTTAGTATATAGGAATGACCGTCACATAAATGACCTAAAAGTGCTTGGAGGAGGTGTTCTTACTGCGGTTCGCAGTCACCTTACCTCTGAGAAAATTGATTTTCCGTTCATTCTTAATACCGAAATAATTTGTGTTAAGATAACTATTGGAAATAAATACCTTTATGTCGCAAATGCGTAAATTCCCTCCTATCGTCTTGGTACACTGTATTCTGAGCTATCAAAGGCTTTAGAATACATCTTTGACTTATCTTGTTGTGACAGTAATATTTTGTTGCTGGGTGATTTCATTTTACCACACATAGAATGGGTGCCTTAGGAAGGAGAACCTCATTTTATACCATCAGAAGTCTCTGCACAACAAGAGCTATCATTACTTGATAACATTTTATCATTTGACTTACAGCAAACAAGCTGTATAAAAAATCATAATAATCGAATTCTCGATTTAGTTTTTTCTTCTGACTCTGTTAGTACTGCAGTATTAGAATCTAGTACCAGTATCACTAACATAGACAAAAATCATCCTCCATTAGATATTTTTATTGACAAAGGCGGACATCTGTACGAACATTCTGACTCGTATGATCGTTCGTATTCTTTTGACTTTCGGAAGGCGAACTTTCAAAGGCTATCCAAAGAAATAATTCTTTCGAATGTTAATATTGACAGCCTCTCCAATTTAGAAGAAGCTGTTAACAAATTCTATCTTCTAATAAAAGATTGCATGGATAGAACTATCCCAGTCAAGCATTCTAAGAATGCTCAAATCCACACGAAAGACCTTAAATCTCTTCGGAATATACGTAACCGGGCCTGGAATAATTTTGTTAAAAGTCAGAATCAATACGACTATGATAAGTACCTGAATTATTTCAAGGAATTCTCTGCGATGTCAAATAGTTTTTATAATGGCTATATAGCCAATATGGAGAACGCTCTTAAAAGTGACCCAAAACGCTTTTGGAGTTTTGTCAATTCGAAGACAAAAACGGATGGATATCCAGCCAACTTCTCTTACAATAATTCAAAAATATCGAGCTCTATTATTTTATCTAACTTATTCGCAGATAATTTCAGTAAATCATTTATTGATACCCCTCTTGTCTTAGACGAACAATTTTTCAGTTATCTCAATGACTGTTCTCAAGTTAGTTTCAGCAACGTCACATTTGACGATGAGACAATAATTAAATATATCTCTTAATTAAATAATGAATATTCTGCTGGGCCCGATGGAATCCCACCAATAGTCGTAAAGCAATGCAAAGATGCTCTTTTGCCATACCTTAAGTATATGTTTGAAAGCTCCCTTAAAACAGGAGTACTCCCAACTCAATGGAAAAATGCATTTATTACACCTGTTTTTAAAAAAGGTGAACGAGGAGACATTTCTAATTACAGACCTATTTCAAAACTCTCTTGCATTCCTAAGTTATTTGAACATATTATTTGTGATAAATTTGTATTCCTGTGTCGAAACATTATCTGTAAAGAGCAGCATGGCTTTGTAAAAAATCGATCCACTGTCACAAATCTCTTAACTTTTATGCATCATTGTTCCAATAGGTTGGAAAATAAAAAAGAGGTCGATTGTATATACACTGACTTTTCCAAAGCTTTTGACCAGTTATCACATAACATCATAATTTTTAAACTTAAGGCTTATGGTTTCCCTCCAGGTTTCATAAATTGGGTTCAATCATATCTCTCACTAAGAAATTATCAGGTAAAATTTAGAGGCTCTAAATCCAACCCTTTTGTTGCCCAATCTGGAGTACCCCAAGGTAGTCATTTAGGCCCTATCTTATTTATTCTTGCTATTAACGATGCAAAAGCTTGTATTCGAGAGAGCAAAATACTGATTTATGCTGATGACATGAAAATTTTCAAATGTGTAGGAGATCTAAGCGATTCGCTTTCACTTCAAACTGATTTAAATAGCTTTACAACATGGTGTTTTAAAAACGGTTTGAATCTGAAACCCACTAATTGCCAGCATATGTCATTTTCACGAAAACTTATTCCGTCCAATTTTAGTTATACTCTGCCGGGCACACTCTCTGTCGTAAAGACAGTTTTAAAGATCTTGGTGTTTATTTAGATCCTAAATTGGAGTTCAATAAACACATAAACTTTATTGTGAATAAATCCAACTCTATGTTGGGATTTATAAAAAGGTGGTCAAAAGAGTTCAATGATCCTTATGTCACCCTTTCGTTATATAATTGTCTAGTACGCCCTCACTTGGAGTATGCCTCACAGGTGTGGGCACCCTTCTATGTCGTTCATTCAAATAGAATTGAGGCAGTCCAACGTAAATTTATAAGATTTGCTTTGAGAGGACTTCCATGGGATGATGTACAAAATTTGCCTCCGTATAGGTGTCGAATTAAACTGCTGCAGTTGTTGCCTTTGTCTCAACGTAGACTTAACAATGACATGGTCTTCTTACACCAAATATTATCAGGACAAATAGATGCTCCTGCTTGTATTAAGCTCGCTATGACACAGATCTGATCTGAGTGTTATATGGAAACCGTTCTTTTTTTTAGAGTTATTCAATATTCACAAACCGACATAAAAGATATTACAACCTAAACTTAGCCAAATCATTCCTATGCGTGTCTTATTTGAACAACCCTTAAGACAAATGGTAGGCAATGCGATTTTAAATATTAAACCTTCAGTTTTCACCTAGCTACTGCCAAAGATTATGAAGTCTATACAGATGATGCATTGAGAACAAAAAACAGAAACCTTTGCTCAGTAACTTCACGGTACGGGCGGGCGGTGTGCATGAAAACACACGAAAAACAAAAACAAAAACATATGGCGGGCTGTGCCAGCACGACCCGCCATTGAACAATTTTTCTTATATGGAGTGCGTCATCTGTATAGACTTCATAATCTTTCGCGTGGCGTCAGTTGAATGCTTAGTACCTTAACTGTAGACTGTGTGTAATATCTTGGAGGCAGCAGATGAAAGAGGGGAAGACGTGTACTCACACTAATGCACTCCATTCCAGGCGGCAGCGGAAGAAGTAACAAAATGGAGTCAACGGTGGCGTTTACAGTCCCAGTTAGGATGACCAAAGTGAATAACCTAAATGGGCTGCTTTTACATATTCGAACAACCGGTCATCTAGGAATCTCAAGGGTATAAGTCAGGTCCCATTGTACAGAGATGGTGGCGTATGAGCCGAAAGCCCAACTGCAGCGCTCAATTCTGTTGACGACCATGCTAAACGGAAAAAATGACAACGAAGTACGTATCTGCACCTGGAATGTGAGAACATTAAACAGGAGAGGTGCAGGCGAACAATTAGCGGAAACCCTTACTGCTACAAGTCATTACTGCCATCCAGGAAATACGATGAAAAACTGTGACATCTACTACGACCGTGTTATAGTGAGCAGAAACAGCGACTATTCGGATGTGCCAGTTATAAGTATCAATCTTTAAAAAAAGTCCAACGTTTTCAAGACATTGTCGAACGCATTGTAACAATCCGCATTAAGACCTAAATCGCCCATGTAAGCCTTATATGCTCAAGCTACGATGGAAGAAAAGGGTGATATATGCAAATTACTTATGAGCAAATACCGAAGTACCATGTTAAGATCGTGCTGGGGGATTTCAACGCAAATGTAGGACGAGAAGATATCTTTAGCAGAATTGTCTGAAAACTCAGCCTACACGAGAATACATCTGTCAACGGCTAATTGACTTCGCTGCAGAACGAAGTGCCACTATAGGTAGCACACGGTTTCCTCACCTCGATATTCATAAGGGGACATTGCGGTCTCCAGATCAATGTTCATATTGCGATCGACATAAGGCACACATCCAATATTTTGGATGTCCGAACTTTCCGAGGGTTTAACATTGACTCGGACTTTGTTGCAGCCAAGGTAAGAATACGGATATCCACTACGCCATAGCGAATCAGAAGTACAGAGAAAAAAATTTAATGTCGAAAGACTGCAATCGCAAGAGACCACCAATTCCTTCGCGTAACGCGTCTTCCTTAACCTCTCGATAGCATAGAATGTCGAAGAACAATAGCAACAATGTCAAGAAGCCATTAGATCAGCCGCAACTGATGTGCTAGGTTTCTCGCGCCACCAGCAAGTAACCCTTGGTTTGATGAAGAATGTCGACAGATGTTCGCAGTCAAAACTAGGTCTACAAGGCAAAGCTATGCTGTTGAAGAGACCTGCTTTGAGGCAAAAAAAGAAAAAAGAGCAAGAAAAGCGCGCGCTATCAAGAACATAGAGAGGACCTTCTCCAGGAATGATGTTAATTCGCAAGTTAAAGTGAAAAACATCAAAAAAGGGGTACAAGGCTCGAACAGAATCCTGTCGAGAACAACAAGTTTGAGAGATAGTCGATGCTAAGGATATAAAGGGTCCGCCAAATATTTTTTTTTTTTTTGTTGAAAATGCTATAAAAAAAATAACTACTGAATATTTTCTCAAATTTCTTTTTTTATTTGAAAGAACAATCCTTCCGGTTAATAATGAAAAATAATTTCATTCAAATGACTGCCTCGGCTGGCCATGCAGTAGCCTACACGATCGGTCCAATTTTTAAGCACATTATCGATTGTGTGCAGCTGTATTTCACCAATGGCTTCACGAATATTGTCCTTTATAGCGTCAATTGTCTCTGGCTTGTCGGCGTAACACTTATCTTTTACGGCACCCCACAAATAATAGTCCAAAGGTGTCAAATCGCAGCTCCGAAGTGGCCAAACGACATCAGCTCTGCGGCTGATAATGCGATCTTCAAAAACAGGGCGCAAAACATCGAGTGTAGCTTCGGCTATGTGGCACATAGCGCCGTCCTGTTGAAACCAAATGTTGCCAATATCCTCCTCTTCAGTTTATGTGAACAAAAATTCGTTCAACATGGCCCGATGACAATCGCCATTGACTGTAACGGCCACTCCTTGCTCATTTTCGAAGAAAAATGGCCCAATTATGCCTCTGGACCAAAATCCGCACCAAACAGTGACTCGTTTTGGGTGTATGTAAACCGGGTTTTCTGTGCCCCAAATGCGACAATTTTGCTTGTTTACATACCCGCCAAGATCAAAATGAGCTTCATCTGAAAAGATGATTTTTTTTGGCAAAATCGGCATCTTCTCTAAGTCGATCGCAGGCCCACTTAGCGCTTGCGAAAACGCATTGGATGGTCAGTTGGCTTCAACTCCTGAACCAATTGGACTTTGTATGGCGTCATACCAAGGTCTTTATGCAAAATTCGTCTCAATGATGTCTCCGAAATGTTCAATTGTTGTGAACGACGGTGAATTGATGTTGATGGCGTTTCACGCACACTTTCTGCCACAGCAGCAATATTCTCGGGTGTACGCACTGTTTTTGGCTTTTCACGCTTTGGTTTATCGATGAGGATGCCAGTTTCTTTCACTTTTTTTTACAAGATAACGAACATACGGAGCTGACGGTGCTTCTCTTCTTCCAAAATCCGTACGCAATTTTCGCACACATTCTGCAACATTACCATGATTTTCAAAGTAATGTCGCAATATTTCCCAGCGTTGTTCAAGCGTATGCACAACCATATTCGTTCAGCGGAAGGATAAAACTAATTATCTGTCGAATCAGACATGAGCTAAGTGTTACCATTCACGAAATAAGCACTAGTTGAAAATAAAAACGTTAGATGGCGGACCCGTTATAATAACCACTTCTGTAAACTGGTAAACGGCGATGACGAACAATCTCCCACTATCAGGCAGGCGACGACAGCGAAATCTACCAACCACCCGACCTAAGTGAGGTGAGGATAGCAAAATTTAAGCTTAGCAAGGATATCGGAAACGATTTGGTAAGTAACATAACTCATAAGCAAAACTTATTCGGACAAAAGTTTGCCTAAAGAATGTATCCTCAGCATCGTTTGCCTAATCCACAAAATAGCAGACCTTCTGAACTGCTGCAACTACAGAGACATAGGTCTCCTTAACATCATCCACAAAATCCTATCTGCCGTAATTTGTGTGATTTTAGGCCACTAACGTCCACAACTGATCAAATTCATACACTTCCGCAGATCCTGGAAAATATCCAAGAAGTCCAAATCGATACCCACCACCTATATATCGATTTCAAAGCGTATGCAGCCATTCCTAGTTTAAGTATACCGCCATAACTCATCCGTCAATTCAGAATGGTGGAGAATATGACCTAAACGAATCATTCGACACCAAAAAATAATTAAGTCAAAAAGACATGTTGGTGTCCAGTCGCTGCACATTTTAAAAGTATTACGAACGCTTGACTAAATTCTTTTTTGGTATCGAATGATTCATTTAGATCACTGCCGAATTCTCCATCGTCATCCTGGGCTTGATAAGTCGTTCACCCAACACTCCAACACTGCCAAACTCAATCAAAAGCCTTGGAAACATCTCTCAACAACGGCTCTCGATTCTTAATTTTTCCATCGCAGATGTTCATAAATGGGTTGCATAGCTGCACTGCTTATTGAAAAATCTTCCATTATTTGGTTGTGCAGTACCACTACTCTAAGGAGTGGTGGACCTTAGAGTGCAAAGAGTGTTAGGTTGGGTTAGGTTTGATGGGTTGTTGACGTCCAATTGAGTCGTCAAA
Organism: Rhingia campestris; assembly: GCA_932526625.1. Lineage (NCBI taxonomy): Eukaryota > Metazoa > Arthropoda > Insecta > Diptera > Syrphidae > Rhingia > Rhingia campestris. The sequence goes on along the minus strand of OW052184.1, from coordinate 40,367,021 downwards.
CTCGCCTAGGCCTAAGTGGGCCCATAGCGATACCCTTTATTGTACCTGAAAAGAGTTATACTTAGGTGATTTGTGCTGCTCCATTAGCTTCAAATAGATATTTGCTCCAACCCGACTTGCAGCAGAGGCTAACGATCCGTGCTGTTATTGTAGCTAGCTCCGTCAAGTCCTCGTAGTAGAAGCTACCGAGGAGTTTGTTACGGCTGTTGCTGATCGTGGGGCAGTGACATAATAGGTGGACGATGTCCTCCTCGACGTCCGGGTCTCGGCACTTCCTGCAAAGTTGGTGTGAGTCAGTTAGGTTAATCCTGTTGGAATGTTTACCCAGCAGATTATGGCCTGTTATGACTCTCACCGCTATGGCAATAGAAGCTCTGTCCAGAGCTATAAGCTTGTTAGATTTATTATCGCTCAGTTCCAGCCAAAGGTCTTTAGTATGTCTACAGGTGTTAATGTTTTGCCACCTAGATTTTGATTCACTTTGCGTGAATCTGGTTATTTTCCCTTTTTTGAAAGCAAATGGTGGTCTTACCCTGTTCTGACATAAGGAGATTCAGGTGGACGATCCTAGTCTGGCTAGCTCGTCTGCTTTTTCGTTTCCTGGGATGTAACTATGTCCTGGCACCCAGATTATTTGGACTTTGTTTTGGTAACAAAGAGCCTTTAGCTCTGATCGGCAGCGTCCAACTACTAGTGATTTTATTATGTTCGATGCCAGAGCTTTTATGGCCGCTTGGCTATCTACGTAAATGGAGATATCCTCTTGTGATATGTCCAAAACTCTAGCCGATTCGGCAGCTACGAGAATGGCTAGGATCTCTGCTTGGAAAACACTGCACGAGTTTGCCAATCGAATGGATATGTTTAACCCTATTCTATCGGAGTAGACCCCCGAGCCCACTCCTATTTCCATTTTAGATCCAGCAGTGTAGATAGGTATTTCGTTATTGGATACCACATTGTTAGATGACCATTCGTCTCTACTAGGTATTCTGATTGAGTATTTAGTATCAAAGTCGTGATATGGGATGGTGTATCAGATGTCCCATTCTCATATTCTACCAACTTCAGTATTGTGCTGTGGCCAAATGTGTTGATACAAAGGTTGCCCGTTTCTTTGAGGCGTGCTGCGCTTTTCGCTGCTGTGTCAATTAACTGTAGGTCGATTAGGGGGAGATTTAGAATTGTTTCCAAACCTGCTGTGGGGCTGGTGTGCATAGTTCCTGTTATGAATACGCATGCTGTTCTTTGAACCTTTGTCAGTGCAGTCATGTGTTTCGTTTTTTTCACTGAGTCCCACCAGACTTAGCAACCATAGGTGAGAATAGGTCTAACGACAGCTGTGTATAGCAATTTCGTGACCTTCGGGGAGGGACCCCATTTCTTACCACAGATTCGACTGCAGATGTATAGTACAATATTAGCTTTTTTTTACCCTTTCGTTGATGTTAAGGTTCGAGTTTCACAAAGAGTGTTAGATGGACCTGGTCCTCAACAAGGATGGTGATCATGCCTTATAATTGTACCGGGGTAATGTGTCCCTATCCTGTGGTGTTACCAATTACGTGAAACAACGGCTGTATGCGATTGGTGTTTACGTTAAGTTTACTTTACATTATCTGTGTAGTAAATAAATAAAATTTTAAATTTTAAGTTCACCTTTGTAACCTCCCTAGTTTACGTGCATGAAGATTTATTTATATTTAATAAGAAATTCCAAATGTGTATAGTTTTGGTCGATAAGTGACAGATGTATATTGTGGTAAAAATATTTGGGATACATAATAAACCCAATTTATAATCGCTAGACCATATATCTTTTTTAGTATTCCAATACTCTCCAAATTGTGTATATTCGCCTGTTTCAAATAATTGCAAGTCATCATATTACAATCAATTCCAAAATGAACACCATCAAAGCATTCCCGTGCTGAAACTTAAAGAATAAACTTTATAGAGCGATGCCTTTCAAGCCTACAGGGGTCACTTGCACACAGAAACTTCAGCAATCATGTCTTTTGTAATTGGATTCATTTTAAATTAAAAAAAAAACCTATTCTCACGCACATCCGTAGTCTTCAATTCTTTTCAAATAATTGCCCCCCTCAATCAATCTCAACTAATTTTTGTAATGTCTGTAAGTGGCCCATAGCGCCGATTAATATAAAAAAAAATCAAATCAAGTCTCGTACAATAAACCATCACTTCAGCGACACACAATACAAATAACGATAACAAATGCTCCCCTACACTCATCCATTTAGATACACAATCTCAATTAATAACACAACTTCAGATATTTGGTCGGAGCCCGGTAGAATATGATTGCATCGTGATGCCTATCATCCGCCACATTCACATAATTCCTGATGCAGCACCGTCTAATTCGATTTACCGAGTTGGCGTATGTCAAGACTACAGCCGCGCAATCGAAAATTGTTTTCCTCGATCCCAATTATCAAGTTAATTCCGTCGTCGTCGCACATCTTCATTGATTCATTGTGGCGACCGATGTTATCGACACCGACATCTTGACACATCGAACTTTAAATCGATAGACGGGTAAGCCGATCTTGCGTAATGGTGACCCCCATGACGATGGCCAGTCATCACAACAGATTGGAGTGATATTTCGGGCTTATTATTCGAAGATGTTGGCGTCGATTTTTATCCGATACGCCACCATCTTATCTCGTCATGGTTAGATATCGTCAGTGGGCAAATTTCAATTACGATCATCATCCAAAATGGAGAAATAATCAGCAACGAAAATTGTAGACAAATGTTCCTTCTCAATTTAAGGGTTCCTCTGGGGAACGACTTTTGTCACACTTTTTGATAATTGGATTAGTTGCACTGCGTGCTGCGTTTTGTGTGAACACCACATGGAGGATTGAGTGTGGTTCATTGATCAAAGTCGTACATGGTATACCTACATGATCACATACTCACATATGGTAAAAACAAAACATTCTTGCGACTCTATTCAATTTAGGCTGGATGCGATACAATCTGTCTGACAGATGTGACATGTGAGTTTGGTATTTTGAAAAATGTTGGCATTTCAATCAGTACCCTGGGCGGGAGTGTTTGCATTCATGTAGAGAATTGCAATTGTTTGGAAAATAATCCCAGCTTAGGATTAAATAGGATTTGCAAGGACATCAATGATAAATTGAATGTAAGCAAATAGTTCAGGAGGGGGTTAAATTTTGTATATTTTGTTGCAAATTTTTTTAAAACCCTTTTATTTAAAAGTTGTCACGATCGGCAGGAAACAGCTGAGAGTACAGAGTGCGCCATATTTTATGTCGGTGTGTAAATATTGAATAACTTTCAAATTTGTCAATTTATTGACTTGAGTAGACATGTTTTTATTGCAAATTTTTGAATTGCTTTAAGCCGAATTAAAGTGATGAAATTGAAAATAATCGTTCAGTTGAATTAGCCCATCGTGGATATCGTCGAAACTATCGTCCAACAAGCACCGTTTGAAAACACTATTTGTCACTTGGTGTAAAATTTTGTTGACCACGGGCAGTGGGAGATCGCCGACATATCGTTCATCAAGGCATTTCAATAAACTGGCTCAGCATTTTAGTTTCAGTAGAAACACCTTGCGGCGCAAGAATTAGCGAACTAGGCTGCCTTTCTGTCGGTGAAGATGATTTGGTAAGTAACGCCAACTCATTGGCAAAATTTGATCGAATGAAAGTATGCCTGAATAATGAAACCTCAGCCCGATTCACAAAAAAGGAGACATTCTGAACTGCGCCAACAACAGCGGCATACGATTCCTAAACATGGCCTGCAGAATCCTATCTGCTGTAATAAACCGCCGGAAACCGTTTACCAACAACGTTTTTGGCCTTTATTAGTGTAGTTTCAGGGCAGAGATGCTCACAACAGATCAAATCCTCACACTTCGGGAGATCATAGGGAAATAAATCATATGAGTAGGCTACAATCAGCTGTGCGAATCGTTGAATACCCTTCTCTTCGATTCCATCCTCAAATTAAACATCCCCAAAAAGTGGGCGTGACACTGTAATAATATATTGCTCAGATAATTTATCAAAATCCTTAATTGTTCGACAAATGGTTATACAAGGTGGGGCAAAAGAGATCACCCTATTGGAAAATGCTCTTATTTTTGAAAATGGCCGCCAATGTCAAATCTGTTTTGGCATTTGTGGAATAGACAGATGTAGAATACAAGTGAACAAGCCATAGAGCGATACACTCCCCAAGAACGCGGAATAATTGTGTCTTTTTTTTTTTGCAACAATTCGTCTGTTGGCGCAGCTCGAATTCCGTCGCCGATTCCCAGGCCATCCGACTGCGCAAACACTGCGCCGTTTGGCCACCAACCTTGATGAATATGGGGCCACACGAGACGTTGCCAAGAGTGGCCGGCCCCGGAGCGCCCGTTATGCCGAGAATATCGCAGCTGCTGCTGAGGACATCGACCAGATGCCGTGCCTCGCAATTAGCCATCAGCCGGTCGTCCCTAAGGCGAATTTTGGTCAAAGACTTGAGCATGTTCCCGTACAAAGTTCAGTCCGTGCATCAGTTGCTGCCTGCCGACCACCAAACGCGTGTAGCCTACGCCCAAGACATCCTCAATCTCGAGAACGAAATGGACGATTTTTCGACCAAAATCATAATGAGCGATGAGGCTCATTTCCACCTCAGAGGGTACGTGAACAAGCAAAACTATTTCTTCTGGGGCACCGAAAATCCACGAGTAATGCACGAGGAGCCATAACACCCGCTCAAAGTTACTGCATGGTGCGCTGTTCACGCTGGACGAGTAATCTGGCCATTTTTTTCGAGAACGCCGCTGGTCAAACGACAACAGTGGACGGTGCGTGCTATAGGGCCATGCTAACCGAGTTTTTTCTGCCGCAAATGGACGAATTAGGACTAGAGGACATGTGGTTCCAACAGGACAGAGCAACGGCACGTACTGCGCTAGCCACAACCGATATTCTGAATTCGGCGTTCCCAGGTAGCCTCATTTCTCGTTTTGGCAATTTGCACTGGACGACAAGATCGCCGATATAACCGTTCCAGACTTTTTGTGGGTTGTTTTTAAGTCCCGTGTTTACGTGAACAAGCCTGAGACCCTAGAAGCCGTCAAGGACAACATTCGACACGAGTGCGAGAATTTGTCGCCCAAAGTTCTCGCCGAAGTGATGTAAAATGTCATAAAACGATCCCGTATTGCAATCAATTGTGACGGCGCCCATTTGGCCGATATCATCATCTCGATTTGACCAATAAAAAGGTTCAAATAAATAAAATCAAAAAACAGAATCGAAGTTTTTCATTCAGAAAAAAAAAATTGAGTGCCAAACAACATCGGATGACTTCTTTTGGCCCACCTGTACAAATGGTTTTTATCAAAAAACGCCACTAAAAAGGGGGCGTGGGTTAATAATTCCTAAAGACATGTTTTTTTTTACACAACAAGCCCACTAAAAGTGGGCATGGCAAAAGACTTTATATGGACGATACATAGACATTGAGATGGTCTTAATAAATTATTCAAACACTTTTGCAAAATTCCCAACCGTTTGATCAAAAAGAACTTTTTTCCGAAAAATGGGCGTGGCAATGGGTAGATTTTAAAAGTATTTACAAATGTCGTTATCCTAGCTCAAAAAATTAAGGCCTACAAATCGGTGACATACAGCCAGACGGACGGACAGACAGACATGGCTCAATCGACTCAGCTAGTAATTCTGAGTCGATCTATATACTTTGAGATATATGTATCTACCTAAATTATTTCTCAATGTTTCAAACTATGTATTAAAACTAATATACCCCTATGGGATAGGGTATAACAAAGATGTCCAAGCCCACCACTTAATCATCGATTTCAAAGATGCGTACGACAATCATTTATAGAGACGAACTATACAGAGCCTTGTCTAGTTTTAATATAACGCCCAACCTCGTCTGCCTGTGCAGGATTACGGTGCAAATTACTTTTCATTCGCACACAAATAATGACTAACTTAAAAGTTGGCTGGTCCTTTCTGTAATCTAGGCTTTTCAGAAATTTTTTTGTTTTAACATTTATTTTACCTTATATGTCGTCACAATAAAATGTATAAAGAAATCCCAGGCGAACCTAGATGAGCTGCTCTGACATATTCGGACAACAGGTTGTCTAGGAATTTCAAGGGTTAGTCAGGCCCCTTGAACAGAGATGGTGGCGGATGAACCGAAAGGCCAACGGCAGCGCTCAATCCCGTAGTGGATACTGATGGCCCCGTGTCCTAGGGGTATCTAATAAATTGGAACTGGCCCTCCAGGTTGCGGGTTGTGCTTTGGGTTAACTACCCACCCACAGAAAAAAAATATTGTTACGAAGCAACCAATAGCCTCGGAAAGGACTGATTTTATTGTTGACGACCCTGCTAAACGAAAAAAGGACAACGACGTTCGTATCTGCACCTGGAATGTGAGAACATTAAACAGGAGAGGTGCAGGCGAACAACTAGCGGAAGCCCTAACCTGCTACAAAGCAGACATTACTGCCATCCAGGAAATACGATGGGATGGGCCGGGCAAAAAGAGGATGAAAAACTGTGACATCTACTAAGGACCGTGTTATAGTGAGCAGAAACAGCGACTATTCGGATGCGGATTTGTTATAAGTGCCAGACTTAGGCAAGAAGTCTTATGTTTCCAAGACATTAGCGAACGCATAGTAACAATCCGCATCAAGGCCAAATTCGCCAACATAAGCCTTATATGCGCTCACGCTCCGACGGAAAAAAAGATTAAATAGCTAAGGATTGCTTCTACGAGCTCCTTGACAAAACCTATGAGCGACTACCGAAGTACGATGTTAAAATCGTGCTGGGAGATTTTAACGCAAAGGTAGGAAGAGAAGACATCTTTAGAAGTATTGTCGGAAAACATAGCCTACACGACAACACGTCTGGTAACGGACTTAGGCTAATTGATTTCGCTACGGAACGAAACGCCACTATAGCCAGCACACGGTTTCCTAACCTCGATATCCATAAGGGGACATGGCGGTCTCCAGATCAACGAACGGTCAACCAAATTGATCACATTGCGATAGATAAGAGGCACGCATCCAGTATTTTGGATGTCCGAACATTCCGAGGAGCTAACATCGACTCGGATCACTACCTTGTAGCAGCCAAGGTAAGAATGCGGATATCCACCACGCCACAACAATCCAGAAATACTGTTAAAAAATTTAATGTCGGAAGACTGCAATCGCAAGAGACCGCCAAGACCTTCGCATAACGCGTATCCCTTAACCTCTCGATTAACACCATACCACCAGCATCGAATGTCGAAGAGCAATGGCAACGATGCCAACAGGCCATTAGATCAGCCGCAACTGATGTGCTACGTTTCTCGCGGCCACCAGCAAGAAACCCCTGGTTTGATGAGGAATGCCGACAGATGCTCGCAGCCAAGAACGAGGCCTACAAGGCTAAGCTGCAGGTGAAGACGAGAGCTGCCATTGAGCTCTATAGGCAAAGAAGAAGGGAAGAACATCGGCTTTTCAGCAAGAAAAAAAAAGAGCAAGAAAAGCGCGCGATCGAGGATATAGAGAGGTGCCACTCCAGGAACGCAGTTCGCAAGTTTTACCAAAGCCAAGGATACAAGGCTCGAACAGAATCCTGTCGAGATGAACAAGGAAATATTGTAGTTGAGACACAGTCGATGCTGAGGATATGGAAGAACCACTTCTGCAGACTGTTAAACGGCGATGACGAACAACATTCCGCTGTCAGGCAGAACGAACCATTTAATATTGGCAACGACAGCGAAAACTGCCAACCACCCGACCTGAGTGAAGTGAGGATAGCAATATCTAAACTCAAGCTTAATAAGGCTGCCTGAAATGACGGCCTTCCCGCTGAGCTCTATAAGGCCGGCGGAGATGACTTGGTAAGTAACATCCACCAACTCATAAGCCAAATCTGGTCGGATGAAAATATGCCTGAAGAATGGAACCTCAGCATCGTTTGCCCGATCCACAAAAAAGGAGACGCTCTGAACTGCGCCAACTACAGAGGCATAAGTCTCCTCAACATCGCCTACAAGATCCTATCTGCCGTAATATGTGAACGCCTGAAACCATTTACCAACAACCTGATTGGCCCTTATCAGTGTGGTTTTAGGCCAGGAAAGTCCACAACCGATCAAATTTTCACACTTCGGCAGATCCTGGAAAAAACTCAAGAAGTCTAAATCGATACCCACCACCTATTCATCGATTTCAAAGCCGCAAATGACAGCATTTATTGAGACGAACTGTACAGAGCCATGTCTAGTTTTGGTATACCGCCCAAACTCGTCCGTTTGTGTAGGATGACGATGGAGAATTCTCGCTGCTCCATCAAGGTCGGAAACGACCTCACCGACACATTCGATACCAAAAAAGGGTTTAGGCAAGGCGATGCGCTGTCATGTGACTTCTTTAATCTGATTCTTGAGAGAATTGTGCAAAACTCCAAAGCCAACACCAGAGGCACAATTTTCCAAAAGTCGGTGCAACTACTAGCATACGCTGACGATATTGACATCATTGGCAGGACTCAACGTGATGTCATAGCCACGTTTGCTAGTATAGAGAAGGAAGCGGCGAAAATGGGTTTAGCAGTAAATGAGGGTAAGACTAAGTATATGCTGTCATCACGAAAGGACTCACAACATCGACGAATTGGACAGAACGTCACCATTGACAGATATAACTTTGAGGTAGTACGGGACTTTGTCTACCTCGGCTCCGCTATTAGCTCTGACAACAACATCTCGTCAGAAATTAAACGAAGAATTACTCTTGCCAACCGCTGTTTCTTCGGGCTAAGAAGGCAATTTAATATGTGAACGCCTGAAACCGTTTACCAACAACCTGATTGGCCCTTATCAGTGTGGTTTTAGGCCAGGAAAGTCCACAACCGATCAAATTTTCACACTTCGGCAGATCCTGGAAAAAACTCAAGAAGTCTAAATCGATACCCACCACCTATTCATCGATTTCAAAGCCGCATATGACAGCATTTATAGAGACGAACTGTACAGAGCCATGTCTAGTTTTGGTATACCGCCCAAACTCGTCCGTTAGTGTAGGATGACGATAGAGAATTCTCGCTGCTCCATCAGCGTCGGAAACGACCTCACCGACACATTCCATACCAAAAAAGGATTTAGGCAAGGCGATGCGCTGTCATGTGACTTCTTCAATTTGATTCTTGAGGGGATTGTGCAAAACTCCCGAGCCAACACCAGAGGCACAATTTTCCAAAAGTCGGTGCAACTACTAGCATACGCTGACGATATTGACATCATTGGTAGGACTCAACGTGATGTCATGGCCACGTTTGCTAGTATAGAGAAAGAAGCGGCGAAAATGGGTTTAGCAGTAAATGAGGGTAAGACTAAGTAAAGGGTGATCCATTTCGAGGTTCCCTACTTTTTTAAAGAAAAAAACACAGAAAATTCAAATTTAATGGAGAATGTTTATTATCATTTGAAAGAACATTCTTTGGCATTTATTTTTTGAAGATTATGTCTATCAAATGTTGGCCGTTGCTACGTCGCAGATGGTCCATCCGTTGAGTCCAATTTTCGATCACTCGTTCGAGCATTTCGACTGGTAACTGGCGTGATGTTTTCCTCCAAGACCTGAATCGAAGCGGGTTTGTCGGCATAAGCTTTTGACTTTACATATCCCCACAGGAAAAAGTCTAACGGTGTGATATCACACGATCTTGGTGGCCAATCGACCGGCCCAAAACGTGAAATTATGTGCTCACCGAAATGTTCTCTCAATAAGTCCATTGATGATGCGATGTGTGGGAAGTGGCGCCGTCTTGCTGAAACCAAATGTCGCCGAGATCACGAGCTTCAATTTCAGGCATCAAATAGTCGGTTACCATGGCACGATAACGGTCGCCATTGACGGTTACGTTCGCACCGGCATAATTTTCAAAGAAATATGGACCGATGATTCCACCGGCCCACAAACCACACCAAACCGTTGGACGTGGTCTATTCGGTCGAATATTATCCAATAATGAATGCTGGGTCTCAAAATGGGTGATGGTGTTGCGAATAGTACGCTCAGTAGGCCGATTATGTTGACCATAAGTTGAGCGAAGTGCACGAAACACATTCCTCACAGAACGTGAATTTTCATAATAAAGTTGAACAATTTGTAGACGTTGTTCACGCGTAAGTCTTTCCATTATGAAATGCCAAACAATACTAAACAAAAATAACATGACAGCATGACACGACTCACACGTGATCTGTCAAAAAAGGCTATTGAAAAAAAGTATCTCTACTTGGATCACCCGTTATATGCTGTCAACACGAAATGATACATAACATCGACGAACTGGACAGAAACGTCACCATTGACATATATAACTTTGAGGTAATACGGGATTTTGTCTACCTCGGCTCCGCTATTAGCTCGACAACAACATCTCTCCAGAAATTAAACGAAGAATTACTCTTGCCAACCGCTGTTTCTTCGGGCTAAGAAGGCAATTTAGTAGTAAAGCCCTCACTCAAACTACTAAGGAGATCCTATATAAGACCCTGATCATCCCAGTCCTGCTCTACAGCGCTGAAGCATGGACCGTATCAAAAGCGGATGAAGAAATCCTTGGTAGATTCGAGAGGAAAATTCTTCGAAAAATCTTCGGTCCCGTTTGCGTTGACGGGCTATGGAGACGAAGATTCAACCACGAACTATACGAGCTGTACAGCGACATGCCCCTGGTCAAAAAAACTCCGCATTGGACGTTTAAGATGGCCAGGACATGTAGAACGAATGGACACCAATACTCCGGCTCGCAGTCTTCGATTCCCAGCCAGACGTCGGACGCAGTAGAGGAAGACCTCGCCTTAAGTGGCGCGCACAAGTGGAAACCGACCTCAACCAACTTGGAGTGCGCAACTGGAGGCAGTTAGCTAAGGACCGGGCTAATTGGAGAGGCATGTTGGTTGAGGCCCAGGTTCATTCCGGACTGTAGCGCCACTTAAGTAAGTAAGTAAGTATATGAGGTTTGAGAATATTTGAATTTTTCTTAAAAATAAAATCAAAACTATAGGTATTTATAGGACTATTCTAAGCATTTTTAGAGACTATTCATTATTCAAAGTCTGTAAACAGTTCGAGAATAGGCGACTTTACTCTAAAATTCCAAGTCAGGTGCCAAGTGTATCTCTTTTGTTAAAACTGTGTCATTGTGGCAACATTGCAGTGTGAATAGGATGTTTAATAAAAAAATCATCTGCATTTAAATTTAAAAAAAAAAACAAAACCACAACGCACAACCTTTCAACCCAAATAAAATTCATACTTCAACTTTTCTCTTAAATTCATCTGCCATCTGCTCAGCTCAGCCAAAGAAGAAGGAATCCACAGATGCATGAGCATGATCTAGCAGGTATCTATGTGCAAATTGTAGCAAAAGTGCAATGCACTTGGTTAGTTGGTTCTCTTCCATGTTCCATAACAACACGAACACAAAAAATCCCAAACAAAAGCCAAGAGCCGTCCACAAATTGACTGTGCTAGTGCTTCTGCCATTCTATTCCCTTTTTGCCGTTCCAGTGATGCACACCACGGAGAAATAGCAATCTATATACACATACACGTACACCCCATAAACCCAAACACTGCCCCTCCAACTAGAATTTTCCAAAACGACTTCCAAATTCCAGTTGGATGCACACCATCGCCTGGAAACGAGACGGCACCAGCGGCACGGCATCATCGGAAATTTATTCCATTTCTCTTTTCATTCCTGTGTAGAATCTTTGCGGTCTCGCGTGTGTGTTGCGCAGTTTAACTGAAAAAAAAGGAAATCCACCAAACCGATGATTGAGGGAAGTTTTGTATAAACCGTTGCCCGAATCGTAGGAAAAGTTTTAATTTAATTTCAACAACAAAACGGATAAAAGTTCATAATCCTGAGGATTAAAGTGTGAACAAGAGGCAGTGCTTGTTTTGTGAGTGAAGTGATGAAAAGTTTGTGAGTGAAAAAAAAGTTCTGAACACCGGAGACATACCGAAACTAGACAACTACAAGCCTATTTTACTTGATAAATTTTTGGATAATTTTTTTTACTCTAACTCAAAATTTTACATCGACTTTTGTACCCCAGAAAGAAGGGATTTTCCTTGCGTTTTTTGACGAAATAAGGTGAGTTTTTGAATTTCTTTTTTTTGCTTCTGTGGTGCATGTACAGTTGATAAATCTCAACCCTACGTATGGTATGGTGCCGCCAAATCAACAACCCTCGCTTTAAGGATAATTTTGTATGTGTTGGGTACCTACTGTACCGATGCACCAAGGTGTTGTATTTATTGTTCGGCAAACTGGACATGTATCAGAGGATTCAATGGCCTCTGAGAAAACCAACCCTTGTTGTGATTTGCACTTTCGTATATTTCGTCATCCCTTTTCATACTTTGCCGTCTCTTTGGTTTTTCTTTTCTTTTATCTATTGGGTTTGTAGTGGGATATTGTTGTTGTTGTTTTCATAAGAAAACAAAACACTAACACTGTAACATCCAATTAGAATTAAAAAAAAAAAGTAGTCATAGGCTCCTTTGCTTTTTTCAGTGGACGACGCGACGCCGGTTCTTTTTTTGTTCGAATTTTTCTTTCACAATAGCATTTTCGCAGACAGAGGGCTGCAGTCGGTGTTGCCAATTGTCGGAGTATTTAATTTAATACTTTTGAGTATTCGCTGTAAAAACCATCTGAATAAAGGGTGACATCGATAGAATGACATTTTAAATTGCCAAAAAGTATATAAAAGCAGAGTTTTTCAGGTTGACTTTCTACCACTCAAAAAAAAAACGGAACAATTTTTTTTTAAATCGTCGCTCTCAATTAGTTTAAAAGTTATGGCGTTTTCCATTGGGAAATCATGATTTTGATCTGAAATTTGATCTTTTTGAGTGTCCAACTCGTTCGTTGCATTAATATAAAAATGTATTACAATTAAATCCATCAAAACAATTTGGAATAAATTAAAATTAAGGAAAAAACCTACAATTCCAACATAACTACAACTCGGCCGACTATTCTGGTAATGCATCTAGAAGGTGTCTGCCGTGACGTCTCCACAACCACTATCAGTCTCATAGAGAATTGCTAGTGCCTTCTTTGAAAAATCGGCGTATTCACTGTTGGACTCGCTCTCATTGCATAAAACCTCAATCTGCTGTAGTCTATTAAAGTAGTAGTTCCTTTCCTGTTCCGCCGTGCCGATGCTCTCTCTTAGCTGGGCCAATGTTGTATTTAGGACTTCCAAGCTCGACGGGGACACAGCACGAGTGATGGGTTGGGCTGATCTCGGAATTAGATGACTAGTTGATGAGGATTTTGCGCGCATTGCCTTGGAACACGATACAGGTGTTGGAGTTGTCTTCTTCGCTGTTCCAGAGCTAGTGCCGGCAACTTTCAAATTTGAAGTACTAATAGCCTTTCTGATGGGCTTCACAACAGCAATTGGATTCGGAGACTTGGCATTTTCTTTGTCAACAGAGTGCATGTCATAGAATCGCTTGAACCATTGCAGAAATTCAAAGTTATCTTGGAATTGTCCTTTCACCAGTCGATCAATGGGAACACTTTTATCAAATTTCAACTTCAAAAATGCACCCTGAAACAGTTTCAAATTGGACGAGAATTCATGCTCCAGCTTTGCTGTGGTTTTGACCTTTTTCATTCCAATACAATTGGGGAATATAATCTACATTAGTTGGCAATATGCAACACCGGAGAAAAGTTCTTCGATTTTGTTGTACTTTGCCGATAGAGTGTTATTCACCCATTGTAGCATTTCGTGACGAGACATGTTATCTACAGTAGCACCCGTCAATGCAATAGACTTTAGATCAGGCATTTTTATATGCATTTTTTCTATGTCTATATCCATTATTAATATCTAATCCCAAAGCACTCGTGTTTTTCACAACCGAAGTAAAAAATCAAAATGAAAATCACTCTTGTCAAACTGACAGCTATCATTTGTATTGGTATTGGTAAATCTGCCGAAAAATTCAGATTTGCAAAATTGATCTCTGATCAAAAAAAAAATCAATTTTTTCGGCCAATGGAACACAACAACTGTCAAAATCGGTCTTCAGATCAAAAAAAAAAATTGATTTTTTTCCCAATGGAAAACGCCATTATTCAACAAATCAAAATTTGAAAAATCCCTATAGAAATCAACCACTTTTTGACATTTCACACATAGCTGAAACTGAATGATAAATACGAAGAAGAACATTCCAGTGCAGCATTGCCAGATAAAAAAAAAATAATCAAAAATAAAAACTACCAAAATGGAAAAATAAATCGGCGCTAGCGAGGTATCCGTCGGAGCGGAAAATTCTCCGATTTTGTACGATTGCGATGATTTTTGCTTCGTGGTATTCTTCCGAAAAGCTGTTCGGAATATTTCTCCGACATTTTGTAACGCCTCCTAGCGAATTGCGTTGAATTGCGTTCAGGTGCATTTTTATACCCTATCCCATAGGGGTATATTAGTTTTGATACATAGTTTGTAACATACAGTCCTATCGAGGTATCCGTCGGAGCGGACAATTTTCCGCAACGCATACTTCGTCGAAGGTTAAAATTCCATTCGAGGTATGTGTCATCGGAAAAAAATCTTCTCAAATGCGACGGGTTCACTTCACTACAATTCGTAAATAAATTCCGCGAAGAATTTGTGTCGGAGGAAATCGCAGAAAGAATGGCACTTAGCTGTCAAAAATCGCATGAAAAATGCACCTCAACGCAATTTGCCGGGGTGCGTTACAAAATGCCGGAGAAATATTCCGAACAGCTTTTCCGAGGAATACCTCGAAGCAAAAATCCTCCGAGTCATACGAAATCAGAGAATTTTCCGTTCCGACGGATACCTCGATAGGGCCGATAGAGAAATAATTTAGCTACATATACCTCAAAGTATATGGATCGACTCAGAATCGATATCTGAGTCGATTTAGCCATGTCTGTCCGTCCGTCCGTACGTCACCAGTTTTTGGGCCTTAAATTTTGAGCTAGAAAGATGAAATTTGGTACACGTGCTCTTTGTTGCTCCCAGCAGAACAAGTGTAAAAATTTTTGAAATCCGCCCACTGTCACGCTCCCTTTTCAGAAAAAACGTAGTTTTTAGCCAAACCGTAGGGAATTTTAAAAAAGTATCTCAGAGGCGTAGTTAGACAATCGTAATATCTATTTTTCGTTCATACAAAGTTTTTTGCCACGCCCACTTTTTGGGGGCGGTTTTAATAAAAAACGTTTTTCGGTCAAATTTTAAATATTTCGAAAAAAAAGATTTGATGCAGAATCATTAGTAATATTAATATGAACATTTCGTCCATAGACCATTTTAGCCCACGCCCACTTTTTAGGGGCGTGTTCTTACAAAAACCATTTGTATGCCCTACTCCAAGGCATATGCAATAGAAAAACGTGGTTTTTTGTCAAACAACAAGAGATTATGATAAACTGTTTGAACAATATGTTGTGACAATGGCATTTTCTATATTATAGGCTAATAAAGCCCACTTTTTGGAGATATAAATTTTAAGGATGGGATGGGATAGGGTATTCAACGATCCGCACAGCGGATTGTAGCCTTCTCATATGTTTCGTTCAATTTTTGACAGCTAAGTGCAATTCTTTTTCCGATATTTCCGACACAAATTCTTCGCGGAAATTGTTTACGAAGTGGAGTGGAGTAATAGAAAAATGTATGTAATTATATAAAACTATTTATTTAAGTTATTTTCGTACTAATCGTTTGAATTTGTGTTTCCATTGCGAGTTCAAAGGAAAAAACCAAGTACGAGCTTCGTCGTCGCATTTGTGTAGTATTTCTTTCCGATGACACATAGGTACCTCGAATGGAATTTGAATCTCCGATGAAGTATGCGTTGCGGAAAATTTTCCGCTCCGACGGATACCTCGCTAGGGCAGAATATCTGAGTATGTGAAGTTGTCTGGCAGGCGCCTTAGTCAACAGTTTTTTTTTTGTTCATAGTACCCTGGGTGGGACGCTTCGCGGGAAAAAAGGATTTTAACTCTTTTTCTGGGGACAGTACACACCCACGCAACTTCGTTGCTCCGTTTAGGGTATGTAAAATCGTCAGGCAGGCGCCTTACCTAACATATTATTTAAATTTTTTAAAATCCTCGCTCTCAAATATTTATGAAGTTGTTAATCAATCAAAATTCGGAAAATCATGAAATAAATAATAATTAATAATAAAATAAAAATCTTTAAAACAGTTGTTTAAGTTATAATATTTTTATTTTATGTTTCTTTTTTGAACATGGCAATGCCGCGTTAACCACTGATGTAAAAAAAATACATGAAATATTTAACATTTTTTCCCGTACAAAAAAATATTTACTGATATTTACTTATTGCCGTTCCCGTACGCGAAAATAAGTAAAACAGACAGCTCACGAGAGAGCAAAAAATTACCCCTCCATAAAAATCTGTAAAAAAATTACTGCAGAAATTTCTGTTGATAAAAATCAGTAAACTGTCAGTTGATATCTAAAAGTGACAACTCGCTTGTTTTGACAGGTGATTTATGTCATCTGTTCTTTAAAAGGCATTAAAAAAAATATATAATTTTACTGTTTTTTACTTAAACGCATTCCCGTACTTTTTGGTAATTTGTCTCTTTCTGAGATAATTTACCCCCACTACAAGAAATAGATGAGATTAGTGTGGTTTATTAATATCTTTTATTTAAGAAGTATTTTTAACTGAAAAGCACATCAAATTTTAAGTAATTAGCAATTTAAAAAAAAATGAAAAACAAAGTTTCGGTTTCGGTTGCTCGGTGGGTTTGGCCCTTTAAGGCCTGCTACAGATACACATTCTGAGCAGGCCTTAAGTCGTCAATTAGAAGCGTTTTGCCAATTTGTATGGTGTTTTTCAATATATATTTTCACGGAAGTAGATATACTGATCTTCTAAATTGAAATTCAAAAACTGAGCCTACTGAGAAATGCCAGAATTTACGTATTGACAGTTCTCAAATGCTTGCGAGAAGTACCTACCTTTTTACCAACAAAAAAAGATATAAAACATTTCTATGGCCTGGTTTTTCAGTGCTGAATTAAAACAGAGCTTAAGCAGATACCAGAGCATTTTATAAGGAGTTAACTTTCCGTAGTTGTTGGGTAGCTCTGAGTTAACTCAAGTTTAATCCAGAAATTATAATAATCTACAAATATTTTTCAAATGAAACTCTTCAGAAATCATAATTGTTATGGATTCTACTATTTGCGAGTCTCGAAAGTTTTAAACAGGTATTCGAATAGATCTAAACAAAAAAAACATAGATTTGGAAAACGTTTTGAAGCAAATGTAGCTTTTTTATGGACGGTCAGTGGGTCACGTATAAAACGTATTCAAAAAGATGTGGAGTGAATCGAAAAAAAAAGTGAAATCGTCACCGTACCGTTAACTCCCCCCTCCATGGTGCACTTGGAAGATGAGGAGTGAACCGAGGAAAAGTGAAATCGTGACCGGTGCCGTCAGCGTACCGTTACGTAAACGTCAAACGGGCCAATATGTGAAAGCTTCGCTTCTTCCGGCCGTCCCACGACGGCTCCATGTTTTTTTTTGGTTTACGCTTTTCTTTTGCACACTAATAACTAATTACTTAAAAGTTGGCAGTTCCTTTTATGTCCAGTTTCACTGTGAGAGCTTAAGTCGTTGCTTAGCTAAGCAAAACGCAGAGCTTGGGCTTAAGTTTTTCGTGTTTCACAGTCATTTACAAAGTGTGGTTTACTGATATTTACTTATTGCCGTTCCCGTACGCGAAAATAAGTAAAACAGACAGCTCACGAGAGAGCAAAAAATTACCCCTCCATAAAAATCTGTAAAAAAATTACTGCAGAAATTTCTGTTGATAAAAATCAGTAAACTGTCAGTTGATATCTAAAAGTGACAACTCGCTTGTTTTGACAGGTGATTTATGTCATCTGTTCTTTAAAAGGCATTAAAAAAAATATATAATTTTACTGTTTTTTACTTAAACGCATTCCCGTACTTTTTGGTAATTTGTCTCTTTCTGAGATAATTTACCCCCACTACAAGAAATTTGAGAATTTACTAATTTTTACTGAAAAAGTAGGGCAACACACCTTTTGTCAGCTATTTAGAGTACATAGGTGGAAATCATCTCAGTATGTAATTAAAAAAGCTATCCTTTAAGGGCCGACCACAATATACATATCTGTAGCTGAGTGAAAAGTTAAAAACAAGGCAACCCGTAAGCGCACAATGTGTATCTTCGTGAATCCCTCTTCGTTGAATAGAGGGCAACTTCATGCAAGAAATGTATCTCTCTTTTGACAGCGATGCAAGAAACCAGCTACATATATGCATCCTGGGAAGGCTTTTAAGGGCCAAACCCACCGAGCAACCGAAACCGAAACTTCGTTTTATTTTTTCATTTTTCTGTTCAATTATGACATTTCATTCCCACCGAACATAGCACAGAAACTGAAAAAAAAATTAAACGTCACATTTGACATTCAGTGAATTCAGAATGCGGATCTTTAAAAAAAAAAGAAAATTTTGTTATATTTTGCAATGCTGAAAAGAACAAAACGTTCCAAATATTGGATTCATCCCCTAAATCGAGACCGTAAAATTAATGGAGAATTCTACCGAATCTCAACAAAATTGGAGGAGTATCCGGCCCGGTATTTCCGATATTTCCGTATGAACGTCAGAAAAGTGACGTCTGCGAACTTCGGCAAACAGAAATTACAACGATGAAAAAAAAAGTTGCAAGTTTCGGTACGATGAATTGCAAAACTGCAAAATGAAAAAGTAAAATTTCGGTACGGAAAAAAAATAAAATCGTTTTATATCAAAATAAAAAGACTTTAAGAAATAAAAATAGATGAGATTAGTGTGGTTTATTAATATCTTTTATTTAAGAAGTATTTTTAACTGAAAAGCACATCAAATTTTAAGTAATTAGCAGTTTAAAAAAAAATGAAAAACAAAGTTTCGGTTTCGGTTGCTCGGTGGGTTTGGCCCTTTAAGGGTAGGTGTCCCAGACCGACCAACTCAAATTTCATGTAAATGCATTTGAATGTGTTGGTAAGCTCTCTTTAATTTTACTCATGTGCTCTTTGCTTCAACGCAAACGAAAACTGAAGGAAAAGACAAAAAGTAGCAAGCGCAGACTAATATTACATATATAGCCCGTCCCAAAGTACCTGAAAATATCTTGCGCAGGTCTCTTCACATCAGGGATTTTATTCTCTTAGAGAAAGCAAAACTACTTTTCCAACAAAAACTACAGCTAAAAAAAAATGTGTACGCATTTCATAAAGCAAGCATACCCTTGCTTGCGAAAACATCTCTCTCGATCGACGATCGAGGAATGACTGATTGTCCACACAGAACCGTCGTTGGCGCATGCAATAGATACACTTTACCCACCCCAAAGAAAAGGGAAATTTGCTGGGTGTTGCACTTCTCAAATATGTTATCATCAACGTTATAAAACATGAGATGGAGAAGGCCGAAACACATTTGAGAGTTCAGAGCTGGAAATTTATTGATGAAGCATCCAAAACAACAGGAGTATCCAGAAGCTCAATATGGAGGATTTTTAAAGAGTATGAAAGAAGCGGTACAGTCAGAAGTCCAAAAAAAAGGACCTCACAACCATTATGTCACCGGACTGGACAACTTTGACATCAGCGTAATGAAAAGAATAATTCAAAATTTTCATAAAGAAGAAAAAATGATAATTACACTAAATGCACTGAATCAACGAATAGCTTCGGATTTGCAGATCAACATGAGCCGATCATCTGTACACAGGGTTTTACAATACAATGGATACAGGTTTAAAAAACAGAGAACAACCGAAGAATTTTATGCGAACGAACGGATATAAAACTTAAACGCTACGAGTATATTGCCCAAGTACGAGAATTCCGAGAGAAAGGCTACGCAATTATTTATATAGATGAAAGTTATATTCATATTCATATATATTCATAGCACACATACTCGACCCAATACTTGGACAGATGGCAGCTTGGACGGCTTAAAGTCAAATATTTCCAAAGGATCACGGTTGATTATAGCTCATGCTGGTGGAAAAGGAGGATTTGTTAGAAATGGACTACTGCTTTTTAAATCTGGAAGCAAGACTGGTGACTACCATAATGAGATGAACTACGAAAACTTTTCAAAATGGTTAAGGGAACAAGTTCTTTGAAACTTAGAAGAACCGTCAGTTATTGTTATGGACAATGCAACATATCACAATAAAATTGATGGTACTGTCCCCAACTCGTCATCATTAAAGGCTGATATGATTAAATGGCTATCCGAAAACAAAATACCTCACCAACCAGCTAGCTGCAAAGTACAGCTATATGGATTAATAAAACAAAACAAGTCCTCCCGAAAGCTTCAAATTGATGACATCATTAGGAGTGCAGGCCATGAAGTCTTACGATTACCCCCTTATCATCCGGACCTAAATCCTATAGAAAATATATGGCGAATAGTAAATAGCAGAGTAGCAGCAAGAAATACAACTTTTAAACTGGACGATGTCAAAAATATTGCGGAAGAAGAATTCAACAAAATAACTCCGGAAAATTGGAACTCTGTTTGTGAAAAAGCAATACGCACAGAAGATGAATATCATCGCGCAGAAATTGCATGGGATAGAATAACCGAAAGAATTGTTATACACCCAGCAGATGATTCATCTGATGGAGATGATTTTGAAACCGACACAACGGATTCCGATTAATATTATCCACTATTTATAAAACAAATAACTTTTTATGAAAAAAAAAAACACTATTTATAACTCTAAATACAATCTCAACTATTTATTTTTTCAAACAATATCTTTTTTTGATACGTATTCATTTTCTTTGCTTTACATTATTTTATTTCAATTTTGATATTTTTTATTATTTCTTTATTTTCTTGAATGTAATGTTCTACTTCGTGCATGAAACTTTTTTCATGAGTTACTACAATAATTTATTGGTGAAACTCAATGACAGTTAAAACACGTATCAATAATAAAACAATTACGTTTTCCAATATCGCTGCAAAAAAGATAAAGTACAGAAAAGCACTAACAATTTCATGCAATCAAAAATACCTTAAAAGAGAAAATTTCCCTTAAATGGGATCTTTCTTCTTTTATGGGACGGACTATACCTACCTACCTACATATGCAATATACAGACACCAAGCAAATAACTTGAAAACAAAAATGGAAAGAGAAGGAAAAAAATCAAGTTGAGGGTTGGTTTGGTGTACATATTTTGTGTTGTAATTTTCTTTCAGATTTGGTGATAAAATGATAAAATTGTTGCTGGCTGCCGCGCAGCGAGGTGTAAAAGCAGTTTTTGAGGTTTTCATTGTATATCTTATAAAAAAATGTGTAAACCTTACCTAGGTTAACTTTTTTCTTAATTTATGAGATGTAGGAAAACACTTGTTTGGATGAAAATTCGATTACTCAAATAATAGGACGGTAGATAATAGTGCTACTGATTCTCGTCGCAACAATAGTAGGATGAAATTTTTCAAATCAAATAACAAAAAATGATAGATATTTATCTAGGTAATTGTCACCCCATCTTCTATCAATGCTCGTTATGAAGGTACCTAAGCACCTTATATAAAAAAAGAAGTTTACGAAAGTTAATTTAACCGCTATAATTAATTTTTGTAGGTTCAAGGTGTCAAATTCACCAAACAAATACTATTTGAGTCGAATTTTAAAAAAAACGAAAACGTTTTTCCGTGCAGCGAAATGTTTTTTAAACTATTGAGAAATGTATTTAAATCAATTATACGCCTGCCCTCCGGAACAAAACTACAGTTGTCCTTCACTGTAATGTCCACCTCCATAGGAATTTCAAATTCCTGACCCTGATGTTTTACGTGATCACTTTCAATTTCAACGTTCGTCAATGTTGTTGACGTTGAAGAAAGATCTTCCGAAACACGATTTTTTACAACATACCTTCAATCAATATGTAAATTGTAAAGTTTCGGAAAATTAAATTAGTAAATAAAAAATCAAATAAATTTAATAAATATAATATAGAAAATGACATAGTTCAAACAGTTTATCAGAATCTTTTGTTGTTCGACAAAAAACAACGTTTTTCTCCTTCATATGCTATGGGGTAGGGTATGAAATGTTTATATAATCATAACCAATAATCCTGCATCAAAAGTTTTTTTCAAATAAGGGGTCCGCCAAATAACTTTTTTTTTTTTTTTGAAAATGCTATAAAAAAACTACTGAATATTTTCTCAAATTTCTTTTTTTAATTGAAAGTACAATCCTTCCGGTTAATAATGGAAAATAATTTCATTCAAATGGCTGCCTCGGCTGGCCATGCAGTAGCCTACACGATCGGTCCAATTTTTAAGCACATTATCGATTATGTGCAGCTGTATTTCACCAATGGCAGACCCGTTATTTTAAAAAATGTACCTACCGAAAAACGTTTTTTTTACTAAAAACGCCCCCAAAAAGTGGGCGTGTCAAAAAACTTTATATGTATGAAATATAGATATTGATATTCTGTAAAAATGTTGTTCAGACATTATATATATATACATATAATATACATATGTATATACAATATAAAAAATAACATAAACAATTAAATTTTTTTTTTAAGTTGTGTCACAAATGAATTTGCCGCAAAAAAATAACACAGTAAACAACACTTTACTATTCACAAAAATTATCAAAATTATACACACAAGTACCTACACTTTGACTTACTTCCCACTCAACCCTTTCTGTCACGTGCAAACATACGCATACAAAACAATTCATCAGCAGCGATAGCAAAATTTCAATAATGTAACGATCTGTACCATGTCCACGTGAAGTCCACACGAACTTTCATCAAGTCTACCCGAAAAGGTAAACAAAAGATACATACATAATAACAATCTCGCCTGCCTAGTGCCTGTATTTACAGAAGAGAATAATGAAAAGAGAATGTCACCAACTCACCACCTAGTGACATTATTTTGAAACAAACTTCTTTGTGTGCGTGAATTCGATCTTTTTTTATGTAAAAAACGTAAAATAGACCACTTTTCTAACATCAAAATTTGAAAAACCGTGTGGAAAAAAACTATTTTGTATTTTGAATTAAATAATACAAATACCAAAAAAAAATAAAAAAAATATGTCGGAATCATTTTGGTTGTCCTTTTTTCACAGCGGCATTGCAAATAATGTCATATTGAATTGCATATTTAAATATGTTAGAAGAAAAAAAACATGTTTTTAAGACCGGTACGTTGTGCCCTATATATTGTTGCTTGGTTAAAAAATTATTTCCAAAAATTAGGAAATATAACTATCGATTTCCCAGCCAAAAAACCCAAAACGTTTAAAAAAAAAACACCTTTTTTCCATTTTGTCACCAAAAAATTACTGTACAAAATACAAAAAAAAAAAAAAAAAAAAAAACGGTATCTGCACATATCTATTAGCTTTGTAAAAAAGCTAATTTGACTTCGTTACCTTTTATACTTTAGAAGTTATATCTAGTTAAACTTTGTAAATTTACCTTATTTTTCATAGTTTTGTGCATTTTTTTTCGGGATAAATACTAAAATTCACAACAAAAAACAACCGGTGTTATCTGCGCAAATCTATTGTCTGTAGAAAAAAAATATAAAAAAAATAAAAAATATGTATATAAAGAGATAAAAATGGAACGCAATTAGCATCTAACTTATTTGTATGGTTTTTCTACATGTCAGGCGGTTTTGAGGCTCAAAGATATTTTAATGTTTTTTAAATGCTAAACAAGTACTTTGCTTAACATATTTCCAATCGATCACCGTTTATTTCATTTAAATATTCGGAAAATTGTGAGCGCTACACAATTTAGCGCAAAACTCCAACCTATTTTTGCATGGGACACCTACCCTTAAGGCCTGCTACAGATACACATTCTGAGCAGGCCTTAAGTCGTCAATTAGAAGCGTTTTGCCAATTTGTATGGTGTTTTTCAATATATATTTTCACGGAAGTAGATATACTGATCTTCTAAATTGAAATTCAAAAACTGAGCCTACTGAGAAATGCCAGAATTTACGTATTGACAGTTCTCAAATGCTTGCGAGAAGTACCTACCTTTTTACCAACAAAAAAAGATATAAAACATTTCTATGGCCTGGTTTTTCAGTGCTGAATTAAAACAGAGCTTAAGCAGATACCAGAGCATTTTATAAGGAGTTAACTTTCCGTAGTTGTTGGGTAGCTCTGAGTTAACTCAAGTTTAATCCAGAAATTATAATAATCTACAAATATTTTTCAAATGAAACTCTTCAGAAATCATAATTGTTATGGATTCTACTATTTGCGAGTCTCGAAAGTTTTAAACAGGTATTCGAATAGATCTAAACAAAAAAAACATAGATTTGGAAAACGTTTTGAAGCAAATGTAGCTTTTTTATGGACGGTCAGTGGGTCACGTATAAAACGTATTCAAAAAGATGTGGAGTGAATCGAAAAAAAAAGTGAAATCGTCACCGTACCGTTAACTCCCCCCTCCATGGTGCACTTGGAAGATGAGGAGTGAACCGAGGAAAAGTGAAATCGTGACCGGTGCCGTCAGCGTACCGTTACGTAAACGTCAAACGGGCCAATATGTGAAAGCTTCGCTTCTTCCGGCCGTCCCACGACGGCTCCATGTTTTTTTTTGGTTTACGCTTTTCTTTTGCACACTAATAACTAATTACTTAAAAGTTGGCAGTTCCTTTTATGTCCAGTTTCACTGTGAGAGCTTAAGTCGTTGCTTAGCTAAGCAAAACGCAGAGCTTGGGCTTAAGTTTTTCGTGTTTCACAGTCATTTACAAAGTGTGGTTTAGCTAAGCCATGTATAACAAGTGAGGTTCGTAGGTATAATTTATTAGTTACGCTCCTGCAACTATACACAAAACGGGAATATTCTGCGAATACGACACAGTTAGACCCCGAATTTAGTTCGGACATCACCCATGGATTATGTCTCTACTACATCCAACATCAAACAAATTTTTGCTCTGACAGAAGTTAAGCCAACACTTAAGCCACCAAAATCGGGGGCTTAAATTTTATCAAAACAATGTGGTTACCTCTTAAGCCGGTTAAGCTCCAAGTGAAGCTTAAGCTCTCAATGTGAAACTGGGCATTACTGATAATTATACCTTATATGTCGTCAAAATGATATTTATAGAGAGCTCAATTTTAACTTATTCTTTAATTCAATTTGTAATTTATAATGGATACGATTCTAATATTAAATACAAAACAAAGCAATGCTAGAATGTACACTTAAACAGTTTACTAGATGCAAACAAAATTGCCGTTTTCCATAACATACAAAAAATCAAAATCAAGCCATGCAGAATTGACAGGACTCTTTTAAAATATTTTTGTTTCTTTTAATAAAAAAACAAAATTTTACAGGATCTAAAAAGAGAAGTTCGCTTTAAGCTTTAAATTTATTGACCTACTAACATAAACAGGAGCCCAATGTAAGCTTAACTTGACACCTCCTCTAATAGTACGTTTCCACCGGACCGAAACTCGTCATTTCATTAACGAAATTTGACATTTGAAAATAGTGTTCCCACCAAAAAAACACATTCCAACTGTTAAAACAATGACAACTGACAAAACATCCGAGTACTACCAACTGTCAAAAAATGCTTATCTCCACTTAACTGTTCGGATTCGGAATAAAATAAGAGCTAACGGGTCCGCCATCTAACGTTTTTTTTTTTCAACTAGTGCTTATTTCGTGAATAGTAACACTTAGCTCATGTCTGATTTGACAGATAATTAGTTTTATACTTCCGCTGAACGAATATGGTTGTGTATACGCTTGAACAATGCTGGGGAATATTGCGACATTACTTTGAAAATCATGGCAATGTTGCAAAATGTGTGCGAAAATTGCGTACGGATTTTGGAAGAAGATAAGCACCGTCAGTTCCATATGTTCGTTATCTTGTGAAAAAAGTGAAAGAAACTGGCATCCTCATCGATAAACCAAAGCGTGAAAAGCCAAAAACAGTGCGTACACCCGAGAATATTGCTGCTGTGGCAGAAAGTGTGCGTGAAGCGCCATCAACATCAATTCACCGTCGTTCTCAACAATTGAACATTTCGGAGACATCATTGAGACGAATTTTGCATAAAGACCTTGGTATGACGCCATACAAAGTCCAATTGGTTCAGGAGTTGAAGCCAACTGACCATCCAATGCGTTTTCGCTTCTCTAAGTGGGCCTGCGATCGACTTAGAGAAGATGCCGATTTTGCGCAAAAAAAAAATCATCTTTTCAGGTGAAGCTCATTTTAATCTTGGCGGGTATGTAAACAAGCAAAATTGTCGCATTTGGGGCACAGAAAACCCGCACGCATACATTGAAAAGCCGATACACCCAAAACGAGTCACTGTTTGGTGCTTTCAAGGACAATATTCGTGAAGCCATACATACATGAAATACAGCTGCACACAATCGATAATGTGCTTAAAAATTGGACCGATCGTGTAGGCTACTGCATGGCCAGCCGAGGCAGCCATTTGAATGAAATTATTTTCCATTATTAACCGGAAGGATTGTACTTTCAAATAAAAAAAGAAATTTGAGAAAATATTCAGTAGTTATTTTGTTTTTATAGCATTTTCAAAAAAAAAAAAGTTATTTGGCGGACCCTTTATAAATGGTTGTGAGAATAAACTAGGCCCTGGGTACTACCGATCCTGTTACACCAAACAAATTATATTTGTATGAAATCAATAAGCAAATATCAGGGACAACGGGTGTCGCCCAAATCTGGCTCATGTTAACCAATTTCATGTGTTGCTATTTGAAAAGAAAAACCAATAGGATATCATACGATTGTTCATTAATTAATAAAAGTTTATGCATTTTTTCTTAAATTGAAAATTTGTTTTCTGAAAGATTTTTCTAAAATAAATTACAGAGGAATTTGACGTTTCTAGGAGAAAAAAACTGGTTTTTGTTGGGGGAAAAAAGTAATGTTTGATTTGACATAACTCTGTTGGACTCGTCATTTGAAATAGCATTTCAGCGGAATGCCGAATTTCAGAATGTGAAATTGTATGGTGGAATACTTCGCGTTTCGGCTGAAATCACGAATTTCGCTGAAATGACGCATTTTGACTCATTGCAAAGGTACTACAAGAGGCTTAGCATATCAGATTTTAGCTGTTTCATTGACTTTTGAGAACTTGTAACGGCATGGTGGACAATGCTTTGCTGAATATTCGGTATAGATTGGCCATACAATGCGAACTTTTAATTCCATGTATGCTAGTTATTCAAATTCAGATCACATTTTTTGGACTCAACTTTTATCAAAAATATCACACTAATTTGATATCCTCAGATATTTGTAAAGACAAGTTATATAATAGGATTTTGAAAAGTTCTTCTTACATGTTTTCTATTTTTTGAACAGTGAGAGAAAATGTGAGGAGCGTCGCGTCGTCGACTGTCTCTTCGTCACCACAGACTCTTCAAATGTCTTCATCGTTGGGATTTACTTGGTTGCATTGTCCAGTCCTCATATAATATCCTGTTACATAGTGAGTTTTTGTCGTACCATTGTCCATTCTTCACCGTAGTTTTGGTTCCTTTTTTCATATATTGACCAAGAGCTGTTGTGATATATGGCTTGGCTCTGTTTTTGAAACGTCTAGAAAAACCGAGCATTCATAAGGTGGGAATTCGTCTTCAATTTTAAATTTTATGATAAACTAGCTGCCCTGCCCGGCTTCGCCCGGGTACTGTTTCGTTTTAGGGTCCGTAATAGTATTTTAGTGTTAGTAGTATTTATTTTCTCAAAGCTGACCTGAGAGATTTTCTCAATATTTTTTTCCGTAAGAACCTTGTACAGAGTATTAGAAAACTACAAAAAAAATCAGCCAAATCGGTCAAGCCGTTTTCATGTTATGTCGTGACAACGGAAAACGGGTTTCATTTTTATATATATAGATTCAGAAGTTATGTTACCTACGCATTTTAAGACTAAGGCGCAACAGGCTCATTAGTATCCAGAGTTTTTCTTTTTTTTACAGCCTTTAATGTGTGTGTACTTCTTGTACTTCCGAATGCCTGAGTTGAGATAAGACTTTCTTGACCATTTGTCAGATTATCGGCCTTTGACGTTTTTTTTTTAGTCATAAAAAAACAGTGCATTACATTTTCTTATATACAGAACATGTTCTTAACTTTTGACTTAATAATCTGCGTTATGTTATGTTTTCCCCATACGTGGACACTGCAAATAAAGAATATTTCGAGAGTGTAGTTTCCATCTATTTCAATCCTGAGTAGGTATGCCAAACGACAAAAATTAACCACTGGATAAATTTGAAATCTGTATTCACTGTACTTATGTCAAAAATTATCCAATGGCTAAAATGTTAGCACAATTAGGACACGGCCTAAATATTTTTTAACGAAATTGCGCTTAGAAATTTTAATTACTATATAGGTACCACCAAACGATTCTAGAATGTTGAATTTTTTTATTTTAATGGATGTGGATATTTTCGTTCTTTTCTTTAAATATGGTAATAAATTGGAATAATTTAATATTATACCCAACCACAATGTCAAAATTATTAATTTTTGTGTGAAATACTTTGCAATGGCAACACGTAAATATAATACAACTGGGAACACTGTCCTCCAAACAAAAACAAAATAACTGGGGAAACCCCCGACTGGAATATTCGCATTTCGCAATTTTTTCTCCGATCTTATGTGTCTCATCTCTTTCATACGCATGTTGCCGGTTCGGTATCGGTTTTCGGTTAAAAAAAAAAACGTACAGCCCGGAGCATCATAATTCATTACCTACCGTATAAATTTGTTATGGATTTCTCTGCCTTCAACCGTTAACCAACAAGGGGTAGTGTTGTAGCGGTACTGGTACTGGTGCATCAAATCATAGCGCATGCGTTCAACAACTGCAAAAGAGAAGTAAAAACAAACTCGAAAACTGCAAGCTGTCCCTGTGTGATACGTGAAATGTGGACCCTTGAATTATTATGCCGTCGCTGGGTCGCGTCGGTGCGGCAACAAAAGAAGAGTAACGAATTCGTCTGCTGCAAAGAAAGAAAAAAGCGATGTCCTTCTTTGTCTCCGTTTTGTTATCCATTTTCTCTATTTGTTCCGTTATTTCTATTTTTTCACAAACCAAACTATTTTTGGTATGGATATCCTTTTATGTGACTGTTTTAAGGGTGTAAACGTGTGGGGATTTATTTGGATTGTAGAAACAAAAAAACAAGGAGGAACAAAATTTTAGGTAGGTATTGCGTTGTGTTTTATTGAATATTTTGCGACATAAGGACTCAGGAGTAGCCAAAAAGTAGCACCCCATAAGCAAATAAAGAAATTATTTACATTTACTCTTCGGTTTTGCGTGTGCGTGTTGGCAGCACTGCACGGGGAAATTTCGTATTTTTATTGGATTTGCGAAATTTAGATTTTATTATTTGGATACTATGAGGGATTCTAAGGATTATCCCCTGAATGTTGTACCTACCTACATACAAAATGTTGCTGCAGGTGCAGCTGATAGTAAAACATGTAACACATCATTGTTCAAATGAAGAGCATAGCCGTCTGAGTTTAAACTTCAGGGTTTGACCTTGGCTCTTGAGACTTTACTAAAGGAAAATAGCAAAATAATTCCTAAAAGGAACATTTTGACAATCGGTAATGAAATTTGGTAATATGGACTCCAGTTCATGCTCCAGTATTTGTGTATGTAAACAAATTTAAATTTAAAAAAAAAATGTCAACAATTGTCATGCCCACTTTTAGGGACAAATTATAAAAAAAAACTATTTTCGGTAGAAGTTTGAAGAAAGTGGGAAAAAGTTTTGAATTTAATATTTTGACATCTTTTTCTTATATGTAAAACGGGACTGGACCGATTTCCTTGAAATGTTCACTGGACCAAAGAGGTATATAGCTATAGAGTACGCATCACAGCTAAAAATTTTGAAGCTGTTTCAGACGCGGGCGGTAAGTGCGAAGGGGAATTTTCGTTGTTCGTAAGCATCTGCTATGCTGTTGCTTGATGCTGGTATGGCAATGTGCACACTGGGGTATCAATATCAGTACCCCACATAGTAAATTTTCGTTGTATGAGATGCGCACTCTATGTAGTTCTATACTCTTTGACTGGACCTAGCTGCATATCAAAAAGGTTTTTTTTTTTTTGATATCTCGGGAATACTATAATAGTGAGAGTCTTGAAATTTTGTACAGGCACACCTACTTACTTAACCACGCCCATTTTTTTTGTATGAAGACTCAAAACGACAACCAACATGTCAGCACGATTTAACATACTTTGGTAGTCGCTCATAGGTTTTGTCAAGGAGCTCGTAGATAGAAGCAATCCTTAGTTATTTCATTTTTCTCCTCAATCGGAGCATATATAAGTCTTATGATGCCGAATTTGACGGATTTTTACAATGCGTTCGCTAATGTCTTGGATACATAAGACATCTTGCATAAGTCTGCCACTTATAACAAATCCACATCCGAACAGTCGCTGTTTCTGCTTACTATAACACGGTCCATAGTACAAGGTGGCGCAAAAGTTGTCACGCGTCGCAAAAGTTGTCCCCCGATGATTCTTGGCCGTCATTTTTTTAAGTGTTTTGCAAAAAAATCGAAACAATTATTATAGGTGGTGCATAGGACATGAATAGTGGAATAAAATTTTCTACTTTTTTTGCGGAAGAATTCAAATATTTGCAACCAAAAAACATCGGGTGACAGCTTTTGCGACGGGTGACAACTTTTGCGACACCTTGTTGATGTCACAGTTTTTCATCCTCTTTTTGCCCGGCCCACCCATCGTATTTCCTGGATGGCAGTAATGTCTGCTTTGTAGCAGTTTAGGGCTTCCGCTAGTTGTTCGCATGCACCTCTCCTGTTTAATGTTTTCACATTCCAGGTGCAGATATGAACGTCGTTTTCCTTTTTTCGTTTAGCAGGGTCGTCAACAATAATATCAGTCCTTTTCAAGGCTATTGGTTGCTTCGTAACATATTTTTTTTCATGGTTGGGTAGTTAACCCAAAGCACAACCCCCCTCGTAGGGCCAGTTCCAATTTATTAGATACCCCTAAGATGCGGCGCCATCAGTATCCACTACTTGATTGATCGCTGCCGTTGATCTTTCGGTTCATCCGCCACCATATCTGTTCATTGGGCCTGCAGCTCATCTAGGTTCACCTGGGACTGCAGACCGGGTATTTATTGCGTGCCATTCTGATTAGGGTGATTATAACGTTGCTGTTTTACGTCTTGTTATCAACACTCGCATTTATCGTAAATAAATGTCGCAAATCCAGTTGGATGAGACCCGATGGTTACCACTTGGAGGTAAAAATAAGCACATTTGATGTGTAGTCATAGAATTACAACCACGTGACATTGCCAAGTTAAAGCCAATCAGATTCTACTTTCGTTCTACAACACTCATGTAGACTGTGCTTTCCGATAATACTGCTTAAAATGTTGTACGTATCTTCCTACATTCGCTTAAAATTTCCCACCACAATTTCAAAATCGTTCTTTGGTAGTCGCTCTCGCTCAGAAGTTTGTAGAGGAGCTGGTAGAAATAGTCCTAAGCAATGTCGTCTCTTTTCTTCGTCGTAGCGTGAGCACAAGTAAGGCTTATATTGGCAAATGTGGCCCTTTTACGTATTGTTACAATACGTTTGCTAATGTCTTTAAGCTATACGACTTCTTGCTATCCTGATAACAAATCCACACCCGAAAAATCCTTATTTCATCAGCATAATACGGACCTTGTTAATGTCAAGGTTTTTCTTCCTCTTTTTGCCTGTCCCATCCTATTGAATTTCTTGGATGGCAGTAATGTCTGATTAGTAGCAGCTTAAGCCTAAAGCTACATAGTTGTTCAGCTGCACGTCTTCCTTTTGATGTTCTAACATTTACCTTTGTCGTGTAATCAGTCCTTTCCATGGCTTTTGGTTGCTTCCCTAATTGCCCGAAACGTCAGACTTAATCATGAAATTTTTTACTTCAGAGATGTCACCGTTAATTCCATCTTGGGAATTCTACCTCTGCCGTTTGGGAGCTAGCCTTGTTTGAAAATGCTCGCGAGCAACCAGCAAGTAATTTTTTTTGTACCTATATAGCCTATCCCAATATAAAGGGTGATCCATTTCGAGGTTCCCTACTTTTTTAAAGAAAAAAAACACAGAAAATTCAAATTTAATGGAGAATGTTTATTATCATTTGAAAGAACATTCTTTGGCATTTTTTTTTTTTGAAGATTATGTCTATCAAATGTTGGCCGTTGCTACGTCGCAGATGGTCCATCCGTTAACTGGCGAATGACACGCGTGATGTTTTCCTCCAAGGCCTTAATCGAAGCGGGTTTGTCGGCATAAGCTTTTGACTTTACATATCCCCACAAGAAAAAGTCTAACGGTGTGATATCACACGATCTTGGTGGCCAATCGACCGGCCCAAAACGTGAAATTATTTGCTCACCGAAACGTTCTCTCAATAAGTCCATTGATTGATGCGATGTGTGGGAAGTGGCGCCGTCTTGCTGAAACCAAATGTCGCCGAGATCACGAGCTTCAATTTCAGGCATCAAATAGTCGGTTATCATGGCACGATAACGGTCGCCATTGACGGTTACGTTCGCACCGGCATAATTTTTAAAGAAATATGGACCGATGATTCCACCGGCCCACAAACCACACCAAACCGTTGTTTTTTCTGGATGAAGTGGCAGTTCTTCAATCTCTTCAGGTTGCTCTTCGTCCCAAATGCGGCAATTTTGTTTCTTTACATACCCATTGAGCCAGAAATGGACCTCATCGCTAAACAAAATTTGCCTCGAAAACGTCGGATCTTCTTGGAACTTTTCAAGAGCCCATAGAGCGAAGCGATGTCGCTTGGGAAGGTCGAGCGGCTTCAGTTGTTGCACAACTTTTTGTGGGCGTTTTCTTGCAAAAAAAAACATTTGTATGCCCTACCCCAAGGCATATGCAATAGAAAAACGTTGTTTTTCGTCGAACCATAAAAGAATTTGATAAACCTTCTGAACAATAATATGTTGTGACAACGCCATTTTCAATACTTTATGACCATAAAGACCACATTTTGGGGATATTAATTTTAAGGATGGGATGGGATAGGGTATTAAACGATCTGTACAGCGGATTGAAGCCTTCTCATATGTTTTTCTTTGCCATTGAAATACTGTGCACGGGTATAAAGTTCAAGATTCGAAATTTCTTTTTGAGAACAACGTAAGCTCGCTCTATAAATACGCACGTAGAACTATGGCAGTAGTTGAATCTTTTATGTGCTGCTGTCAAATGACCATTATCCTTTTATGGAACAATGAGATGAATTTCCAGCGGGTACGCCGAATCCCCAAGCAGATGGTACTCTGAAGGTATCTTTATTGTCCGGTTGCCTAAAGCCTTGCTCAAAGGACTATCGCGCCAAACGGTGGCATCGTAGCAAGATACTGAATAGCCAATGAAAGCATCCATAAACTTAAGTTTGCTATCACATACACCCTGTAAAATAGCAGTTACATACAAACATCTGTATAAAACATTCTGATGTACAAACATCGTATAAATACCTGCATAGTTATTGAATGTGTACCTTTTCTATTATAATAGCTTAACGAATCCTCTTTCGGGGTTAAGATCTTAAAATGCGTGCCATCAACACACCCCACGACAAAAGGGAAAGGATTTTTGCGTTTTTCTTCAAATTCACTTGCTATTTTGCTTAGAGACACCAGATTGCATGGCCTTTGGATTATTTTCTTTTTGAATTTTAGTATGGCTTCGATAGTTCTTTTGAAGATTCGATATAACGATCCCATTCCTATACCAAATCGGTCAGAAACTTATTGGAAGCTACATTGGTTAGCAAGTTTCTCTTAAGTGACTTAAAAAAAAAGAAATGAACTTACTGTTATGTATAAATAAATTTGCAATATAACGGGTCCGCCATCTAACTTTTTTCAACTAGTGCTTATTTCGTGAATGGTAACACTCTGCTCATGTCTGATTCGACATATAATTAGTTTTATCCTTCCGCTGAACGAATATGGTATGCACGCTTGAACAACGCTGGGAAATATTGCGACATTACTTTGAAAATCATGGCAATGTTGCAAAATGTGTGCGAAAATTGCGTACGGATTTTGGCGCCATCAACATCAATTCACCGTCGTTCTCAACAATTGAACATTTCGAGACATCATTGAGACGAATTTTGCATAAAGAAGAGAAGCACCGTCAGCTCCGTATGCTCGTTAACTTGTAAAAAAAGTGAAAGAAACTGGCATCCTCATCGATAAACCAAAGCGTCAAAAGCCAAAAACAGTGCGTACACTCGAGAATATTGCTGCTGTGGCAGAAAGTGTGCGTGAAGCGCCATCAACATCAATTCACCGTCGTTCTCAACAATTAAACATTTCAGAGACATCATTGAGATGAATTTTGCATAAAGACCTTGGTATGACGCCATACAAAGTCCAATTGGTTCAGGAGTTGAAGCCAACTGACCATCCAATGCGTTTTCGCTTCGCTAAGTGGGCCTGCGATCGACTTAGAGAAGATGCCGATTTTGCCAAAAAAAATCATCTTTTCAGATGAAGCTCATTTTGATCTTGGGGGTATGTAAACAAGAAAAATTGTCGCATTTGGGGCACATAAAACCCGCACGCATACATTGAAAAGCCGATACACCCAAAACGAGTCACTGTTTGGTGTGGATTTTGGTCCAGAGGCATAATTGGACCATTTTTCTTCGAAAATCTTAAATCTTAACCAAGGAGTGGCCGTTACAGTCAATGGCGATCGTTATCGGGCCATGTTGAACGAATTTTTGTTCACAAAAATTGAAGAGGAGGATATTGGCAACATTTGGTTTCAACAGGACGGCTCTACGTGCCACACAGCCGACGCTACACTCGATGTTTTGCGCCCTGTTTTTGAAGATCGCATTATCAGCCGCAGATGATGTCGTTTGGCCACCTCGGAGCGGCGATTTGACACCGTTGGACTATTATTTGTGGGGTGCCGTAAAAGATAAGTGTTACGCCGACAAGCCAGAGACAATTGACGCTTTAAAGGACAATATTCGTGAAGCCATTGGTGAAATACAGCTGCACACAATCGATAATGTGCTTAAAAATTGGACCGATCGTGTAGGCTACTGCATGGCCAGCCGAGGCAGCCATTTGAATGAAATTATTTTTCATTATTAACTGGAAGGATTGTACTTTCAAATAAAAAAAGAAATTTGAGAAAATATTCAGTAGTTTTTTTTATAGCATTTTCAAAAAAAAAAAACAAAAATTATTTGGCGGACCCTTTAAAACTTACTAGAAATGTATTTCTATTCATTCGGAAATGAGTAAAGAACACATCATCGGGGTATGAGTTGATGACTTTAAGAAAGTTTTTGCATTTTGGTACTTTTTTCCTAAAAAACAGTGAATTTGCCAGACATTTCCGTTTTAATTGTTTTTGTTTTATTTTCCACATATATTGAAATATTCGGTTCTGACTTGTACTACAATTGTTTAGAAAATGATTAATTATTTGAGCTGCTCTTACTTTGGAAGACATTTTTAAATTTAAAAAAAAAAATTGTCGGCAACCGTGTTCACAACGTATCATAAAGGCATGGCGTATTTACATCGCCGATGCAGAGTGTATTCACAATGCTCATTTTGTTTGAATTTAGAAAGTCAGCCTATGTTGGTGATCTGCAAAATCAAAGGAAGAAATTGTGAATAAATAAAAGTTAAAAAAAGTGTTAAAAGTGCTGTGATGCATAAAAGAATATTCACAATGCTCTTTTTGTTTGAATTTAGGAAGTCAGCCTATGTTGGTGATCTGCAAAATCAAAGGAAGAAATTGTGAATAAATAAACGTTAAAAAAAAAGTGTTAAAA
Source organism: Rhingia campestris (assembly GCA_932526625.1). NCBI lineage: Eukaryota > Metazoa > Arthropoda > Insecta > Diptera > Syrphidae > Rhingia > Rhingia campestris. The sequence continues at coordinate 40,330,885 of OW052184.1, read as the reverse complement.
GTGCTGTGATGCATAAAAGAATCACCATTTCTGAAAACGGTGGTGATTAATTGCAACTCTCATAAATATTATCTTCCAAAAAAGCAGAGCTCTTAACCCCATAAGCAAATTTAGGATTTTTAATGTTGCGACACGACCAGACCTCAAAACACCTGCACCTGAAAATGCATTTTCGAAAGACAGGTCATTGTTTGAATTTATTCCTATAAAAAACATAAAGAAACCCAATTTTAATAAAGACCCAATTTCGTCATAAAAGTTCACAATTGAATTAGTTTCTCCCATAATGAATTGCAGACACCCTACTGTTCTAATTAATTTGTACACTCGTCATAAAAAGTAACAAAGTGTAGCCACTGAAATCCGAAAGCAAACTTTATCGACCATAAAATTTAGAGCACCAACACTAAGCTGTCCCTTTATGGCATGCATCACACACTCACATCGTCATCAAAATATAAAAGTTTCCTCTTTACTGCATATGTATGACCATCAGTGGCGTAGGGTGAGTTTTTAGTGAAGGAAGGCTAAGTTTTTCATGTGCTAATTTCTTGGTGTAACGTGCATAATGCACAAATTGACCCAAATATGAGTCCATTTTTGGACCATTTTTCACCTGAGAGTGAAAAAAAATTCACAAAGGAAATTGTGCAAAAGTTTTGGCACAAATAAATTATTTACCAAACATTCAGTTCAAACAACAATCAACTGTTAGTAAGGATTTAGGATTTTTAGGTTGAATTTAAATAGTAAAGTCAGCGGAATTGTCTAACTTATTCCCCACGCCACTGCTAGCAACCTGTCTACCAGTCCGACTCCGAACTGCCGATTGCATGCGGGAACAACATGGGAAATATTTCTTTTAATTGAAAAATCAATTACAAAAAAAAAACCCAAAACACTCAAAAGACGATGAAAAAGAGGAAAATTCCCCTGGTTGAGTTCTTGGCAGCCACCCAAGCTTGACGTGGAAAACGATTAAATCTCTTTGTAGTCCCTTCATGTGTATATCCAAATGCACGGATGAAAAACCATATTCGCAGGAATCCAACATGTAAGTCATCGAAGTGGTGCGCACTTCTTCATAGGTGGTGTTGGTCGTGAACTTTTACCGCTCCACTCGGTCGAAAAGAAGGCACATCTTTACAAAGAAATGAGCGTTTTCATCATGTGCGATAAAAATCTCGGTCGCTTTCCTTACCTTTCTCGAATTTGTTCCTTAGGTGGAAGGGAAGGCAAACAAATGTTTCCTAATTAAACACTAAGAAGAGCTCATAAAAAGAGAGAGAGATAGAGAGTGAAGTAATAAAACAACGTCGGGGATGCATGTTTTATGTGTTTGACCCGGGGTTCACAAGAAGGCCAAACAATCTCAGCCGATACAAACTCGAGATAAGCGGGTCGTTGTGAGTCGTAAACGCATTTCCAGTAGATTTAACCTAGCCCGTAGTACAAGTGTATGCTACCCGGTTACCATTAAAGTCGAGATAAGAAATCGGTTGCTGTGAAGGGGGGGGAAGTGCAATATCTTAATCATGGGCCGCGCACCAAATTGATTTTCCTCTAACAAAGATGGCCGTAGATCGTTCATCTGGGTTTTTTTTTTATTTTTTGTATCCATTTTCCTTTTATTGGCTTTCAAATCGTTGGTTGGCTGTTGGGATGGAAAAGTGCATTTACTTTATGTATCTGTGGGTACCATTGACCGCTGGAGATATTGATCGATGCAGATACACAATTTATGATTCACTTTGAACGCAATTAACGTTTCCCCATGTTGATGTGTATTTGAACTTTAGAATCTTCTCCGATGACGTTGAGGTAGAGCACCCACTCAATGGCTCCAAGACGAGTTCGGTTTTTTTTTTAACATTTTGATTGATTCCCTTGACGGCGATGATAGACAAATTGATAGGTGCATGCGGGCAGTACGATGTTGTAAATATTTGTTTAATTTCATCAACATTGCTGAATATCATGGCCATGACAGGCGTCGAAAATAAAACGTGATCAGTCAACAAATTTGAATGGCAATGGATTTTTGTTTGGGATTTTCAAAAAAAAAAAAAAAGGTTGTCTATTAAGTTGATAATGGAGAATAGACTTTAAGATGTATAATCGGTTGTGAATTTGTGTAATGAAGTCTATATTTCTTTTGGGAATTTTTATTTTTTTCATTGTATACAGAAGTAGCAACCCGGCCCAACTTCGCCCGGGTACAATTTTAAAGACGACAAATTTTATTTCTGCCACTTAGACCTCGAATGCTCAGCTCTTTTAAGTGATAAAGCAATTTTGAATACACTATAGCAATACCCAGGGAAATGCAGATCATATAGGTGAAAACCACATGGAAATACGTCCAGCAGCTCTCGAGATTAGCGCATTCAAACACGTTTTTGGGTTTTTTTTTATACTAAGGGGTGTTTTTTTTTGAGGTAGGTATATAACTTCGAATTGAAATAAAACACAATAAATTTTAAGCCATTATTGTTTAAATATGATTTCGGGCATGTGGCCGCCGAGGCTGGTTCGAATAAAGCCAAGTCTTGAGGTCCAATTTTCAACCACTTTTTCGAGCATTTGGGGCCGTATGTAGGGAATAACGACACGAATGTTGGCTTCCAAGTCCCCTGACGTTTCTGGTTTGTTGGCGTAGACGAGCGAGGATATGTGAATCCCCAAAGAAAATAATCCAATGGTGTCATATCACACGATCTTGGTGGCCAAATGACAGGTCCATTCAGCGAAATTGCTCGCTCATGTGTTTCCTTCAGTAAATCGATTGTGACGTGCGCTGTGTGGCATGTAGCGCCGTCTTGTTGGAACCACATCTCATCCACATTCATGCCATCCAATTGGGGAACAAAATAGTCGGTTATCAGGGCTCTATACCAATCTTCAGAATCATTTCGGAAGAAGTATGGCCCAATGGCTCCACAAGCCCATAGAGCACACCAAACAGTCAGTTTTTGTGGATGTAATGGCGTCTCAAGGGCCTCATGTGGATTCTCTTCACTCCAAATTCGGCAATTTTGCTTGTTGAAGTAGCCATTCAACCAAAAATTAGCCTCACCACTGAAAAAAAAAAAAAATGCGATGAAAATCAGCATCGAGATCAATCTCATTTTCGGCCCATACACCAAAATCACGACGCATTGCATGGTCACGCGGCTTTAATTCTTGCACAAGTTGGATCTTGTAAGGTCGTAAGCCAATATCTTTGCGCAAAATCTTCCATAAAGTTGATGGACAAAGCTCCAATTGCTGTACGCGGTGGCGAATCGATTCACTTCAATCAATTTTTCAACAATTTGCTCTACAGCGGCAATTTTTTCTTCGGTGCGCACTGTTCGACGTCTCTGCGGATGCGTATTATCACATAGAGTAAACGTAGTGCGAAAACGATCCATGGTTAACCGAATTAATTGCTCTGATGGACGATTATGTCGACCATAAAATGGACGGAGCTTGCGGTAAACTTCGCGAACTGAACCATTATTTTCGAAATAAATTTGCACGATTTGCAAGCGTTGTTCATTCGTCAACCTGTTCATGATGAAATGACAAACCAAACTGAACCTAAATGACATTAGAGTTGCCCGATTTGACCACAAAATGTCAGTTTTATCTCTTACGAAAAAAAAACCTCTAAAAAAAACACCCTTTGTGTATAGATTACTGAGAGTCCTTATACCCCATCCCGTCCCATATTTAGCATGGATAAACCTAGTTTACCTAGTCTGACATTTTTAGAATCCGATCAAAATTTATAAGAGAACGCTTCTAAACAAATGCGCGTGTTTCAAAAATGTTGTAACGGGTGATCAATCAGGAGGGTTTTTTCGACAGATGGTGCATGAGTCTCGTCAAGTTGGCATGTGTTATTTTATTAAGTATTCATTGACATTTTATCATGGATAGACTTACACACAAAAAACGTTTGCAAATCGTTCAGTGAATGAACTCTCGAGAGACTTGCTGAAGATCCACTGTTTTCGACCATCATTTTGTTTAGCAATGAGGCCCATTTCTGGTTCAATGGATACGTCAGTAAGCAAAACTGCTGTATATTTGCCGAGGTACAACCGGAAGAGGTTCAATAGCTGCAGTTACATTCGTCAAAACAACAGTGTGGTGTAGTTTATTCGTCAAAAATAAGGCTGTCGTCAACGTTACTGTAAATTTTTTTATAATATAGGGTGATTTTTTAGCTGGTTTGGTTTTGGCAACACTGGTTTTGACAGCTGACGTGTGTTTAGTACCTTGTGTCACTGTCAAACAGCTTCAGTTTGGTTTGCAATTTAACCATGGATCGTCTTACAAATGAACAACGCTTGCAAATTATTGAATTTTACTATCAAAATTCGTGCTCGGTTCGAAATGTTCATCGCGCGCTGCTTCCATTTTATGATCGGCATTCTCGACCTTCTGAGCAGTCTATTCGGAAGATTGTGACCAAATTTCGCACCAAATTTACTTTGTTGGACATTAAACCACCAACACGTTTACGTACTGTGCGTAGTGAAGAAAATATTGCGGCCGTATCAGCTAGTGTGACAGAAGACCGCGAAATGTCGATTCGGCGCCGTTCCCAGCAGTTAGGCCTTTGTTACAGCACTACGTGGAAAATTTTGCGGAAGGATTTGGGCGTAAAGCCTTTTAAGATACAGCTGGTGCAAGAACTAAAGCCAGCCGACCTACCACAACGCCGAATTTTTGGTGAATGGGCTCTTGGAAAGCTGGCCGAGGATCCGCTTTTTTATCGAAAAATTGTGTTCAGCGATGAGGCTCATTTTTGGTTGAATGGGTACGTAAATAAGCAAAATTGCCGCATTTGGCATTTGCCAGAAGCATTGCAACAGCTACCAATGCATCCCGAAAAAGCCACTGTTTGGTGCGGTTTATGGGCCGGCGGCATTATTGGGCAATATTTCTTCAAAGATGATGCGAATCGCAGCGTTACTGTCAATGGTGAACGCTACCGAGCGATGATAACAAACTTTTTTTTGCCCGAAATGGAAGTTCTTGACTTGCATGATATGTGGTTTCAACAAGACGGTGCCACATGCCACACAGCACGCGAAACAATGGCGCAATTGCGAGGCGAGTTTGGTGAACAGTTAATTTCACGTTTCGGGCCGGTCAATTGGCCGCCTAGATCGTGCGATTTGACACCATTAGATTATTTTTTGTGGGAGTATGTCAAGGCTAATGTCTATAGGGACAATCCCGCTTCGATTGACGCACTGGAAGCCAACATCCATGCATTCATTCGTGAGATACCGGCCGATATGTGTGAAAGAGTATGCCAAAATTGGACTCAGCGGATGGGCTACCTGAGACGCAGCCGCGGTCAACATTTGCATGAAATTACCTTTAAACATTAAATTGCAAGGTTCAAACTATCGATTCAAATAAATATTTCATTCATTTTTTCGAATTTTTTGTGTTTTTTTTTTGCCTAACATTTGAAGTCCGCGATCTCGACAACTTGATACCATCGACATATTGAAAGACCGCTTCGGTGAACAATTAATTTCACTCTTCGGACCAGTGAATAGGTCAGCAAAATCATAATTCTACAGCTTCACTATTTCGGCGCGTTGTTTCGGTGTGAAGCGATTGTACTGAATTGACGTTTCAAAACATCTCTAGTCAAGTCAATCGTTTCATGAATGCCAATGGTTTTTAATGTTTGCAAATACGTTTCATTTCAGATTACTATGCGCAAACAATTTGTTAATTATGGCATTCTTTTGGGCGTCATCGGAATGTAACCGATTTTTGGTAAATTTTTGAAGAAGTATGCCTTGATTGGTTGGCTGGGTCGCATTTATTGCTCCCAATTTCAGAATTTTGTTGATAAATCTGTTGAAACAGATGACGGTCTTATCACCAAAATACATTTGACTGTTCAACACCTTTTTAAAAAGCTTGCCTCAATTTAATCTTCTAAAGGTACAATCCTTGATGCATGCGCAAAATCGCATGTGCTGGACATCGGGCATGTTCATATGCACGAAATCGAATCAATCGCATCTCAGAAGCTATGATATTTTCATAAGTGCACACTCTGAACTTTGGCGCGGAGCGTTGGACAATAAGCAGGAAAGCGGATCAAATATTAGGCAATTTCGAAGAAAAGATTCCTGTATGCAAAAAGGGCGAATGAAGGTGAAGCTTTAATCACGGGATTATTAGCTATACCAAGTCGTGGATGAAGAGCCCAATAGGTAATGGTAATGGCTCGACCACATTATATCCAAGAGATCGACCAAGAGGATCTTTCAATACCAGCGTTCACTGTTGACAAGGAAGATCGAAACTATGGTTTAGGGATCAAACTATCGCGAATGTCATTAACTGCTTCAGCTTATGCTACTTTCATGTTGTTCCAGTCACAAAACTCAGTTTTTCCGTGCGAGAACATCCTAGTTTCAGGTTTATCCTTAAGTAAACTCGGGATACATAAAGATGGGTTTTTAGGATGAGGATGGTGGGATTGTGAAGAGCGTAATGGCGGCATGAACAAGCAAGTGAAAGTAGGCTTAGCGAAGGGGCTGTTGAAACGAGTATTCACCAAGTAAGGAACCTAGACGCAAAGGACTGACATGGAATATATGTTGTGTGATTGAAGAAGGGTCAAGTACTCAAGTCCCACACCCATCGACGATCTATAGATGAAACTTCCATTCAAGCACACTCTTCGCTCAGTTTCTCCACTCACAAAATAATGGAGAAACAGAGATTTAGGATCAGTATGGGTCTCATTTTTTAAATATGGTGGTGATGTTTTGGTGGGGAGCATGCACCAAATCATCAACCAAGTAGAGGTGGAAGAAAACATGCCTGATGACTGGACTATCAGCTCCATATGCCCCATCTACAAAAAAGGCGATCCTATGTCTTGCAAGAACTATCGAGGCATTTCCTTGCTTAATGTCGACTACAAGATCCTATCCAACGTGAACGTCTAAAACCATTCTGCAACACACTAATCGGCACGTACCAGTGTGGTTTCCGGCCCGGCAGATCGACTATAGACTAAATGTTCACACTGAGGCAAATCCTGGAAAAGACCAACGAATTTCAAGTAGAAACTCACCACCTATTCATCGACTTCAGAGCCGCGTATGATAGCATACATCGTCAGGAGCTCTATATGGCGATGGCGAATTCGGAATCCCGGCAAAACTGATTCAGCTGTGTCGTGTGACGCTTGAAAACACGCGCTGCAACGTGCAGTTAAGAAGTAGCTCCTCTTAACTATTCCAAACATTCACCGGATTTCGGCAAGGAGACGCGCTATTGATAGCAGCAATTTCGAGGTAGTTGAGAAGTTCACCTACCACGGAGTTCAAATAAACTCCACGAATGACACCCTATTGGAGATCCGTCGAAGAATTACCCTATGAAACCGTTGCTACTTCGGTTTGGCGAAACAACTGGGTACAAAACTACTAACTCGAAGGACGAAATGTGTGCTCTACAAAACCCTTATCCTGCCAGTTCTGCTTAGGAGGCCGAGTGCTGGACGATAAGCAAGAAAGGAGAGCTGATACTGGGCTCCATCGATAGAAAAATACTTCGGCTGATTTTTGGTCCTCTGCACGAGGAGGGCGAATGGAGGAAAAGATAAAACCGCGAACTCTATGAGCAGTACCAAGATGTGGATGTAGTTCAAAAATCCAAAACACGTCGACTACATTGGCTCGGCCATATCCAGCGATTGGACAATAATGCTCCAGCTAAGAGGATCTGTGAATCCCAGCCGCCAGGTTCGAGAAGGCAAGGAAGACCTTAACCTCAGTTTCAAAGACCAAGCCATCGCGGATGCAAGAGCGCTTGGTCTAGACAACTGGAAGCAGCGAGCCAGGGATCGTAGAGGATGGAAGGCTGCAGTGTCTCAGGCAGAGACTCTTCACGGGTCGGGAGCCCGATAAGAAGTATGGGTCTCATTGCAACACCTAAATTCCCCGTTCATCTTGATCTCGATAAAGTCCTTAAGAGCATGACCTAAGTCAGGACAAATAACAGAAGCCTCATCGCAACGTATTAACCGGAAGTGACATCATCCAGAAATTAACTGTGCACAACTAGAGAATTCATCATCCGTAAAGCTTAACCTATTTGTCTCACTTAACACTGCCCCTCTGGCCAATTCTTCCACCTTGTAACCTCTCCCGTTTCAAAAATGAAAACAAATTCATCCTCCAAGTGAATTTATTCTGATAAATAATTCGAAGTAAGCCCACACTTTGCATCTGCGCGCGCGCTCCAGCTCCAGCCATCTTCTGGTTAAACTTCTTCTTGCTCCTCGTTCTTTTCATCTAGAATCCTGTTGGTCTCGTAATGAGTCTTCATTTATTTTTTGCTGTATTGTTGTTGTTCTTGCGCTTCAATTGCAAACAGAAAAGTTATAAATAAAAGTTCATTATACGTTAAATGATTTCTTCTTGAGCGCATAAAGGCAATATAGATACATAGATACATTGATAGAGATAGACCCCTTAAGGAATGGAATAAAAGTTGCAACGTCATCGGCTGTATGTTAAGGTCTTATGTTGCGGATAACTCCGTCGAAACAAAATCACCAGAAACACACAACATAGGCTTGGCCAGAGAGCAAAGAAGCTGCTGATGACGGTCATGATGATGATTATCATGACGGTCATGATGATGATGGTAATGATGATGTTGTTCTTCTTTCCAGATGTGCAGTGTGTACCGCTCCCTAAATAGTTTGTGCACAACAACCCGCTACCAACCGCCATCAACAGGAACTGCAACAAAGAAAGTTGAGGGCTCCAGCTCTCCTCTGATGTTTTGTTGGAGTATCTTTGCGAAATCACAAGAGCACGTCGGGTGCATCATACATACCTATAAACAACAACAAAAAAAAAAAAAACGACGACGACGACGACATCAACGGGAACTGGAGTCATTTCTACGAAGGAGAAGCATATACTCGTACCTAAACTATTGCCGGAGGAAATGGAGCGTGCGTTCCACAACTCCCGATCCACATATATCGCGCGACGATCGCAACGATTGTTTATGTCTCTATGTGCAGGAATCTGCACAAAAATATAGGGGAGGTGAGTAGAATGCGCACATCACCAGGAAGGAGGCGGTTGCCCTTACCATTGACATTGTCACAGTTGTTACACTCGTGCGGGCCTGGGGGCATCTCAGCTCCTCGACATACTCCGCTTGCATTTATAATTTTATTGAAGTTTACTGCGCCGATTTGATTTTATGGGATCATTATTTAAGCTACAAAATCCGCTGGACAATGTCGCCATCTCGTTAGTGTCGTCGTCGGAGGGTGTACCTACAACATATAGCCACATATACCTATACATCTTGAGAGAGAACACGAATGCAACCGGCGACACAGGAAGTCTTAATGGTTGGCGACTGTTGCGCGCAAAGCTGTCATTTCACGCGACGGCAAGTCATGGATAACATTCAACTCCGACGCCGGCACAGTGAGTTGCGTGCAAAATTTCCCCAACTGTACACATCCTACACCGTCCCAGTCAGTGTCATGCTATATTTCCTCCTCCTGATTCACTGTCTCGGGTAATAAATCAAACAGCACTACAACGAAAATAAAAATAAACCCAAACCGAAAACGACCCATTAAGCCCCGTCGAATGTGAAAAGAGGGAACGCGTATCCTAGAAAACACACAAATTCTCTAAGGTCATGGCCGGTTTCGCATTGGAATGCCATCTGTTAACGACTAGGGAAACATTCAAATTCTAAATGTCAACTATTTTGCAATTGGAATGTCGATGGTTTGCTTCACTTTGTGTGGCACCAAGGAAGCAGGCCAAGAGATGTCTTCCGCTAAAAATAGACAGGCACGCGCTGTGTATAGTGTCCCCATTTCGTGGTATATCCTTTTTGGACTAATTTGGTGGGGGCGCGCAGCTATAAAAAGTGACGAAACGCACTTCATTTCAGGGCCTGATAATGTATGTATTTTCAACTTAATAAAAGGCATGTCTCTTAAAAATACGGAAGGCCTGGGACATTTTTTTCGTCGACATGAATGCGCTTGGATTATCTTATCGCTTCGAAGTGGGAAGATTTATTACCAATTAAATGTTTCTTGGAATTGCCTATGGGCAGGCTCGAGAGCAACTAGTGCATTTAGGGAACAGAGCAAAGTGCATCTTCAAAATGATGATGTTGGCCTAAATATGTTTTCGAACGATAAGGCGTGTTGGTGGTACAAAATGCACGCATTAAGAAGGGTGATTATCGATGATGATTTTGTAATACAATGTCGGGTGACCCAGAAATTTTAGTGCTTCTGGACAAAATATGAGGAAGGGACTTGTGTGATTAGACGATGGTTTTATTTGATTATTTGTTGTTTGTATAACGGTGATTAATGCGGCACAAGAAACGTTTGTAAAGAAGTGACAACAAAAATGTAGATACTATCAGTGGAGTGTAAATTGTTATTCTGCTTGAACGAAAATGAGTAGATATTGCAACAGGCGGATGAAAATTATTTTAAGCGTGATCCTTTGGTATTTGCCTATTACTTCGTAGTCGATGTTTATTATCCATGTAGAAGCTGACCCCCGCCTTCGAAAAATCATCAGGCTCCTTAGGTTTGGTCTGTATTTCCTGTCAATAAACCAGGGAATCCTACTCTTTAATATGCAAATCTGCTGACCACACACACGTTAATGGAAAGCAATGTCATGGGTTGTTATTTTGATTACAGTGATCTTGCCACTGCGAGTCTGAAGTCTAAATCATTATTTGTGACTATGTATTCATATAAAAAAAAACTCTAATCAAACTGTATTGAGGTATGACTAGAGTAGGTCTTATAATTTTCATTCACTGTATTGTGATTTTTGCGACAAATGCACCTTACGTACAAAATACCTGTGACTCTAGTAGCAGGGATATTTCCTGAAGTGAAACTATGAAGATTAGTGATTAGCATTGGCCTAGTGGTTCGTGCGTTGGACTATTAAGCGGGGTCCCCAGTTCAAATCCCGAAAGTGACAACACCTAAGATTTTTTCACTGCTCGACCGCTTTGCAAAAGTCTGAAAAACGTCCAAGAGTAACACTGTTGTGAGGAGCTTCTCAAATGTGCAGGAGGTCCTCCTCTTTGTTTAAGAAAAATAATAACTCTGGAAACACAAATCAAGGAAGAAGCAAGCTTTGTAAGCCTGTATCGGCCATAAATACCAGGTATTTCTACTTTTTTAAGTTATGAACTGTTAACTAAAGTTATCGAAACAATAATAAATAAAAACTAGATTTCTTCATAACTCTTGTCTAAATTCAAGATAACTTCTAACAAATTTACAATTTCTGGAGAGTATCGTTCTATTGTCTGCATTCCGTAAATTATCCCAAAATCGCAAATAGGCAAAAAGTGGCAGCTGGTTTTCAGAAATAGTCAAAGATTAAATTTCCGTTGCGGTTAGAGGTATTTATATAACTCAACTCAAAGTAAAAAAATTGATTCAAAAACAGCTTTAAGAAAATCTTAAAATTTGGCAATATTAAAAAAAAATTGGATCCTAATTGTAATACAAATGGTCCTATGTTTAAGCACATATAAAAAAATATCATTTTTAAATTAAGTTTCTAGATTTTTACTCCGAAACTCTGAAATTTTTCATAAAAAAACAATTTTTCTTTGATTTTGAAAATAAGGAAACTATCAGCCAATCTTTCGACTTTTGAAGCTTCCAATATTTCCTAATCCAGTAAATAAATTAGTTTTTGATTTTAAGCACACACGAAACATAAGTTTTGCAACGGATTTCATAAAGTTGACCCACTGTGGCCGCCCAACTAACAATTATTCTTCTAAAGGGTCCGCCAAATAAATTTTTTTTTGTTGAAAATGCTATAAAAAAAAACTACTGAATATTTTCTCAAATTTCTTTTTTTATTTGAAAGTACAATCCTTCCGGTTAATAATGAAAAATAATTTCATTCAAATGACTGCCTCGGCTGGCCATGCAGTAGCCTATACGATCGGTCCAATTTTTAAGCACATTATCGATTGTGTGCAGCTGTATTTCACCAATGGCTTCACGAATATTGTTCTTTAAAGCGTCAATTGTCTCTGGCTTGTCGGCGTAACACTTATCTTTCACGACATCCCACAAATAATAGTCCAACTGTGTCAAATCGCAGATCCGAGGTGGCCAAACGACATCAGCTCTGCGGCTGATAATGCGATCTTCAAAAACAGGGCGCAAAACATCGAGTGTAGCTTCGGCTGTGTGGCACGTAGCGCCGTCCTGTTGAAACCAAATGTTGCCAATATCCTCCTCTTCAATTTTTGTGAACAAAAAGTCGTTCAACATGGCCCGGTAACGATCGCCATTGACTGTAACGGCCACTCCTTGCTCATTTTCGAAGAAAAATGGCCAAATTATGCATCTGGACCAAAATCCGCACCAAACAGTGACTCGTTTTGGGTGTATCGGTTTTTCAATGTATGCGTGCGGGTTTTCTGTGCCCCAAATGCGACAATTTTGCTTGTTTACATACCCGCCAAGATCAAAATGAGCTTCATCTGAAAAGATGATTTTTTTTGGCAAAATCGGCATCTTCTCTTAGTCGATCGCAGCCCCACTTAGCGAAGCCACAACGCATTGGATGGTCAGTTGGCTTCAACTCCTGAACCAATTGGACTTTGTATGGCGTCATACCAAGGTCTTTATGCAAAATTCGTCTCAATGATGTCTCCGAAATGTTCAATTGTTGAGAACGACCGTGAATTGATGTTGATGGCGCTTCACGCACACTTTCTGCCACAGCAGCAATATTCTCGGGTGTACGCACTGTTTTTGGCTTTTGACGCTTTGGTTTATCGATGAGGATGCCAGTTTCTTTCACTTTTTTCACAAGATAACGAACATACGGAGCTGACGGTGCTTCTCTTCTTCCGTACGCAATTTTCGCACACATGCTGCAACATTACCATGATTTTCAAAGTAATGTCACAACATTTCCCAGCGTTGTTCAAGTGTATACACAACCATATTCGTTCAGCGGAAGGATAAAACTAATTATCTGTCAAATCAGACATGAGCTAAGTGTTACCATTCACGAAATAAGCACTAGTTGAAAATAAAAACGTTAGATGGCGGACCCGTTTTAAGGTGCAAACAAATTTAATTTCCACGAGCAATTATTTCGATAGGCCTTATATAGTACTTGTGAGCGGAGGTTGAGCAATTTGGCAGTCGATGTTTGGTAGAAGCTTGTTTAAGACATTATGCAGGAAAATTCACAAACATAACCGAAATTATGATGGACTAACTTTTGTAAGGTTGTTTTTTAGCTTCCGGAAATGTGTGTACATGTACCATGTAGAACTTCGCACGAAGTTTATAAATCTTTCTGTTAGTCTTTTTAGAAGTATTTAAAGAAATCTTATGGAAGTCAAAAGCTTCCTAAAAGTGGGCCAAATGTTTTTTCATAAGCCTTCCTACAAGTAGTATTACTGGAGTGGAAATAGCTTCGATAGTGCTTCATCGAACCGGAATTGTTAGTTGGGCGTCTATTTTCTTTCAACGAAAAACAAGAAATGTCAATCTATGGAAGGAGTACCAAACTCAGAAATTCAAATTCCTCGCAATTTGCCATCAGCCGGTCGTCCCTAAGGCGAATTTTGGATATTTTGAATAACAAAGTCCAGTCCGTGCATCAGCTGCTGCCTGTCGACCACCAAACGCGTGTAGCCTACGCCCAAGACATCCTCAATCTCGAGGACGAAGTGGACGATTTTTTGCCCAAAATTATAATGAGCGATGAGGCTCATTTCCACCTCTGCGGGTACGTGAACAAGCAAAACTATCGCTTCTGGGGCACCGAAAATCCACGAGTAATGCACGAGGAGCCATTACACCCGCTCAAAGTTACTGCATGTTGCGCTGTTCACGCTGGAGGAGTAAGCCGGCCATATTTTTCGAGAACGCCGCTGGTCAAACGACAACAGTGGACAATGCGTGCTATAGGGCCATGCTAACCGAGTTTTTTTCTGCCACAATTGGACAAATTAGGACTGGGGGACATGTGGTTCCAACAGGACGGAGCAACGGCACACACTGCGCGAGCCACAACTCTGAAAGGCCAAACAACATCGGATGACTTCTTTTGGCCCACCATGTACCACCTTGAAGTAAATTTACCCTTCTAATCAAAATTAATGCATCCCTACTGGTTCACTAGTATGAACTCGAAAATGATCGAAATGACAGGTTTTCGGATCACTCTAGGTCCACCAGGTGTTTTTCGAACATGAAAATACCAACTTAGACAGCCGGACTTTATGTTTATTGAGATGAACGCTTCTTTCTTCGTTTCCCAACCAGACGTCCCGACCTCAACCAACTTGAATGCACATCTGGGAACAGTTAGTTACTGACCGGTCCAATTAAAGAGGCATGGTTATTGACAAGCGAAAATGCAGCTCGGTCTTATTGGACTAATTCGATATCATTTGATCCTTCATCATAAGGAGAGAATAACAAAAATACTTTTGTTTCCATTAGTAAATAAGATGAAGATGCTTTAAGCTGAGACTGTGCAAAAAAACGTCCTTTCCATTTAGTTTTCCTTATCTTTGCTAGCACATATCCAGGATTATCTGTATGTATCATTCTGGAACTTTTAATTCAAACAGCTATTTACTTCTATGATCATCAAAAGGTAAATCGATTTTTCTTAAAATACCTTGAGTGGAAGTTGATTCATTAAAAAACAACATTGCTTCTCTTTTCCTTGATGAAAATATAAACCGACGCACTGTAATACTGCCATTCGTATATTAATTTACACAATAAATTTTTTTCTGGATGAAATAAAGCCATAACCTTAAAATTAGGGTATCACAGAAATGCCACAAGTAGATAATTGCATTCCCAGCTTAACGTGCGTTAATTAAAAACAATTTCAATAAGCGATCGTAACATCAGCTGTCAAAGATCAAGCCGACACCCAATTACCTCTTCACAGGAAAACACAATTTTATTGTGAGAACATTTTTTTTTCTATCAAACTAAAGCTGTCACCCTCTCACATGACAAATGCATTACATTTTAATCGTTCTAGTACAACTACAACCAAAATTTACATGCGATTCGCACCAAACGTCAATCTCGCATAGTAGGTACATCTTCCAAATGACAGATACACACAGTCCCAACGCAGGAATGACATAATGACAAAGTCATTATTATTATTCTCCCATCACCAACATTTTTGTTGGTATTCACATGACGTCCTCACTGACGTCTCTCTGAACGAATATCTAAGCCCTATAGCGCCAATAATAGAAACGTTGGTCAAGCAATGGTCTACGGAAATTGCTTCTTAAATAGCGTGTGTGCTGTGTGCTGGCTGCTCTTGGAGTTCCTCGTCGACGTACACACTTCCTCTTCAAAGCGAAGAAAAATAAAATATCTTATGGACGGCAAAAAAGGGGTTCGCCGCTGCAGCTGTATCTTTGGAAAGGTAGTACCACTCGCACTCCACACAGCTGGGCGATACAAATGGGTATTAAATGTATCGGCGGCTGCTGCTGTTGCCGGAGAATTAGATTAGAAATTGATGTGCATGCGCTACTGCTGCCGTGCGTCTCCGGATTTTGTTTTTGCTGGAAGGGACGTACAGATAAACTGGTTGTTGTTGTTGTGGAACGGAAATGTGCGCTTCGTTTTTTTTTTGTTGTGCTCGTATTATCTTTCATTATTTGGATGCTATCGCAGATTCTTTTTCTTGTTCTATAAGGCCCCAAGGGTTTTGATGTGATGCTGATGTGTACGGATAGAGAAGGGAGCATGCGTTTAATGGACTCTTTCCTATATCGGTGTCGTTTTACTCAATTATTAACCGGCAAAAGAAGAAATGAATAGGATATCCTTTTTTTTTTGTAGGAAGTAATAGAATAGAAGGCGGCAAATTAGGTTATGCCAAGGATGTAGACGTAGAATGATTCTAAAGGCTTTTTAGATAAAAGATCATTAATTTAGAGTTCAAACAAAGAAATCGGGGTTGCTTTTGTGTTTGGAATATTTAATATTTCAGGAAGTGTAATGTCTTACAAAAAAAAAAGTTCCACTCGTAAGTAATTAAATGATCGTGTTTAGTTTTTCCTGAAGCATGAAATCTTCATAACGACTTTGCCTGATCATTTTGTCGTACACGGAAGTAAACCCCTTACTCATTGATTGATTCGCTTCTAAAGAACAAGGACCTTTTAAGTAACAGCAATACATAAAGCATGTAGCACAACTTATTAACTCTGCCAACGGCATCTCGTCAGAAATGAAACGAATAATTACTTGCCAACCGCTATTTCAAAGGCCTCAATCGAACAACAGTGGAGATCCTATAGAAAACCCTCCTTCTCTATGGTGCTAAAGCATGGACTGTAGGAAAAGCAGATGACAAACTGAGCGAACTTTTTTTTTTCTGAAAATCGTTGGTCCCGTTTGCGTTGACGGGCTATGGAGACGGAGATTCAATCAAGAACTTAAAGAGCTGTACAGCGACATATTGGGTGTTTAAGATGGCTAGGACATGGTCTCCGTGTGAGGTTAGGCAGGCTCCCAGCACGTTGTTTCTAGTAGCCATAGACTCCGAGATCGCTTACTCCTTAAACCTGAGGATCGGTATTCTTTGTCGTCTCGAATCTGAAGGCTAAATTTAGAGATTCTCTTGTTTGTACTGTTCATTCGATCAATATGGTCAAGTAGTACTGTTTATTCGATCAATATGGGGTCAACGTTTTTTTTCCTTTTGTACCATATGCTCTTCCCTTCATTGGTCTTTCCCTAGATACGAAGAAATTTCCGTGTGAAAGATTGTAACTTTTTCTTCGCTTTCTTACTGATTGTACCCGGCGCGGCGACATGAAGTTGTACTGGAAATTAAGAATCCGTTAGAGCAAACGTTTAGACTTTAAAGTTAGGAGATTTGGTCCCATTTGTTTCGACAGGCAACATAATCGTCGATTTCAAAGTGCCAAACTTTATCGTATCTACACTAAGGTGTCATTCTTGGGATTGATGTTGACTCCGACGTAGATGAGTTCCTTAAATACCCAACGTTGTTGTTATCAACAGTGGAATTTGCCCATAGTTGTACCTTATCGTAACCTTATTAACTACACGACAAACGGGCTTCGCATGATCACTAATAAATAATACAGTTGCACTATGGAAGCGACCTATGGTGTCAGTATCGTCAGCCTTTTCAGTATCTCGACAGATTTTTTTTTTATAGATGGCACCTTTGGTGTTCACACTTACCCTACGAAGAATTTGGAAGATAGCCGATCTTCTTGTCAGAATCAGTTTAATTTTTCTTAAAGTTCCGATGAGCTGCTTCTGAACTAAAAGTTGCAATACGTGCCCCGTCACTTCCGTCATCGCTTTATAAAGCTAAAAGCGGTGGATGCTATCATATGCGGCCTAGAACTATTGAAAATATTATAGGCATCGACTTAAAATTTTCCATGATTTGCCTTTATGTGGAGATTTGGTATATCGTCGATCTACCAGGCCGTTATAGTAGATACATACCTGTAATAAATTAAAAGAGCCCCTATTAGCCTTCGTTGACCTAAATCTTGAAGATTTGATGTAAGGGAATAATGGCCTATAAGGCGGTTTGCTCGCCTTTGAATAGGGCCCATTACGTTCGGTGTATGTGAGAAAATGTGAGAACAGTATTCAAGGAGTAAAATATCTCTGAGCTCTAAAAGGTAACTTCCGCTGGTTAAGCAATGGAGGTTTCATATTGTGGTCTTGATACATTTGAAACATCAGCGATGCTTAGAAGATACATAAATTCGTATGAAATATTAGCTATTTCATCCATTTTGAAGATGTCGGACGCGGTAGAAAAAGACCTCGACTTAACTGGCGCGCACAAGTTGAAACCGACCTCAGCCAATTTGAAGTGCGCATATGGAGTCAGTTAGCTAAGAACCTTGCAAATTAGAGAGACCAAGGTTCATTCCGGACTGAAGAGTTACATAATCCTTCATTTTGATTTGCCGAACTCTAGACTTGTTCTTCTTAATGAAGGGTTGAAAAATGCCTTAAGAGGTCAAAATGTTCGTGTGCCTCTCTGATATGTCAGAAATATATTACTCATTCGCTGTTAGCATATATTGTCGTTTTTATTGATGCTTTTCTCTTCAGTTGGATATGCTATTCCTTACCGAAACGCTTTCTTATTCAATGCTATTGTTCGCATTGTTTATTGAATTATGGCTCGTTGAAATCTGCTATCTTAATAGAGTGAGGGACTAACACTTTTATAAAGGGTGTTTTATAGAACTTTATGTTGGCAACACTATTTTAACTGGTGGCCATTTTGTCAGCTGTCAAGTGATTTATTTTTAGTTTGGTTTGCATTTCAACATGAATAGACTGACGTCTGAACAATGCCTGCAAATTGTGTAATTTTATTTTGAAAATCATGATTCTGTTCGAAATACTTATATTTTGGGGTCAACATAATCATCCATCAGAGAAATTAATTCGAATAATTATGGAACGTTTTCGCACCACGTTCACAGATACGTGTCGTACAGTGCGTGTAGAAGAAGTCAATGCTGCTGTAGAGCGTAGTGTAGAGGAAGACCCGAATCAGTCTTTCCGCTATCGTGCACAGGAATTGAATATGTGTCCATCCACTTTATGGAAGATTTTGCGGAAAGATCTTGGTTTGCGTGCTTACGAAATCCAACTCATGCTAGAATCGAAGCCACATGATCACCTAGCAAGGCTTAGATTCAGTGAATGGGCCTAAAACAAGATTGGCGTTGATCCCAACTAGCGATGAAGCTCACTTTTGGTTGAATGGATACGTAAATAAACAAAACTGCCGTATTTCGAGTGATGATAATCCTCAGGTGTATATTAAAACACCCTTACATCCACAAAAACTGACAGTTTTTCAATGGACTGTTACAGTCAATGGTGACCGCTGACTTTTACTGACTTTTTTGTTCATCAATTGAACAACCATGATGTGCAGGAGTTGTGGTTTCAACAAAACCGCGCAACATGTCACACAGCTCGTGCCACAATTTATTTGTTGAAGGAAATGTTCGGTGAGCGTATAATTTCGCGTTTTGGTTCTGCGAATTGGCCTCCAAGATCGTGTGATTTAACACCGCTTGAATATTGTCTTTGAGGATATGGGAAGTCGTCGGTAGTCTAGACCGATAAGCAAGAAACAATCGACCACTTGTAGGACAACATTCGCCGCGTTATTGCCGATATACGGCAATAAATGTTGGAAAAAGTCCTCGAAAATTGGACCTCCAGCCGTGGCGGTCATATGCCAGAAATCATATTTAAATTATAATGCCAGAAGAGTATCTTTCGAATAAAGTAAATTTGATGTCAATTTAAAAAACACAAAGATGATTGTTATTCCATTTCAAAGTTCTATACCTCTAAAAAACCCCTCCTTACTCAGAAGATTGTTATCTGTTAATGACATTAATGTTCCTAAAACAAACATCATCTCAGTTTAGCAAATTTTCCTTTTGCTTGTTGAAAATCGTCGATGTTCTTGTTTTAGTAATTGTTTTACAAGAACACAAAAACTGTCAAAATCGGTCAGATCTAGATAAAGAAAAGATTGTTTTTTTTTTTACCAATGGAAAAAACCATTACATGCGAACAAGTGCTTTCGTTTTTTTTTTTTTTTAAAGACGTTAATAAAATTTGTCGAAATCTACTAAAATTAAATTAATCTTTAAATTTTGTTTGCAACTGAAACAACATAAAGTTTGTCCAAAAGATTCAATGGGATGCCATGATAAATTTCGATTAAACATTACTCCACCTTCAAATACATTCGTCCTTTCAAAGTGAAAATGTTATCGAACTATTGTTATCCAAGACACTCGCAGACCTATGATTTCTAAGTCAACTTTTGTCAACGTTATCGCAGCTCACATCAAAAACACACTTCTCCAACATCATAGCTCCGTACGGATGGTAGTGCAACCCACGCAACGATGTTTCTGTCGACGACAACAAAAGATCAATCATCGTTGGAAAACCCAGAACAATAGCAAGAACATCACATAAAACGTCCTCAATTGTGTCGTCCGTCGTCGTCATCAACGTATTTGTTGTAGCGTCGCGTCGTCCAAACAAGGACATGTCCCATTTTAACCAACCAACTAGGAGGTACGCACAGGCACTCAAGGTATGCATCCAACAATTTCATAAAAAAAAAAACCTACAAAGTATTTATGGCAAAACAATGCCGGTAATCATATTGATCTATACGTGATGGAAGAACAGAACGGACGTGTGTGCACGCATTCAAGGAAACAAAATGCATAAAAGGGAAAAGAACCACCGCCGACCAAGCACCTTAGCTAGCGTCCATGAAACATAACCAACTTGGAAGAATACCTGCGTGAGAAGAAAAAGTTCACAAAAAAATGAAAAGAACAGAGCGATGAGAAAACCACATAATTGTTTCAAAACGCACGAAAAACAGTGGGAACACATTACACATTGAATGGGAGATACTTTTTACGTTTTGTTTAAACTTTTCGTGTGTGTGTGTTGGTTTTGTATTTTGTCTGTTTTGTTTGCTTGGTTAGCATAATTGATGATGATGACAATGACGAAACACACTCGATGCGCTCTATGAGTCTCTCTCTTTAGCTGTCAAACTGACAGCTACAACTGTTTCTAAATTACAGGAAGCACCCTTCTGTAACGGTATACGTATACCAGCCTCACCTTTCAGGTTGACTGATTTTCAAAAAAAAAATGTTCGTCGACCTTAAAATGGTTGGTATTGCAGTGTACCTTACATGTGCATAGTGTTAGTGCGGTTGGTATTATTGTTTTGTCCTGCGCGTCGGCATCGCTGTAAAAATCCAATTAATAGACTCCGTGGAGCGCGAAGTGATTGTAGGTGTTCATTAAGATATTTATCACACCCGCAAAATGATTTAAACAACGAAACAAGAGGACCCTCAGGTTTCTTTAGGACAAAAAAAAAAAAACATATGAGAAGACTACAATCCGCTGTGCGGATCGTTGAATACCCTATCCCATCCTATCCATAAAACTAAAATCCCCAAAAAAGTGGGCATGGCTAAAAACACGATGTGGATAAAATAGAAAAAATGATATAGTGACAACAAATTCTTCAGACTGCTTACAAAACAATTTGACGGTTCTACAAAAGACAAGGTTTTCTCCTGCATATGTTATGGGGTAGTGTATAAAAATGGTTTTTATATAAAAACGCCCCCAAAAAGTGGGCGTGGGTTAAAATGGTATATAGACGAAATGTTCATATTAATAATGTTAATGATTCTGCATCAAAATTTTTTTCGAAAAATTTAAAATTTGACCGAAAACAGATTTTAATCGAAAACGCCCCCAAAAAGTGGGCGTGGCAAATATATATATTAATATTGTCTATCTGTCTAAATATGTTGTTCAGAAACTTTTTTAAAATTCCTTACGGTTTGGTCAAAAACTGAGTTTTTCTTAAAAGGGGGCGTGGCAGTGGGCGGATTTCAAAAATTTTTACACTTGTTCTGTAGGCAGAGACGAGGATCCTATATACCAAATTTCATTATCCTAGCTCAAAATTTAAGGCCTAAAAATCGGTGACGTACAGACGGACGGACGGACGGAAGGACGGACAGACAGACATGGCTTAATCGACTCAGCTAGCGATTCTGAGTCGATCCATATACTTTGAGGTATATGTAGCAAAATTATTTCTCTATGTTACAAACTAAGTATCAAAACTAATATACCCCCCTATGGGATAGGGTATAAAAAGAAAATTTATCTGACGCACCCTGTACACTCTCTTGTTTGTCTTATTTTCCATGCAGGTTTTCTAGTTTTTGTTTTGTTGTGAGTTTCCTGTTTTATTTTCGTTTTGGTATTCGTGTATCCTCGTTCGTCATCACAGCCATAGATGAGACCACAATCACCACTCCTTCTTCTGGCAAACTCCTACGATTCTTGGAGTCTCCTTGCAATGACGCTTCGTCGTTCAAAAGTTCAATGTGCTTGCATAATAAATTCAAAAAAAAAAAATCAGAAAACAAGGATGCACACGTAGACATGGTGTCATTACGTGTGCCCCAAGTGTATGAACATGAACACGGGTATAGAAGGGTCTATACAGAATCCAGTCTACATTAAAGTGTTAAATGAAATCTTCCGGCATGGAGGTGTACCCTTACAGATTCTAATAGTTTGTTTAAATGTTTGTTGCCACGGAACATTGATAGATGCATCCTTAAATCCGCATTTGATGAAGGTGTGGAGGGTTATATTTACATAACAAATTAACTATAGTGAGAGGCGACATATTTTGTTAGTACATCGATTGTGAAGCGGAACTGAAGTTAAGATTCCTCTTGGAGGATAAACATGGATAGTATTTGTATAAATGGTAACGAGTAATCTCAACACATATGAGTTTGGGTTAGGTTTCTCTAGCCTAAACAAATGTGTAACAGGCGTCAACAAAAAGAAATCATCGTGCAATAGATGATGTCTTTCTGATTAAGATAACATTCTACGTTGATTTATTTATTTAGGTAGTGCCGCAATCCTGGATAAACATGGACCAACATCAACACCCATCTACAGATAATGTAAGATGGCTTAACGTGAGCACCTAGCCTTTACGGCTCTTATCTCACGGTGGGCCTACCCACATATCGCAACCATTTTTAAGTGTGGTTAGCACCCCAATGCAGGCCGCACTCCATCGGCAGCAATTCGAAAATCATGTGTTAGGCACGAACTTCAACCTTGCTGAGGAGTCGAGGCTATCTGCACCTCTTGCATTCTAAAGTCACCCTCTTTAGAATGCCATACGCTTCAACGAACTTCTGACAACCACAACCACCACGATACTCCCACAAAGGGGCCTACCTCAAAATCAGTCTAGGACATTGTCCTAGGGGCTCTGATTCCCGTGGTACCATTCTATAGTCAATGGTGAGACTCCACACCGATTCCTAATGGGCTCCATAACAACCCAGTCCGGTCTCGAAGTTACTAAGTCACCACCAATCAGGCAGTAATCAGTGGCAACAACAAGTAACTTTCCCACTTCATGCACCATTGTTCATTCAACAAAAAGAGCTTGACTGCCTCGCCTTTTCGGACATAACTTTATTCGGTTACCGAACAAAGAATGTCCTTACGGCGAATTATAGCAGCCAAATGGTTGTGGATCAACATGAAGTCGGCTTGGATTGGTTCACGATGGACTTTCACAGTAAACTGCTATGACCACATTCACCGCAGATCGCTAAGTAACGAATTAACGAAACTAGCTTTCCTGCGGCTACCTCTATCCACCACCTGAGGACGCGCCCAGTAGGGGTCCAACCCCCCTGGGAACAACACCCATCTACAGTTAGCTATGTCAGTAGCAACTTAATGCGAGATTTTCCTCTACTCTGTCGACAATCTGTTTGAGAATTGAAAAACTTTGGGATTAGGCCATTGACTTGTCATACGCTTACCAAATGTTTAAAGCCTACCCTTATCCCATTTATATACACATTCATTGGAGACCCTTTGAATTGCCCCAACTACAGAGTTTAAATTCTTCTCAACATCGCGTATATGTGAATTCCTGAAACCGATAGTCAACAACCTAACCTGAGTTTATTAGTGTGGTTTTATGCTAAGAAAGTCCACAACCGTATGCATAGGTACGGGAGCATTTATAGCGAGGGACTTTTCAAAGACATGTCTAGTCTTGGTATAACGCAAAAACTTCCGTCTGTGCAGGATAAGGATGGAGAATTATCGCTGCTGCCAAAAATGGTTGTTTACTAAAAAGGTGATGCATTGTAAGATGATTGAGATGACTGTGGAAAACTCTCGAGCTAACAGAAGAGAATTGGGCAGAACCTCACAAATCCCATACTAGCTCTGAGAATGACATCTCGTTAGAAATCAAATGAAGAATTACTTTTGCCAACCCTTGCTTCTTCAGCCTAAGTAAACAATTTTGTAATAAAACCATCAATCGAACTACTAAGGACATCATAAGTCTCTAATCATCCCAGTCCTGCTCAACGAACTATTCAGGAAAATATTCGGTCCTGTTTATGTGGGGTTGTAGAGGCGAAGATTCCACCAAGCATGAGTTGTACAGCCACATAGACCTAATCAACACAACCCGGATTGTACATTTAAGATGGGTAAGGTCGTCGGACGGGGAAGGTCTTGCCATCCCACCATGCACCACCTCCTCAACAAACTTTTTATATTGTTCCTAAAAAAAAGTAAGAGGAAAGAAAGCTACGTTAACTAAACTTCGGACGGACTAAGGGACGAGAAATAAAAAGAAGTAGAAGGAAGAAAAGAGGAAAAGGAGAACTGCTCAATGACCTTGACCTCCTATGAAGGATAAAGCTTTGGAAAACCACGCGAAACTACACCTAAGCTAAACTAGACCTAAACTAAACTTAAATCCGAAAAAACCCTATATCTTAAAATAAAACTACGCTAAAATACCCTAGTACGCTAAGAGATTTCCCAAAATCGATCCTTCATAGTAGGTTCGCTGTATGAAGATCTGAAATACACCAGATGTTATGGCGAAAATTGGCCTGCCCACCCATCGTGTCAAAACACGACCGTCGCTATCACCCTGACCGTCCCATCCAAACCCTAAAATTAATATCCCCAAAATCTTGGCTTTATAGCCATAAAATATTGAAAATTAAGTTTTCACAACATTTGGTCAGGCGGTTTACCAAAATCTTTCATGGTTCGACAAAAAACAACGTTTTTCTATTGCATATGCCTTGAGGTAGGGCATACAAATGGTTTTTGTAGGAAAACGCTAAAAAAAATAGGCGTGGGATGGATCATACCGCTTACCAACTCAGTTTCAAGGTCTACCATTTCCAGTCGTGTCCAATGGTCTAAGGACGAAATACTCATCTTAATTTTATTAAGGTTTTGGCATCAAAAGTTTTTTCGAAAATTTTAAAATTTTAGCAGAAAAGATTTTTTTTTTTACTAAAAACTCCCTCAAAAAGTGGGCGTGACAAAAAACTTTATATAGACGAAATACAGATATTGAGAATGTCTAAATATGATTTTTTTTTTAAATTCCTTACGGTTTGGCTAATTTTGGGCGGATTTCAACAATATTTACACTTCTTCTGCTGGGAGCAACATTCTACCTCAAAATTTAAGGCCCAAAAATTGGTGACGTACGGACGGACGGACAGACAGACATGCGTAAATCGACTCAGCTATCGATTCTGAGTCGATCGATGTACTTTAAGGTATATCTAGCTAAATGATTACTCTATGTTACAAACTATCTATCAAAACTAATATACCCCTATGGGATAGGGTATAAAAAGAATCCATCTTGTCCAGCCGAATCCGCCAGCATAATTGGCGTCGCTTAAAATGATCTATACATATAGGAAATGTTTGGTACTATTCCCATTTTTTTTTTTCGAATTTACTTAAAATTTTACCTAAAACAGTTTTTACGAAAAACGCCCTCAAAAAGTGGGCTGGGGCAAAATACTTTGTGTTATCGAAATATAGATATTCAGAATGTCTGAGTAAGTCAGACACATTTTCAAAATTTTTTTACGGTTTGACCAAAAACAATGTTTTTTTTTAATGTGGGTTTTGATTTTGAAAAAATAGGGCCTATGTCCTTCTCATTGTTTTTCTGAATAGTTTAAATGAAAAACCAAGTAAATTGGTTGAAAATGAAGTGGTAAACGCACAAAATATCAACTTACTTTTATAAATATAGGTTTGTGGAAAACGAGTGGTGGGTGCACGACTGGGTCGTACGCAACTTTCTCTTTCACAGCGAGTTGGGCGTTAGATCAAATCATAAGCATTTTGATAATTGATGCTAAAAATAATATAAATAATGTCGAAATGTGTTTATACGAATGTTTACTCTGAAATTTAAAGGAATCGATGTCAATGTGAATAATAATGATTTTCCGTTATTGGCCAAAACTATATGGAGTTGTTTCAAACTATAATTGTAGTATATATATTAAATTTCATTCAATTTGACATAATAGTTTGCGAGAAATTAACAATTTTCTTTATATAGCCCAAATGACAAAATCCGTTATATGGATTTTCTTTTGTTTGTTTAAACTTAAATCCGCTTTTCTTCTAGCCTTAATCCACTTTTCATTTAGCTTAGAAGTGAAATTTTGCAAGATTTGTTTTGGTTCATTTTTACTGTTATTTAGTCCAGTTTCGTTGAAAACGTAACTTATAACAGAAGCACTCCTTTTTTTTTGTTGCATCTTCTCCTCGCCAAACTTCGAAAAGTTCCTGTTTGGAAATCAACATGTTACCCTTAGATTTAAAAAAATAAACAAAATAGCAAATAGTTGCAATTTATTTCTTTTATAACTTACTTTGTATTTAATGGTATATTATTCAGCTTTAACTAATTAACGGTAGTCTGCGGATGAACTACTCAAAATTCAACAACAACACGACAATCACCGTTTAGGCCACTTTAACTCTATTTTTGTAAAAAAAAAACATGTAATCAGCACTGAACTTAATTTATTAAATTAAAACCCACCTTAATATTGGTAATAAGTTTAAAAAAACATAAGCACTTGGTTAAAATTTAATTAGTTAAATGACGCAAACATAACGCGACCAGCAAGTGGCAATGCGAAGAGAAATAGAAAAGCTTTGTGTCAAACAAATCTTTTATTTTCAATTGGTACTTGAGACTTTGTTTAGTTAAGTTTAACATTGTAAACAAACATTTTGAATTTTTGATGATAAATTTTGGCACTACTTTCCCCCTAGATTGGCCATTTTACCCACTGTGCGACGCACAGTGTGTTATTTTGCCAATCTAGCGTAACTTTATTCGTTGAGCGTTTAAATGGAGCGTTATTGATATAAAACAGTTAAATTATGTAATTATATGTTATTTTGTGAGATAAAGAAGCTGACCTAAGTCTTAAAAATGTATTTCCCATACATTTAGAAAAAATAAGACACTTTGAAAATGCCCTCATTTGACCAGTCTAAAAACATTAAAATCCCTACCGAAGTGTAGTGTTTTGTTTGATTTTTTTTAAACCTATGTAGTTAAATATGTTGTTAATTTAAACTTGTTTTTATTTCAAGGATAGCCTAGAAAGAAAAGTTGGTTTATTTAAATACACTATTGAAACTAATAATTTTCTTCATCCGAGCTTGAGGTTTCTGAATCTGTAACTTTTAGTAATGCAATACATTCTGGAACAAATGGGTTTCTTTTTCTAAGAATCTTTGTACTACGGCTCGAAAGATATGGACCCGAGGAAAGTAAAAACCTGTTTATCACATCTCGATTCGAGTTTTGTCGTGACGATTTTCGACTAAAATGCTCTCGAAAACGCCTATACACTGTTAAATCCAGCAAAGCTTGCAATTTTATTTGTGCAGACACATCAGTGACTGTTAATGCTTCTTCTGCAGGGTAGCAGTCTTTTTTGGCTTTTTGCACTAGGTAATATGCCGGGTAAACATTTGCATTAAGCTCTTTCAGCTGCTGTCGCATAGCTTTATACTGAAATGTGCTCATTTTCGTATTAACTATTAGCACAAGGCCTTCTTCGGGTGAGATTATTTTGTGCCCCTTTTCTTGGGTTAATCTTGCCTTCTTGATTTTTGTGGCTCTTTGAGGAGAACAATTTGCAAGCTCTTTCATTAAATAAGCCGCAAGTGCGATTTCACTTGGAGTTTTTGAGTCAACCAATTCTTTAGTTTTACGTTTTTGCACTCTAAGTTTGCATTCTTCGAATAGTTTTGGGGGTCTCCCCCTGTTCGCACGTGAGCTGGTTGATATAACACTTTCTAAAAAAATTTCTGGTAGCTTTGCATCCTTATGCAACCATACTTCATTGGCTTTTTCAAATTTTTCCAGATTTCGCCCACTTCGATCCCACCTTTACAGTATTTTGCTACTTATTGAGCTCACATACGTTTGGAGCACTCTAGGGACATTGTTTGTGTCCGCCAGATCGAATTCTTACATGATATAATCAGTAATTTGTTTGTTGCGATTCTCCTTCGATGAGGTTCTCCATTTCAGAAATATTGCTGAATTTTCCATTTTGCTACATATGTCAATCGAAAAAAAAAAATTTGTATGAGGTTGCAAGCAAAGTAAACGAATTCTAACAACGAATATGCCAACGGAGATTTTAGGAACAATAACACGATGGATACATGAGGATACATTCTTTAAACGCTTTACAAAGTAAAATATAGTAAAAAAAACATCACTTTTAATGTCTTCAAACAAACGATTTTTTATTGTTTTATTTGATAGTGCACAAAAAAAAT
The DNA here is from genome assembly GCA_932526625.1 of Rhingia campestris. Classification (NCBI taxonomy): domain Eukaryota; kingdom Metazoa; phylum Arthropoda; class Insecta; order Diptera; family Syrphidae; genus Rhingia; species Rhingia campestris. The sequence continues at coordinate 40,302,471 of OW052184.1, read as the reverse complement.
TACTTTACCTGAGAAAGTCTGAGATCTAACCAAAAATAAAAAAAAATAAATTTAATTTGCACAAACTAATATTTCACTTGAACCAAGCTGATGTTTGTGATTCTGTTGAACGGTAAACACAGTTGTTTTCTTGTTTTTGTTTTTGCCATTCTATTGCCGGAGGTTTTACCTTTCATATGATACCAATTTTGTTGCATTTGAGAGACATTTATTTTTCATTAAAGTCCCACTAGATTGGCTAAATAACACACTGTGCGACGGACGGAATTCCAAAAAAACACTTTTTTGGGTTCCACTATTCCACTACTATTATCGTAAATCAAAATCTCGAGGTCGAAAATTTTCACGAAAACAATATCTTTCTCTTTGTAAGAGAAAGTTAAAAAATATTTCCTATGTCCTTCTTATTGTTTTTCTGAATAGTTTAAATGAAAAACCAAGTAAATTGGTTGGAAATGAAGTGAGTTATACGTAAACGCAAAAATGTCAACTTAGTTTTATAAATATAGATTTGTGAAAAATCTATATCAACATACAAAAACCATATATAGACCAATACCAAAGATGTGCCAGAGTTTGGTTAAAATCTGTAGAAGCGTTGTTAAGGCGTGAATCGGCGACAAACGAACTTCATTTTAAGGCTCAATTTTTATATATAAAGGGTCCGCCAAATAACATTTTTTTTTTGAAAATGCTATAAAAAAAACCACTGAATATTTTCTCAAATTTCAAATTTGAAAGTACAATCCTTCCGGTTAAAGCTTAGTACGATGCTCGAGCGAAACTAAATTTTAGCTGCTCTCCATTATTTCTCTCCAAACACTAGCTAAAATCCTCGCTAAATTTTGACATAGAGTACCTTGTGGATAAGTGTCACAACAAACAGCTGTTCTTTGAAAAATAAGTTTATTTCAACAACTCAAAAGCACAACAGAAAAAAAACAATACGATGTGTAAAAATTTAGCTTGAGAAAATGTCCCGAACTATTTATGGGAGCGCTAAATTGTGACAGATACATCCAGTACAGTCTGAAATGAAAGTTTGATTTTTTAGCTGAAGCTTAGTACGCAGCTCGCGCTAAATTTTATCTTTACTACTCTCCACTTGTTTTCTCCAATCCAAAGATAAATGCTCGCTAAATTCGTACACAGCGTATAGATGAGAAAGGGAAATGTCATACATTCGCAGATGTCAGTAATATTAATATTTCTTTTGTAAATAAAGATGTCGTCTTCCTCTAGAAATTCTTCCATCAAATATTCTTCTTCATTTTCTTTTATTTTGTTTTTATTTTTTATTAAAATTTCGCCGATATAAATGCCTCGCACATTAATTTCGCGAGATAAATAAGTGGAGACCTTTCATCGGCCGAGTATAACACTTTTCGTATAACACATTATATTGTTATACCCTACCTACATTTTGTGTGTCCCATCTATATGGAGTTAAGAATTTATATCGCGAGCTGCGTACTGCACTGATAAATTTGTTCGCTAAATTTTATCTCTGTAGAGATTTTTGTATGGGAGATAAAATTTAGCGCGAGCTGCGTACTGGGCTTGAAGCAGCGTACCGCTCGGCTAAATGGATTCGCTTAAATATAGCTCAGCTAATTTTTGGAGAGAATTTTGTATGGGAGCTAAAATTAAGCTCGAGCAGCGTACTAAGCTTAGTAATGGAAAATAATTTCATTCAAATGGCTGCCTCGGCTGGCCATTCAGTAGCCTACACGATCGGTCCAATTTTTAAGCACATTATCGATTGTGTGCAGCTGTATTTCACCAATTTGTTCACGAATATTGTCCTAAAAGCGTCAATTGTCTCTGGAGCTTACGGCACCCCACAAATAATAACCCAACGGTGTCAAATCGCAGCTCCGAGGTGGCCAAACGACATCAGCTCTGCGGCTGATAATGCGATCTTCAAAAACAGGGCGCAAAACATCGAGTGTAGCTTCGGCTGTGTGGCACGTAGCGCCGTCCTGTTGAAACCAAGCGTTGCCAATATCCTCCTCTTCAATTTTTGTGAACAAAAATTCGTTCAACATGGCCCGATAACGATCGCCATTGACTGTAACGGCCACTCCTTGCTCATTTTCGAAGAAAAATGACCCAATTATGCCTCTGGACCAAAATCCGCACCAAACAGTGACTCGTTTTGGGGGTATCGGTTTTTCAATTTATGCGTGCGGGTTTTCTGTTCCCCAAATGAGACAATTTTGCTTGTTTACATACCCGCCAAGATCAAAATGAGCTTCATCTGAAAAGATGATTTTTTTTTTGGCAAAATCGGCATCTTCTCTAAGTCGAACGCAGGCCCACTTAGCGAAGCGAAAACGCATTGGATGGTCAGTAAGCTTCAACAACCATATTCGTTCAGCGGAAGGATAAAACTAATTATCTGTCAAATCAGACATGAGCTAAGTGTTACCATTCACGAAATAAGCACTAGGTGAAAAAAAAACTTTAGATGGCGGACCCGTTTGATGGGAAATTAATGAAAATAATTTTTTGCAAAACATCCCTATTAATTTAATTGTAAGCAAAAAGTCAGCTATTTTCTTTTATTCATACAAAAAATGTAAAAAATGTATCCAATTTGCAAACGGCCTAAGTATCTTTAGTTACCACTAAGACAAGCTAAAAAAAATAAAACATATTTTATATATTAAAATAATATTTCCTTTTTACAATCATCTGGCAGTTGTCTCATCATTTCAATACTTTTGTATATAGAATCCTGCCTACACACATAACGAAATTAGAGGTTATTCTTGTTTAATGTACATAAATCACAACTGAAATGACTAAACTGTCTTCACATGAAATATGTGATGGCAAGTTCGCCACCCCAAGAAGCATAAATTATCTGGTCGTTTTCTGCAAAAATGGATTTGGATTTTCACAAGCGCGGCTCTTTCCATGCGTGAACGTTATAAAGAGAATTATGTCATATTCCTTTGGAATTTCATTACCCCATCTGTATTATATGAACCTACACTCGATGCGGGTTGAACCTTTTTTATTTTTGGAAATGGAGAACAAATATGATTTCAAGTGGTTTTATGTCTCTTTCGGCAAAAAAAAAACACATTTTTATTTGCAATCTATTTTTGAACAAATGCTAAATTCTGCTATTTTTTTTTTCTTTTTAGGTAAGGAATCTGCATATTGTGTCTTATTGCGTGTCTACCCCATAGACTGCCAAAACGTAAGTACAAATGATGCCAAAAAACTTGTTACAATGAGTTTTATTTGACCATTTTTTAACTGAAGTTTTGTATCTGGAAAATAAGACATCGTGGCCATGGATTAATATCAAAGAGGATAGAACTAGAAGGAGTACGCATCACAGCTAAAAAAAATTGTAGCCGTCTCTGACGAGGGCGGTAAATGCGAAGGGGAATCTTCGTCGTTCGTTATACATCGGCTATGCTCGTGATTGATCCTGGGGTACAACTGCAAATGTGAACACTTGGGGTATCAATATCAGTACCCCACATAGTAAATGTTCGTACTCTATGTAGTTCTATACTCTTTGATAGTAATGGGTGATCCATTTCGAGGTTCCCTACTTTTTTAATGAAAAAAATTCAAATTTAATGGAGAATATTTATTATCATTTGAAAGAACATTCTTTGGCATTTATTTTTTGAAGATTATGTCAATTAAATGTTGGCCGTTGCTACGTCGCAGATGGTCCATCCGTTGAGTCCAATTTTCGATCACTCGTTCGAGCATTTCGACTGGTAACTGGCGAATGACACGCGTGATGTTTTCCTCCAAGGCCTGAATCGAAGCGGGTTTGTCGGCATAAGCTTTTGACTTTACATATCCCCACAGGAAAAAAGTCTAACGGTGTGATATCACACGATCTTGGTAGCCAATCGACCGGCCCAAAACGTGAAATTATGTGCTCACCGAAATGTTCTCTCAATAAGTCCATTGATTGATGCGATGTGTGGGAAGTGACGCCGTCTTGCTGAAACCAAATGTAGCCGAGATCACGAGCTTCAGTTTCAGGCATCAAATAGTCGGTTATCATTGTCCGAGTTGCTGCGAACGGCGCCGAATCGACTCTCCACGGTCTTCGTGTACACTCTCAGCTACGGCCGCTATATTTTCTTCACAGTGTGCTGGACGTGGTCTATTCGGTCGAATATTATCCAATAATGAATGCTGGGTCTCAAAATGGGTGATGGTGTTGCGAATAGTACGCTCAGTAGGCGATTATGTTGAGCGAAGTGCACGAAACACATTCCTCACAGAACGTGAATTTTCATAATAAAGTTGAACAATTTGTAAACGTTGTTCACGCGTAAGTCTTTCCATTATGAAATGCCAAACAATACTAAACAAAAATAACATGACAGCATGACACGACTCACACGTGATCCGTCAAAAAAGGCAATTGAAAAAAGTATCTCTACTTGGATCACCCGGTATTTAATGTATTCGGTTGTTAGCATATTCCCCATTATTTTTGTTTACATCACAGAGCACTACGTTCTCACTATCGCTTTGCAAAACTGTTTTTTGTGGGGCGACTAAGATTGTCTACCAATTTTTCGACCTTATATCACGTGCGCCACCTTTTATGTCGATATTGAATAAGTTCAAAATAAAACGACCGATTTTCACTTGTTAGTTTTGTTATTAAAGTTTTACTTACTTACTAACGTGGTGCTACAGTCCTGAATGAACCTGGACCACAACCGACATGCCTCTCCAATTAGTCTAGTCCTCCAAGTTGGTTGAGGTCGGTTTCTACTTGTGCGCGCCACTTAAGGCGAGGTCTTCCTCTACTGCGTCCGACGTCTGGCTGGGAATCGAACACTCTGCGAGCCGGAGTATTGGTGTCCATTCTTTCTACATGTCCTAGCCATCTTAAACGTCCAATGCGGAGTTTTTTGACTAGGGGTATGTCGCTGTACAGCTCGTATAGTTCTTGGTTTAATCTTCGTCTCCATAGCCCGTCAACGCAAACGGGACTGAAGATTTTCCGAAGAATTTTTCTCTCGAATCGACCAAGGATTTCTTCATCCGCTTTTGATACGGTCCATGCTTCAGCGCCGTAGAGCAGGACTTGGATGATCAGGGTCTTATATAGGATCTCCTTAGTAGTTCGAGTGAGGGCTTTACTACTAAATTGCCTTAGCCCGAAGAAACAGCGATTGGCAAGAGTAATTCTTCGTTTGATTTCTGACGAGATGTTGTTGTCAGAGTTAATAGCGGAGCCGAGGTAGACAAAGTCCCGTACTACCTCAAAGTTATATCTGTCTATGGTGACGTTCTGTCCAATTCGTCGATGTTGTGTGTCCTTTCGGGTTGACAGCATATACCTAGTCTTTCCCCTAATTCACTGCTAAACCTTTTGCCGCTTCCTTTTCTAGGTAACTTGGGTATGACATCACGTTGAGTCCTACCGATGATGTTAATATCGTCGGAGTATGCAAGTAGTTGCACCGATTTTTGGAAGATTGTGCCTCTGGTGTTGGCTCGGGAGTTTTGCACAATCCTCTTAAGAATCAAATTAATGAGTCACATGACAGCGCATCGCCTAACCTAAATCTTTTTTGATATCGAATCGGTCGGCTGATGGAGTAGCGAGAATTATCCATCGTCATTCTACACAGACGGACTAGTTTAGGCGGCATACCAAAACTAGGCATGGCTCTGCATAGTTCGTCTCTATAAATGCTGTCGTATGCGGCTTTGAAATCGATAAATAGGTGATGGGTATCGATTTGGACTTCTTGGGTTTTTTCCAAGATCTGCCGAAGTGTAAAGATTTGATTAATTGTGCACTTTCCAGGCCTAAAACCACACTGATAAGGTCCGATCAGGTTGTTCGTAAAGGCTTTCAGGCGTTCACAAATTACGGCGATGTTGAGGGGATTTATGTCTCTGTAGTTGGCGCAGTTGTCGATGATGAGATTCCATTCTTTAGGCATACTTTCATCCGACCAGATTTGGCTTATGAGTTGGTGGATGTTACTTCCCAAGTCATCTCCGCCGGAATTATAAATCTCGGTGTGAAGGCCGTCATTTCCGGAGGCCTTATTAAGCTTGGGTTTGATTATTGCTATCCTCACTTCACTTAGATCGGGCGGTTGGTAGTTGTCGCTGTCGTCGCCAATATTGATTGCGAAGTCAATTAGCCCAAGTCCGTTGCCAGACGTGTTGTCGTGTATGCTGTGTTTTCAGACAATACTGCTAAAGATGTCCGCTCTTCCTACTCTTGTGTCGAAATCTCCCAGCACGATTTCAACATCGTACATCGGTAGTTGCTCATAGGTTTTGTCAAGGAGCTCTTGCCTAAGTCTGACACTTATAACAAATCCGCATCCAAAAAAGTCGCTATATCTGCTCACCATAACACGGTCCGTAGAAGATGTCACAGTTTTTCATCCTCATTTTGCCCGGCCCATCTCATCGTATTTCCTGGATGGCAGTAATGTCTGTTTTGTAGCAGCTTAGGGCTTCCGCTAGTTGTTCGCCTGCACATCTCCTGTTTAATGTGTTCACAACGTCTCTGTACTTTTTTCGTTAAGCAGGGTGGTCAACAATAAAATCAGTCCTTTGCGAGGCTATTGCTTCGTAACAACGTTTTTATTATGTGGGTGGGTAGTTAACCCAAAGCACAACCCCCAACCTGGAGGGCCAGTTCCAATTTATTAGATACCCCTAGGACAGGGGCCATCAGTATTAACTACGGGATTGGGCACTGCCGTTCAAATTCTTGGACGCAAGTTCTGAATTAAAATTCTACAATTATAAGTCCTAGAAATGAAGAGTTCTTGTCGAATTTGACTAGCAAAACTAAGTATTAAACTACAAGTCTTAAATTAGGTGTTTTCTGTCTGTCTGTATCGATTTCATCGCTATTTTATTTTTTGGGATCGTGTTTTTTTTTAATATTGATAAAAGTTAAAAATATTGGAAAAAAAAGTTTTTGGGCCTGAAATTTTGAACTAGGCTGATGAAACTTGGTTTCTTTCTGTTTTTATTTTATATAAAAAATACAAATTTTTGGCACAACAGCCTCGTTAGTACCTAGGGCCTAGCTTTCTCACAACCATTCATGTGTGCGTGTGTACTTCTTGCACGATAAGCTCCTGTTTTATCCTGATTCCGAACGGCTAAGTTGAGATAAGTTTTTCTTGACAATTTATACTACCCGGATGATTTGTCAGATCGTCACGATATTATTTTATATAAAGTATATAAATCTTGGAATAGTTTTACAATAAACTCATAAAACTTTTAACAATAACCTCATATCCCCAATCAAATACATCAAAAGTTAAATAAAAGTATGACAAGATAAAAAATGTATTTCCACCTTGAACAAGTAATTTAATTGATCTGAATTCTCCAGCATTTTATTTCATGAAGTCATTACTGCAACAGCAACTACAAAGTCTCATCATCGCATTCTACCATAGTTCTGAGAAGTTTCATAACATCACTCGTTCTTTAATTGTTCTACCTAATAGATCTTGTGTAACAATTTTTTCTTTTTTTAAATTACTCATCAATTACTATGGTCTGCCTCAGGAAACCGTCCATAGACCAGTTATACTTCCCATCGGTTTGACAATGCACATTAACTACATCTACGGCACATGTCTGCTTTTCGTCTCTCTGCAGTCGCTGCTGAGAATAACTTATAAAACATTTCTTTTTTCAAGACATGACCGGTTTTGCAATTTTCCAATCAATTAGCAAACATCTAGCAGATGAGTCGTAGACAAATTGCTTTTATAGCACTTTTATAGGGATGGCATGTATACATTACTATAGGTCATCGTCATTGTCCCCATACAGAGTAAGGACCACCTAAGCCGCGTACCATTTGATGGTCTCACAACCGCCATAATCTCTAATTTAATTGCCCTCTAATCTTAGTGTAATAATGTGACCATTATTGAAATCACGACGGAACCTTAGTTGAAAAATATTTTTATCACTGAATAACAATCTCAGTTAAATCTTTAAAGAGTCACACCACCACCATCATAATCAACCAACACTGATCGACAAGTGACGTTAAAGGACCCACCCTTCCTCGCGCAATGAGAGGGAATTTTCATACCAAAACCCCAGCTACCGTTTAAAGTTTTAACAAAATAATTTATTGCCCCTCGTTAAATGGACGTTAAACCAGTAGGCCTTTTGTTGCTGGTCGCCTTGTTGCACGCCCCTATAAACAACTATCCGCGGCGACGGTGACGATGCCACAACCATGGACTGATGTTTTGTTTTCAAGAGCTGAGCAGAACTTGTCGTGGCCACTCAATTATGTCGTCGTCCGTCGAAGTACATGGCATTGACTATAACCATAACCATACTACTGGTAAACAAGATTGCAGATACGTTTGCATCTCATAAAATTTTGCGGTCAGGCGTCGCCGTCCTTATCGTCGTCTACAGATGCGCACACGGATTTGATTTCAATATTAAATTATGTGTTATTTGCGGTTTTAGTGGTTAATTAAGTGGCGAGGATAATTGGATTTGAAGTGGCGCGCACAAGAGCGCGGTTCTTTTGGTAGACGGTCTGCGTTTTCTGCGCCGGTGGAAATCGGCATTAAACACGTGCGTGTTACTCACAATGTGAGGTTTTTTGTTCTTAGAACTATTATTGGGGCAGTACACCACGCATACCACCTGCATTGGCATGCAAACTGAGAGAGGTTTTTCCTGGTGGTGTCAAGGGTTGTATCTTTCTGGAATGTGATTTGCAACATTAGCAACTTCAATAAATTCAAATTCGTGTTTTTGCGTGCACTGTCCTGTAATAACTACACATTATGGCTCTGATTGTTGTCTTCCCTTGATCTGACAGCTACGATATTTCCTTGTTCATTTCGACAGAATTTTTTGGTAAAACTTGCGAACATCGTTCCTGGAGTGTCTGATCTTCGACATTCGATGCTGGTGGTATGGTGTTAATCGAGAGGTTAAGAGATACGCGTTGCGCGAAGGACTTGGCGGTCTCTTGCGTTGCAGTTGTTCGACATTAATTTTTTTCACAGTATTTCTGCTTTGTTTTGGCGTGGAACAGCCCCGCATTCTTACCTTGGCTGCAAGAATGTTCGAACATCCAAAATACTGAATGCGTGCCTCTTGTCTGTCGCAATGTACCGCCATGTGTCCTTATTCATATCGCGGTGAGGAAGTGTAATACATACGGAACCATGTATTTCCTAATGAAAGGATCTGTTTGGTTTTGTTAAACGGTTTATACCATTTGAAAAATCCTTAGATAATTTCTCAGTTGAAATTGTTTTAATAAATGGTGACCAGATGCAATGATACTCTTTCCAATAGTTGTGCAGCTGTCAAAAATTTTTTTTAGGTTTGCCAATTTATCATACGAAATTCTCGCAACGTGAATTTGTTCGAGAGGTCATCATCATCATCGCTGCTTCACTGTGGAGTCAATTCGTCTCACTGCGGTAAAGTTTGAGCGAGAGTGCACCCTTTGAAACCGCTTGACAACGCTGTGAGTTCGCTAATTGGAGCTGGAAATGTTGGTTAGAAATGGAAATGTTCTCGGCCGAGTGACACTTTTTCTCAGCGGCTATGCCAATAATTATTGAATCGAACACAATCCACAAGTGTTCAACCAAGCATTCATGCATTCGCAAAGATTGACTATTTGTAACTTATTTCTTTGAAAATGTGAAAGGAGACACCGTTATTGTCAATACGGTCTCTGGTATAAAGTGATGAATACCGACTTTTTGTGACCAGAGCTTGACAACATCGACATATCCTAGCTGTGACGGCCAAAAAGCCACACCGACGCAGCGCTTGAATTTGTGAAGGGAGATTTGGCGAGCGTTCATCAATTGTACTCCTCGATCATGCGACTTGACAGTTGACACCACTCGATTATTTTCACTGGGGCTACATCAAATCCCTAATCTACGCGAACAAGCCAACCACTTTGGACGAGCTCGAAACCAACAATCGAGACGATTTTAACGGAATAATACCATACACCTTGAACCGACCACTTGAAGCCATGCTATCAAATCCGAGGCGGCCATTTGAATGATGCGTTTGAATTATTCCACACGTAATGGCATGAATCAATTTTATATCTCACCGGGTGACCGTTATAGTGCTTACACACCGAATCATAAACTGAGTTTTTGGAAAAGAGTTTACGTAAACCACTGGATGCTTTCACACCGAACTCTGACCAGGTTTCGTTTGACATTTCAATCAGCTGTGAATTGTGATTTGTGATACTAGCTGCAACATTTGTGTGTGAAAATATTGTAATTGAATAATAAAATGAATTCTAATATAATCAAACTAATATTAGCATTTGAAGTTCAAAATGATAAAAATCTAAAGATTTTGACAATTGTTTTTGACTCTCAAGCCCGCCGCTACGAAAAAAAAAAACGCAAACAAATGCTTCTTCTTTTTCTTTTTTTTTTCTTTTTAATATCCATTTTAATTACACAAAATTAAAATGGATAATGGATATGAAGAAAATTTTTATTGAGACCTGAAAAATAACATTTGTCTTGACAGCGAGTTCATCAGTTGTTTTGTGGGACGTGTGGAACACATGTAGAATGTATGAAAAGGTGTGTTCTTTCCAACAACCTTCAACGAGATGACGTCTGCGAAGTGATTATGAGAAGGTTACGTCGTAACCTACTAGGTTTTGAGAACTGACAATGTATGGGAAAACTCGGTTTTCGATGAAAGTTTCAGGTGTTTTTGCAAAACTGAGTTTTCGGTTCGGTGTGAGTGCACTATTAGGCACCATATTTTCATCTCATCATGCATCTATTTTTTAGAAAGTGTGGAACACACTTATGGAATGTATAAGAAACTGCGTTCACCAACAACTTTTAACAATATGACGTCTACGATGCGGGTAAATGTCTCAAGTTACGTCGTAAACTAAATGGTGGTTAAATTTTAAGGGTCGATATTGATTTTGAATGAAACAAAAATTATTTAGGAAATTATTTTCACTTCTTTTTATTATGATAATATTGGTAAGGCTCAATTATGTATGAAACAAAATATCGGCCAAATGGCACACCTCCATCCGATGGTCCAAATTTTCGATGACGTTGAGGCATAATTGAGGTTTTATGCCGTTAATGTGCCGAATTATCTCATCCTTTAGCTCTTGAATTGTTGCTGGCTTATCGACGTACACCTTTTTTCAAATAACCACAAAGAAAGAAGTCCAACGGTGTCAAATCACATGATCTTGGCGGCCAATTGACATCGCCACCACGTGAGATAACACGGTTATTGAATTTGTCGCGCAAAAGAGCCATTGTTTCGTTAGCTATGTGGCAAGTGGCACCATCCTGTTGAAACAACATATCGTCCACATCCATATCTTCCGATTCGGGCCATAAAAAGTCCGTTATCATCTCACGAGAACGAACACCATTCATAGAAACTGCCTGACCGGCCTTATTTTGGAAAAAATACGGCCCGATGATGCCGCCAGCCATTAAACCGCACCAAACAGTCACTCTTGGATTATCATTCGCCCAGATGCGGCAATTCTGCTTATTGACGAATCCGCTGAGGTGAAAATGTGCATCATCACTGAAGATGATTTTCTTCGAAAATTGATTATCCAATATTGCCATTCTGACCATTGACGACGCTTGAAAAGGTCAAGAGCCCATAGTTCTTGAGTCAATTGCACCTTGTAAGCGTGTAAATGCAAGTCTTTATGTATAATGTTCATCAACGACCAGCGTGAGAGGTGCAGTTGATGGGCACGACGACGACAGCTCTTCAGCCACACTATCGCGACCAGCAGCCAGATTTTCTGCAGTACGAGTTGTACGAACATCTCCTACAGACCCGGTTTGCTCAAATTTTTGCACGATTTTCAGATTGTACGCACATTTGGACGATTAAATTGACCGAAAAAATCACGAAGTGCACGCTATGCTTTTTGATTTGAACGCACATTTTCAAAATAAGCCTGAATAACTCTAACGCGTTGCTCGATTGTGTATCTTTCCATGGTTCAAATTGAGTGTCTGAAATTGAAATGTCAAATAAAATGCAAAAAAACTTGATGTTTAGGTGTGGTTCCCATTCAACATCGGCCCTTAAAATTCAACCACCCTTTACAAGCTTTCGAAAACTGAACATGTATGGAGAATTTCCGTTTTCGATTTAGGTCTCGGGTGTTTTTGCAAAAACTGAGATTTTGGTTTGATGTCAAAACCTTATTATTGGGTGCCAATCCTATCTAAAATAGTCTCTTTTGCAAAAAAAATAGTTTTTAGTAATTGTCAGTTGGAGAACGTGTTTTTTTTTATTGAATAAGGGAGGACATAACCATAGGAGGTAGGGTTATAAATTTTAGCGAGCTGTTGGGCAGGTTAAAATTTTGAAGTCGCTATTCACCACACTAATGTCAAAAATTATCCACTGATTAACATTTTAACGCAATTTATAAGTTCTTTTTTTTTAGAGAACGATGAAATATCGTTACAAAATGCAAAACAGTGCATCAGATACCATACCGCCAATCTAAACTAAAACCAAACTACCAATCAGGTATAAAATGCTGACCTCGTAAATAATTCTACAGTCTTTTAGTAAAACCCTTATGGACGTTTATTACAGTTATTTGGCCTGATAAGGCTCTTTATTAGACAGTTTTCAAAGTTTAAAACTCATATTTCCAAACGCAGTTAAAGAACGAACCAATCTTTAATAACTATCTACTAACTAATAAAGGGTCCGCCATCTAACGTTTTTTTTTGTTCAACTAGGGCTTATTTCGTGAATGGTAACACTTAGCTCATGTCTGATTTGACAGATAATTAGTTTTATCCTTCCGCTGAACGAATATGGTTGTGTATACGCTTGAACAACGCTGGGGAATATTGCGACATTACTTTGAAAATCATGGTAATGTTGCAGAATGTGTGCGAAAATTGCGTACGGAATTTGGAAGAAGAGAAGCACCGTCAGCTCCGTATGTTCGTTATCTTGTGAAAAAAGTGAAATAAATTGGCATCCTCATCGATAACCAAAGCGTGAAAAGCCAAAAACAGTGCGTACACCCGAGAATATTGTTGCTGTGGCAGAAAGTGTGCGTGAAGCGCCATCAACATCAATTCACCGTCGTTCTCAACAATTTAACATTTCGGAGACATCATTGAGGTGAATTTTGCATAAAGACCTTGGTATGACGCCATACAAAGTCCAATTGGTTCAGGAGTTGAAGCCAACTGACCATCCAATGCGTTGTGGCTTCGCTAAGTGGGCCTGCGATCGACTTAGAGAAGATGCCGATTTGCCAAAAAAATCATCTTTTCAGATGAAGCTCATTTTGATCTTGGCGGGTATGTAAACAAGCAAAATTGTCGCATTTGGGGCACAGAAAACCCGCACGCATACATTGAAAAGCCGATACACCCAAAACGAGTCACTGTTTGGTGCGGATTTTGGTCCAGAGGCATAATTGGGCCATTTTTCTTCGAAAATGAGCAAGGAGTGGCCGTTACAGTCAATGGCGATCGTTATCGGGCCATGTTGAACGAATTTTTGTTCACAAAAATTGAAGAGTAGGATATTGGCAATATTTGGTTTCAACAGGACGGCGCTACTTGCCACACAGCCGAAGCTACACTCGATGTTTTGCGCCGCCATGTCGTTTGGCCACCTCGGAGCTGCGATTTGACACGGTTGGACTATTATATGTGGGGTGCCGTAAAAGATAAGTGTTACGCCGACAAGCCAGAGACAATTGACGCTTTAAAGGACAATATTCGTGCAACCATTGGTGAAATACAGCTGCACACAAACGATAATGTGCTTAAAAATTGGACCGATCGTGCAGGCTACTGCATGGCCAGCCGAGGCAGCCATTTGAATGAAATTGTTTTCCATTATTAACCGGAAGGATTGTACTTTCAAATAAAAAAAGAAATTTGAGAAAATATTCAGTAGTTTTTTTTATAGCATTTTCAAAAAAAAAAAAAGTTATTTGGCGGACCCTTTACGTATCAAAGGGTTACATCTCCAACCTATCTGCTTCTTCATCGTTGGTTCTTCTCATTCCAATCGTGAAATCATAATTTTTTAATGAATATATATATTTTTTGTAAATCTACCTCTCTCTTTATGTGGCAAACGAAAAAAGCAGATGTTTTTTTTTTTCAAAATCTCTGCACAATATTTCTCGCAAACAAAAGGGGCGACATTTATGAACTGAAAGAATAAACGAAATGAAATATACCTCTCTTCCCCTGCTCCCCTGTATTCATGTGTCACACACGGTAAATATATGTATATGTGTGTGCGCGTCCTTTCAGGGACGACGCTGCTGTTATTTGTCATTTATTTTGTTTTTCCCTTTTTTCGGTCGGTCTACATAGAGAATGCAGATATGCACCCATGGTAGATATGGATGCAAAATGACAAGGGAAAGTATCAGTATACACATCACACACACTCCCAAATTTCGCTGAGGAAATTCTAACCGAATGCTAGAATTGGATGATTCCCAGGACGTCAGCGTGCTGCAGAGGCATATAACGAAAATGCGAACTCGGTGATGGACTTTCTCAACATCTGTCGAAGGAATGATGTTATGCAATCGGGATTTTTTGGTTCTGCTTTATTTCATTTTTGTGGTTCTCAGTGGCTTGGTAGAGTCTCTTCCTTGAACCACTATTTATAACTAGTGTACTCACACGTGTTTGTTGTTCGCAAATGTATCTGAGAGTCAACATTAACCAAGGATTGTGTTTAGTGTTTACAGATGAAATTGCATTTACAATGTGGAAGTTGAATATTGCTGGGGGTGATGTTTTGCACGCTGTGAATCCTTCGACGTGGTCGTCCGCACGCGATGTTTGATTAAAGAACCACCTATACCTATACTTTTATAACTTCTGCAATTTTAGGATACCATAGGCTTAATATATCGATTTTGATGATGGGTAGATGATTGCTTTGCAAATAACTCCTGTTGACGTTGAGATTTATGGCTTTCTAATGGATATGGATTCGATTTCACCCACATTTGGTAGTGGGCTTTTAGTGTGATGTGTCAATTGAGATGAGGAAATGGAATGTATGTATTTCCAAGGAATTCTATTCAGAGAACCATATAAAATGTATCCCAAATTTACGCAAGATTTAAAAAGTAAAAGTAAATAGAAAACACTGTTTTTTTTTTATCATGTTATTACTTTATTGAAACACATGGGGCTATTTGAAAAGCAAAGTGAACGACAGGAAGCCTTAGACCATTGAAGAGCTCAATGCAGACATTCATTCCGAAATAATCGCTATACCGCCCGAGATTATCGAAGAAGTGATGTAAACGCCTCAAAAAAGGTACATTCTGCTTTGATCGTTAGAAGCGGTTACATGATTGATTTTGTATCCAAAACTAAGTCCAAATAAAGTTCAAAGGACCACATTTAATAAAAAATACATTAAATATTAATATAGGTTTTTTTTTTATAAGTAAAGATGGCGCAACCTATATACCTATAGATACTGTCAATAAAAACGGACACACAACATCAACGAATTGTAAAGAATATCACAATAGGGATGTTCTACCTCGGATCCGCTAATAATAATTATTAACCGCTGTTTCAACAGGCTAAGTAGGCAAGGAAATCCTATATAAGACCCTAGTGCGTTGTTTTTCAGTGCTGAGTTAACCCAGAGCTAACTAACCCCTGAATAAATTTAATCCAGAGTTAACTCATGAAGCAGATTTTCAGTGCAGGATTAAATTTTACTCCGTATGTGGTGATTTTATTTGATAACACTTAGGATTTATCGATTTTGCTATCAAACAGTTATCAAAATGTATAGAATTAGCAATGAAAATGCTTTTATCGCGATCTTACAAACATTTTTCTTCTTAAAACAGTCAAACTCAATATTTAAAACAGTTTCGAGTCGGCGAGATCTGAATCTGAATATGTATATCGCACGCGTATTTAGTTTCAAAAAAATAATAAAACACACACGCCAATTAATTTGAAAATAATTGCTTGTTAGGTATTTTATCATCTGTCAAAAACATCCGATCATTTAATCCCAGGTGAGTTAACACCAAACCTGCTGGGTTAACTTGAAGTTAACTCTGGATTTGAGTTGACTGAACTCGAGTTTAAACTCGAGAAAAACCGGACCTAATATTCCCAGACCGCATCAAAAGCAGTTAAAGAAATTCTTAGTCGCTTAGAGGTAGATTCCGTTTGCGTGGACTATGAAGATTCAACTACGAACTTTAGGGATTGTACAGCGATAAACACCTTTTCTGATGAATTTAAAGTTTAAGATTGCAAGGAAATGTAAAACAAATAAAATATTAAACATTAATGCTCCCACATGGCCTAAACCTAGGTTTATATTTATTGAAGCTATATTTTGCAACGCAAATGGGTCAGACAACATGTAACCTAGTGTTGCCAGATTTTGCTCGCAACTTGACGGGACATTTGGCAGAAATATGGAATAAAAACCGGGATTTCCAAATTTCTCCCGAGACAAAATTAAAACTCATAATATTTTGTTTTTCGTGTTCTGTTTCTCTATCAGACGGGGCATTTGTTATCAGATATTGAAAATGTGACATAAGTGCAATCCATATTTTAAGTATTCTCTCAACTGCTGCCCCTAACGATAAGAATATGGAAGTAAGGTGTTTTTAAGTTCTTCCCACTCCAGTTCTTAAGCTTCAAACAGTTCTTGCAAATCCGCTCTTCTTTCATCCGATCGGCTGAAGTAACTTCATATTTTCAGTATGAGACTTTCTACGTGCGTCGTATTCTAATCTATCTGTGGAATATTTTGCAGCATTGTGTAATATGTGAACCAGGGTTGCGAGTCGATACAATTGTAATGTTTTCGATACATTACCTAGCTACAGTACACAAACACACTTTTATAAAATCCGATATAATTTGTGCTGCAGCTATTTTAATAGGTATTTACCATCAAAATATGTTTTAAAAAACGAAAACATCACATACTTTGTTTTGCTACGAATTTATATGTATACCACTGAAAGTACCAATTTTCAATTCACAATCACTTTTTTTTCTATATTCGCGCCATTTTTTTTGTAGGTATACAGTTTATCAGCTGTTTGATGGTTCAATTTTTTTTAATTTTTCTTATGAAAGTTTCGCACCGAAAATACAGTCTTCTTGTCTTCTTATTTTCAGATCAGCAGCAAAATAGACAATAAGGATGATAATTCAATTTAAAGACATTTTTTGGTTTTAAAATTACAATTATGCTGATAAAAATAGATTTTTGTTTTTAGGTTGTTATTTGGTTTTACTCAATTGATGTCATAATTTCTATAAGCAAAAAAAAAACAGTTAATTTACATGATTTTAAGAGAAATGTACTTAATGACTTTTACCTGTATGGGATTTCGAACATTGTATTTATTTCAAATCAAAATAAGTAAAACAATGCGTTGGAAGACCCTTATACACGGCACAAGCTCTTTCGCAATTAATTTTTGTTTTGATATGCGTAACTTACCCTGGTAAATGGGTATAAGTACCACAGGAGATCCCCCAAACAGCTATATTTTTATAGTTGAAACTATTTTTCGTTCGTTCGTTTAGTGGAGCTACAGTTCTACATGTCCTAGCCATCTTTGGGCCGGTTTTCAGTGCTGAGTTAACTCTGAGTTAACACAGAGTTTAATAACTCCGGAATAAATTTAAGCTAGATTTAACTCATGAAGCAATTGACTCCGTGTGTGATGATTGAATTTGGTAGCACTAATGATTTATCGATTTTGCTCAGTTATCACTTTATCAGCTGTTTGGTTTCCTTTTTCCCAAACAAATAAAAATGCTTTTGTCGCAAACTTGCAAGTCTTCTTCTTAAAACAATATTTAAAACAAGTTCAAGTCGCTGAGATCTGCATTAAGTT
Source organism: Rhingia campestris (assembly GCA_932526625.1). Lineage (NCBI taxonomy): Eukaryota > Metazoa > Arthropoda > Insecta > Diptera > Syrphidae > Rhingia > Rhingia campestris. Next base: position 40,284,518 of record OW052184.1, on the reverse strand, counting down.
CAACTTGGAATATCATCTGTCAAAAACATCTGATCATTTAATCTCGGGGCTACCTAAGCAAACTTGCTGGGTTAATCCGAAGTTAACTCTAGATTTAAATCGCCTGAAACTCGAGTTAACTCGAGTAAGCTCCCAAAACTAGGATGATCTCGCACTGAATAACTGGGCCTTGAACGTCTTTTTCGAATTTTAACGACTCAATTTTAAGCCAAGAAATTTTGTAGCCATCTTTATATTTTTTGCATCCATAGAATCGCACTCCATTTGGGAACGCCCTGACTCTAAAAACTTTAACTCTATTTTTTGAAAATATAAAAAAAGGAAATCTTGATGACAGTAGTAAGCAGCGATTTTAAAAATTTAAACAATACTGATCCTGGAAAGCGATCAAGAGTGTGTACTCAAAACAGTAATATTACAAGCTTTTGCTTGTTTTTTTTCCGTTAAATGATCATATGACTAAAAGCTGACAAAAGAGTGGCGATAAAATGAAAAACTGATCATAAGTACTGACGGATACGGCCATTATGTGCATTGAAGAACAAAACTAAGTGAGATAGAGGTTTTTTCCTTTTAAGATAAATTAAATGCCTGCACTTTTGTGATTTTTATTATTTCCTGAAAAAATACAATTATCTATGCCTCGGTTATTATTTCCATTATTATTTAAAAAGAGGGCTCAGTGGCGCGATGGTTAGTGCGATGAACTGCCGCGCATGAGGTCTGGGTTCGATTCCCAGCCGTAGCAACACCTAAATGATTTTTCACTGGCCCTCCTCTCGTGATGATCTGACAAATCATCCGAGTAGTATCAATTGTCAAGAATAGCTTATCTCAACTTAGCCGTTCGGAGTCGGCATAAAACAGGAGGTCCCGCCATCGTGCAAGAAGTACACACGCACACATGAATGGTTGTGAGAAAGCTAGGCCCTGGGTACTAACGAGCCTGTTGCGCCAAAAATTTGTATTTATTTGTATTTTTATTATTTAAAAAAAAAATATTTTCACCAATTTTGTATAATGTATAATTGTATAAAATAGATAGCTTATCAAAACACCAAACAATGATGGAAATCAACCAGTACAATTTCAATACAATTTTTTTTAACTTTCAATACAATGCTGAAAAGCCATTTTTCATCCCTGATGTGAACTGGACAGCCTGCCATTATTATTTAAGCGTTTTTCGCAGCTAAAATTGTGTCATGGAATGGTTTTTGCCCAAGTTCACATTTGTGTTATCCGCAGAAAATAGCAATGGAAAGTCAATCCATTTGTTTTGTTTCAGTTAATACCTTTGGAACATAATTTGTCAAGTTGCAAAAATGACATTTAACATAGTAGGTGTGCTTGACTTCAAATTTTAACCAGAATTTACTAAGGTTTAGTTAGAATTTAGAAGATTATTGTAAACAATAAAAGATGCTTGCTTTAGTTTTCTTTTTTTGTGACTGAGTCGCTGTCCCAGTGGGACAACCGTAATTATGTCTTAAATCCAGGACGTCTGGCAACGCTACGAGTAACCTCTATTGGAAAATCAGCAGCGTCCAAATTTAGTAACCTTTTCAGAGCTCAGAGACATGTTACAGCACATGAGAACAGTCTTGAATACTGTTCTCATGTTTAAAGTGATGTGTATGCCCGAAACAAACGCTGAACTTACTGAATTCTATTCACCATTCTGCCTTACAGACAAATTCTCCCTTACTTCAAATTTGCAACCTTTGGCACTTCGAAGACTGGTAGGAGATATGTCTCTTTATAACAGATGTTATAACGTGAGATTTTCGGAGGGTCTAAGAGAAATTATCCCTAGACTTTCCCTAGACATTTCTTTCAATGACCGACAAGAGACAGTTTTAACTCATAGACACACTGTCCATCTAACAATGATACGAACAACGCAATACCAAAAAATATAATTCAATTGATATAAAGACATTTGTCAGGGGTCGACCCACCTTGAATTAGAATCGTTGTTACTCTACCTCACTTACTTATCGGGCTTCCGACCCGTGAAGAGTCTCTGCCTGAGACACTGCAGCCTTCCATCATCTACGATCCCTATCTCGCTGCTTCCAGTTGTCTAGACCAAGTGCTCTGGCATCCGCGATGGCTTGGTCTTTAAAACGTACGTTCGGTCTTCCTTGCCTTCTCGAACCTGGGGGCTGGGATTCGAAGATCCTCTTAGCTGGAGCATTATTGTCCATTCGCTCGATGTGGCCGAGCCAATGTAGTCGACGTGTTTTGGCTTTTTGGACTACATTCACATCCTGGTACAACTCATAGAGTTCGCGGTTGTATATTCTCCTCCATTCGCCCTACCTCACTACTATCACTAAAATATTTTTGTTACGGAACAAGCAAACAAGGGAAACACACTTTCAGAAAACGTGTTTCCAACAATATACAATCTACAACAGTTCATGAGCAGAATTAAAAAGCTCGTTACACCTGAGAGCTGTCGAAAAAAATATGGGACCGACCATGAGAATCTTCTTAATTTCTATGCCACCATACAGCGACATTGACCTGGATCAGAAAAGTCGGTTGCCAGGACCTATATATTGAATATGGACAATATCTACTTCCGTCTGAAATAGGCTCATTGTTCCACTAAGAAGTTCAATGCACTGCCCACTATGCGCCATTGACCTGGTTAGAATGGACCGTATTAGATGTACCTATAGGACTTTTAGACCGAATGTGACACGTAAAAGTAGAAACCGACATAAACCAACTCAAAGTGGACATATGGAGGTAATTAGCTAAGAACCGGAATAATAGTAGAAGCATGTTGATTGAGTGCTCAGGCTGACCCCGGACCGAGCACTACTTAAGTACGATCTTTTATTAATGCGATGAGGCTTAGTTGCAATTTTTTTTAATAAGATCAAACAAAAAGCAATTATGTCGGTTTCCTTTTCCAGAGCGAATGTGGTCCCCTAATACATTTCTGTTTGCATATGTCACAATGACATATTCTATGTCGAATTCGTTTTTTTTTTTTTTTTTTTTTTTTTTTTGTTCTACGTCATTATAAGATTACCCCCTCCCCGTTGAACATAAAGCTTATACGCACTCAAAACCAAACATGACATTGCGCTGGTTCCATTTTAGAGTGTATCCTTAATTGGAAAACCCACAACTCGTAACACCTGCTACAGCTACATCCATAGAAGCCTTTTCAAACTAGAGTGTCCCCTTAAGGACGCGTTTTTGATCGAATTTCCTTAATGTCACGGGGGAAAAAGAAATTTAACTTGACATTGAAATGACACAAGCTTCCGGTTGGGTTTCCATGCCCCTAATGAATATTCATTTCATTAATTTCACCTACAACTACTGTGGCATCCCATCATATACACACATGTGTGGATATCAATAAAAACCGCATAAAAACATCAAAGGGAGTGCAAAGTCCTTTTGTGGGTGTTGTGTGTTTTTTTTTTTAATATGCAAACACTGTAAATGAGCGTTAGTCACGTTTGCCATAAAAATGTCACTCGCACGTTGCTGAACCCTTACCATTCGACATTTTGATTCGAGTTCGTCGCCATCATTAATCCAATGATCGTCGTCAATGACCCGTCTCGCGGGTGTATTGGTTAACTCGCGTAATTGGATAGGAGTATCGAACACGATCCTTACACACTACCTCTACTTGAAACATGTTTCGAATATAAAAACTATCGATATCGCATCTGTTCGATTGAATTTGATTATACATGTCGTATGTCGCATGCGCGCTTTGTTGTCATGTGTACCCGCAGGCTACACATATGACGCTCTTTTAGTTGATTCTCGGTTAATTAGATTTTTTTTTTTTTGAAAATGGGGGTCGTTTCTCTGATCACTACATCAGAAGATTTTTCACACGTCCGTTTTGATGAGTTGTGTGGAGCGCCTTTTGTGCTTTAATTCGCATCGAACAATGCACTTCCACATTTAAATAGCACATGCGAGGAGGGGTAGACAGGCAGACATACATCATCATCATCGGACATAATTGGGGATGTGGAGGTCGGACGGGCCCCAATGAAAAGTGAGAATGTCTTATAATTTGATAACGCACGAACAATGACACCCTATTGAGACTTTAAGAAGAGGATACGATAGCGATATGAAGAAATGACAAATTCCAGTCAGGACCGGGAGGGTGGTGGAGGTATAGGCTTCGTGTCTGGATTGTTGAGAGTTACTTGGGAGTCTATTATCTTTGATATTCTTTACACGTTCACAATTAGACGAGTGGTGCTCTCTGGGTGCACGTCATGGTTGGTAGGGACTTAAGTACGTTGAAAGTGAGATATGTACAATATTATGTATATGTAGGTATAGGAGGTGTTACTTTCAATTACAAGGGGAACAACGAAGTTAGTGTACTTTTGAATAAAATTGTGTTCAGATGCATATGAATCCCTCAACATAGATATATACTTTTATTCAGAACGGGGGAGCTGTTGTAATTATTTCAGAAAGTGTATGTTAAACGGTAATAAAATTTGTATCCTTTCATCAGCTCTGGCCTCTATTATATTCGTGACGAATTCTCTTAAGGTTATTTGGTAATTTGTAGGTAATATCGCATTTAAGCAGGAGTACAAAGGTCGTTGGTAAAAAAAGTATGGACTGCTACAAACAGTGTAGAAAAGTCGGTGAAGAAGGACGCATTGAACAAGAACCACAAGTCGTTTATCCCGTATGCTTTTGTTGCAAAAAGGACAACCTGGATAACGCAAAGGCTTGTTGCTGGTTGCAACAAATGTCCTGGGGGGGTCATTCCGTAACTTTGAAAACGATTATCACCCAGATAATCGCTCAATAATCGTCAATCACAGACGATTGTTTAAGTGAAGCAAGTAAAGTGATATGGCCGACATGCAAACAACTATTGATCTTACGTGAAGCAATGTCGAAAATATCGTCAAACGATAAACACTTCAGGGAATGAGTGCCCAGTTTTAAGAGCGCACTGTCTTGCATAAAATCATAAATTTTGCTCAGATCAAGCTGAACCATTGCTTGGCAGCGTAAAAACTGCTGGTCCAAGAAAAAACAAGTTGACGTCAGTCGTCCTGATCCGCAATTAGGAACCGAACACAACCAAATTGTAGTGCGCAACTGGAGCCAGTCAGCTCAGTATAGTCCGTACCAAATCAGTTGGCCAACGGTCGATTGCGCAGAGAGAGGATTTAATAGAAAATTAAGATATTTTAAAATAAATTTGAAGAGACCTGCGCAGTAGAATGGCGAACTGGTTTGGTTTGCACTAGTTTTCCAACGGTCGGTTGCGCAGAGAGAGGAATTAAGATTTAAGATATTTTAAAATAAATTTTAAGAGACATGCGCACTAGAATGGCCAACTGATTTGGTACGGACTATATCGTTAGTCAGTACCGGTCAAATAAACAATTTATTTGGACTGGTTTCTAAAAATTTAATATAAATCAAGTGGCCGCCCCAATTAACTAAGGAAAATGTCCCATTTTGCTGCCTTTTCCCCTTACTTTTTTGAGCGTCTCAAGCTTGGCCAATCAATGGCCTGAGGCTCGTTAGCGTACACTTTGTTTTTTTTTTTTCAAATAGCCCCAAAAAAAAAATTAATTCCAGAGGGGTCAAATCTGGATATTTCGGGAGTCCAGTCAATGTCAACATTTTTCTGATCTTTTGATTCGAGGGACTTTTTGGCCACATTTATGCGACGTGGATGGTCGGTTGGCAATATTCTTTGAGCAAATTGCACTTTATATGGAAACAAATGCAACTCATTCTTTAAAATGCGCCAAATTCTAAGGGCGGCAACACTCTTACCGCTTCTACCCGTTCATTGGGAGTTGGGACATCTTTAACTATCCCGTGGTCAACAAAATTCGACACCAAAAGACGAATAGTCTTTGGAGGTGGTGCTCGTTGGCAACGATATTCGATATGCGCCTTGATTTCACAAAATGTTCAATGTATCTATGTATACCATCATAAAAGATGGCACACTCTGTACATGGTCACAATTTAACCGCTTCCTTTCATATACTCCTAAAGGTTGAGATGAATCCTCATTTAGTTCAGAATTATGGAGTTATTATGCTCCTGGCTCAGGAGATTTGGATAGTGAAATACACCTAATGCATCTGTCGCCATTTTTAATCCAACTTTGGTATATTTTTATTTTTTTTGAAACTTACCCTCATAGCAGCGGGTAGGTATATTGGACTGAAAAAACAAAATAACGTATCAGAAGAGCCCAAATCGGAAGAGCTGGCTCTTCACTACAAATAAGATGAGGCGTTCTGGGAAGGGTTCCTTCAAAGCACCCATCGATGCCATAAAAGTGTGAGCACGCAGCTCCGTTCTGTTGGAATCAACTGTCCCCTAATTGCAATTCATCATGTCGTGGAAAACAACTAACATAATTACTTTCTCTGGGACGAGAAGCCCTTGAAATGCGTACCTTTGGGATTTGAAGTTGCGTTTCGAACGATCTCCAAATTGTACGGATGGTTATAAAGGTCGTTGTTAAAAAATCTCCTTCTGAACGATCGGAAAGTTCAAGGGCTTATGCTTGCCCGAGAAACGTCATGGAATTGCAAGACAATGCTACATTGAAGCGATTTCGAAAAATAACTCCCAACGGCAAAGACATGCTCCCTAAGTCTGTATTATTTTAACGCATAATGGCGACTTTCTGTGAAAGGGAAAACAACGTCAAATAAGACAACTCTCGCGCGTATTTCTAAAGGAAAATTTATATTTATTGAATATAATTGTTTTATTTAATTAGAATTGAAATCATATTCTACTGCAACACTTATCGATGTTCAATTAAAATAAATTGTATCCCAGTGTCTGCTCTGATACGCCTACCCTCGGTAAACCTAGACCCTCATTCCAACAGTTGATGCTACAACTTGAGCTCTCGTATATTGACTCTGCTCTTAAACCATAAACAAAACATCGACATAGGATACGCTTCATGTAGAATGTATGGTTTGTTTATGGACATAAATTAAACCCTTCACCATGTTTGACACACTGCCTAGGGTTTGGGAAATTCCTAAAATTACCACTTCCTTAGCCCGGCATTTTGTCAACGCACGAATTACTCACCCACGCTTCAAAATCACTCACCAATTTATTGAGACTGACTCATAAAACGAAACTCTTTTTTTTTCTCCCCCATTCAAAATGGTTCCTGGAGTCCCTTCAAATGCACACTTAAACGACACTAACAAGTGCCCCCTTTAGCCGAATTCAATGACACTAATGCTTGTAGAGTGGTGTTTGAATAGTGCCACGACTCCACTGTTTGTATGATCTTTCAAAGCCGCCTCTTCCAATTGATTGCGCGAACCGCCATGACCATGAATTGTTACTTCCCTTAGGCAAACACAATTATAGAAAGTTTTACAACCAAATACCCTCGAAAGGAATAAAATAAAACACGTGAATTGTAAACAGAAATACCTTATCGCGCGCTGTGTCAACTTTTTAAACGCAACGCATCCGATGAAAGATGGAACCTTCCGTAAGGGTTGTGTTCGTATGCCCTCTTGCGTGTAAACAACGCGCTTCGTCAGAATGTTTGTTTACACAAACCGATGACTTCTTCCACCTTCACTTTGGATCGGATCGGAGATTTCACTTTGTGATGTGATTCCATTGAAAGTGCCTAAATAAACAGCAGGGAAAAACATAACGCTGTAAAGGAGGCCAGGGCGGATGATAACATCCTTTCTCCACACGCGACTCATTAATGTGTTTCTATTTTAGTGGTTCATTCATTTGTTGTAATTTGTTTATTTGGTTACAATTTTTCACCACAGGAAATCGCACACATTCGAACTTGTATCGCTGCAACCGTGCAACGATTGATATTTCAAAACAAAAAAAAAACACACACACACACAAAAACACTTGACCCCACACCCAAGTGGAATCGATCTTCGATGATGGAAATGGGAAATCTCGAAATTTTCCATCTTGTATACATCCGATGGATGTGATAATTTATATAGTGGTGTGTATCTTTTTCCTTTAATGGGATGTTACTACCTCGATCAATCTATTGAGATTTGTTTTCCCCAGGGGAATACAAAAAAAAAAAGTAAACAAAATCTCCCCCTCCTCATCATCGGATCCTTGATTCATTGTTTAGATACAAAGATTGCAGATGATTCATTTAATGACCTTTTTCGTTTTCTGTTTTGATCGAGGAATTGTTTGGTTTAAGATTCAACGGAAAATTCAAAAAAAGGGCGGGAAATTTATTGCGTAACTTCCCCTCCATGGAGAGGGGGTTGTTTTGAGCGTTCCTTCTTTCGTCATTACGAACGAAGGGATTTACAGAGAATCGAGAATGGGAGGGAAGCCAGTTGGAATTTTTCTTTCGTCCGAAGCAGTGCGTATGGTTTTTTCATTTATTCGGGGCGTTTTTGTGAACAAAGAGTAACTTTAATATTTTTTTTTAAAGTGTTTTTTTTTTTTTTTGTATTCGTATATTTTACAAAAGAAATAAACAAACTTTAAGCTAGTTGCGCAGATAACACGGGAGATGTATTTTTTTTGTTTTGGATATTATAGTCATTAAATTTTGTGCAACGGATGTTTTCCTATTTTTGAAAGCGTTTTCAAGCCACATTTGAGTGTGTAGGTACAGCTGGAATGTGATATTGTAATTTTTGGGATAATAATTGTATAGAAAAGGTGTACTGTGGTTGTGTTTTAAAAAAGGTGCTTCCGTGCAGCTATTTCAGTGATAGGAAAATTAGAAATCTTCATATTTCGAAAAGTGCCTTCTTTAAGAAACCCAAGCTGGAAAGTGATATTTTTGAATTTCGTACATGACTAAACGATGTGTTATTGAACAAACAAAAAAATAGTTTTGTAAAATTTTGTAAACTGTACAATTATTTTGAACAAACTGATGCTATTCATTGTGATACGTACACTATTTGCAACAAGAGACCATACAATAACAACAAAAACTAAACAACTGGGATTATACGAATTTGATTTGGAAACTACTCAACTAATTTGTAAGTTTGAAAAAAATATTTTAATAACTTTTACGCTCTTAAGTTAATTTCATATGTTAGATCTTACTTGTGTTTATAGCCCATTGCACTTTCTTTTAATTCTAATTTGACTTAAACTAATAGCGTTTTTGATTATGCAAAAAAATTGATTTATATTTTATGTGAAGAACTTCGTTTTCCATTGGAGAAAAACTGATCTTTTTCTACCTTACTTCAGTTTAAAATTTTTATTTCGATTGTGGGTAGTGGATGCAAATTATGTTTACTTATGTCAAGGAAATTATTAAAAAATTTCAAATTTGAAAATAAGAACTCACAAAAAAACATTCTACAGAAATTATTAAACAAAATATTTTTGTATACAGTGAAATCTCCCTTTGGCGTTCAGCCATGGAGCAGAATGTTTTTGTCCGCTTAACCCATTTATTCCCATGGTTGCGTTAACGCAACATTGAACAAAATATTTTTTTTCGACCATAAAAGTTAAAATTTCTGATTTGATTTCTGTGCTATTGCGTTTAGGAATATCTCAACTTTAAGAAAATTATTTTTAGTACGCGTAATAGCTCTTGGACTTTTCGTTACATCTTAAATAAAATTGTCAAATTTCCGACAAAAAACATACATAGTTTATAAATTCCCTATAAATAAGTGTTTTTCCAATTTTTATAGTTTGAATTATGTTTTGTATAAAAAGTACTATAAATAACAGTTATTTGATCAAAAGAAAAAAACATTTAGTTATAGTTAGTACTTTTAATCGAGCTTGAATAGTAACGTTGCAAAAACGCAACATTGGGACAAACGACGAAATTTAGTAGGCTTTGAAAAATTTTCGAGTTTGAAATTTTTGTGTCAAAAAGTGTTAGTGATTTAAATTATTTGTGTTACTTTTTTGCTGAGTAGTGCAAGTACAGTGTTTGTTGTAAAAAAAAGAATAAAAATAGATTAAGTTCATCTGAAAATTGGCTTGAAGTTTGGAAACATTTTACAAAATGGTGTGTACCTACAATAATATATTACGAAAATGATATTAATACATATATATGTTGTTTTTATATTGGTAATTGTTTTAGAGTAACATGAAATATCGCAATGATCCCAAAAGTCCTTTGACTTTAAGAGAACTTGAAGCAATTGTAGAAGACTTTGATCTGAATGAGGAAATAAATATTTGTTACATTCCACTCAAAGTTGATGATCTAAAAAAAAAACAAAAAAACAAATTTTTGGCGCAACAGGCTCGTTAGTACCCAGGGCCTAGCTTTCTCACAACCATTCATGTGTGCGTCTGTACTTCTTGCACGATGGCGGGACCTCCTGTTTTATGCCGACTCCGAACGGCTATGTTGAGATAAGCTATTCTTGACAATTGATACTACTCGGATGATTTGTCAGTTCACCACGAGAGGAGGGCCAGTGAAAAATCATTTAGGTGTTGCTACGGCTGGGAATCGAACCCAGACCTTCTGCGCGGCGGTTCATCGCACTAACCATCGCGCCACTGAGCCCTCAGTTGATGATCTAACGGACGAAGAGAACTTTGATGATGACGTTATAGGCGGGACGGAAAGTTTGCCTTCGGATGTAGTGGGAACCTTTTTGATATTTAACTCTGGTAATGAGGTAGAAATGGATGGTAATATGCACCACGAGGTTATTAAGGATTCATCAAGCAAATTACCAAGAGTTGAAGATGTTACTTGGTGTAAAACACCGATTGACTACGAGACTAGTGCTACGTCAAATGAAGAGGCTAGCATAAAGAAAATTGAAGAAGATCTACATGGAAAGACCGTATTTGATTTCTTTCGTCTAATGTTCGACGAAAATATTATGGAGTGTATTATAACAAACTCCATAAAATATTCAAGGGATAAGAACCGCCCTCAGTTTTGCTTGGATACAAGTGACCTGGAAATTTTTCTTGGAATATTGATTCTAAGCGGATATCACACACTTCCACAAGTAAAACTTTACTGGTCATCTGATGAAGATAAAGGGGTTCCAATTGTTAAAAATGCAATGTCTCGAAACAGATTTTTTGAGATCAAGCAAAACATCCATGTGGCAGATAACACTCAATTGGATCTGGAGGACAAATTTGCGAAACTGCGTCCGCTGTTTAATCTTTTGAACAACAATTTCTTGAAGTATGGTATCTTTTCCCATCACTTGTCAATAGATGAACATATGGTGCCTTACTTTGGCCGTCATTCGGCGAAAATGTTCCTAAAAGGAAAGCCGGTACGCTTTGGGTTCAAGATATGGCGTTAACGCAAAATCCCAAAAGTAGGAGTGGCAGATTGAAAAAAAAAAAAAAACTAAAATGCAAAATGCTTACAAGCACTCAATAAAGTGGTTATGAATTCAAATATTGGCGTTTTACTGAATATTTATGGTAGTGGTCCTAAATGGGTTAAGGGAGTTGTTCGTTTAAGGAAAATCAAACAAAAACACTAATTTTAAAAAATAAGAGAAAAATTAGAAAATACCGATTTACTTTGATGCACGTCGACCTAAAAGATCTATTGTGCTTGCAGTCAGATGTTTTTTAAGGTCAGTAGCGCTTCTACTTTCCTAATGTAGCTGATAATACGTTCAGCCAAAAGAAATCACTCGGCAGTGCATGCTATTACAAAATTGATTTCGGATGTTATCTCAACGCCAAAAGATGTACTTGTACAGCTGCCTGTCTAGTGGATATCGAAAAAGCTTTTGACACGGTTTGGATTGACGGGTTAATTTACAAACTTATTCGATATGAATTTCCATCTCATCTTACAAAGATGATAGCATCCATGCTATACGGAAAGAAATTTGTTGTAACAGATAGAGAATACTCGACACCTGAAGTTTTTAATGTCCATAATGTTCTACTTCAAGGCACAGTAACTGCTCCACAGCTCTTCAATATCTACATTTCTGATATACTTAGGGAACTCGATAATTCATTGGCATTTGCCGACGACGCATACAGTGTAATGCAAGCGGCTTAAAAATTGAAGACATCGAAATCCAACTTCAAAGCAAGTTTGATAGGTTTTAAGCTTTCCGCTCAGAATGGAAGCTTAAAATAAACTATACGAAATGTGAAACCATACTGTTCCGCACCCCAATAAGACGCGGTAATTCAGATTTGAGACGCAACTGGAGAAATCTCAAAATAACGAGTTCAAATGGTCTTCGGATCGAGTCGAGGACCGTGGTAAAATATTTAGGTGTTCATTTGGATAAGTTTCTGTATCACAATGAGCACATAAATATTCAATTAGACAAGGCAAGAGCGGCATTCATGTCGCTAAAAAGCCTGTTTTTTTCCAACTATCTTAGATGATGACCTGTTAGGTAGCCTACTCAGTTTTTGATATCGTGCCTGCGAAGAGTACTATCTTGTTGGTATCTGTTTTGAAGGGCTAATGAATAGGTCTTTTGGCATGTCTTAGGCCTGGGATGTTCTCCCAGTATGATTAACATTTGTTTTGTTCCCAGCTTTTTTAAAGCCAGATTTATGGCTGATTTTGGGATTGCACAGAAGCTTTTTCTTCGTTCCTTTAATCGCCTTATGTCCGGGGAACCACCATAACCTGGTTTTGTTCCTGGAACTAAGTGTTTGGAGGGAATTAAAGTAGTGTAGTACTGATTTGGAGTCAATAATGTTTGAGGTAAGGGCTTTTATAGATGCTTGACTGTCTGTGAATATATGGATGTTGGCGCCTTTAATACCTGAATTGTGTATTAGGTTTGTGCATTCTTTGAGGGCATGGAGGATGGAGCTCTGCTTGATATACAATGGGTTTTTTTCCCCATCGGTTCCGATTTGGTCCATGGATACCAGCTCCTACCCCTGACTCCATTTTAGAACCATCCGTATACCACTTTAGGCCGTTTTGGCAGTTTGATGGGTTATTGCTAACCCATGCTTCTCCGGTTGTGATCTTCGTTGATAATCTTTTGTTGAAGCATAGTGTGTTTGGTAAGCCGTCTGTAACCGCACAGATCATGTCAAGTTTCTGGAAGTTTGGATAGTAGTTCATTTAATTCTGGGTGATTGGTAAAGTTTAACTCTTCCGCTTGTATCAAACTGGCTGAGCTGCGAATTGCCACTTTTTATATAAATGGGCGTTTATCCTATTAAGGCTTCTATAGCCGCAGTGGGACAGGTACGCATGGCTCCGGTAGTGCCCAGACAGGCAAGCCGTTGTACCTTCTTTAATTTATTTATAGTTGTTTTTTGGGTGACTTTGTTCCACCATACTTTTGAAGTGTATGCTATAATGGGCCTGACCATGATCGTGTAGATCCAGTGTGTGGTCTTTGGAGAGATTCCCCAGGTTTTACCATACATGTTTCGTCAAGCCCAGAAAGCTTTGGTTGCTTTTTGAATTTTGTTGTTTATGTGGGAGTTCCAGCGTAGTTTTTTTGTCGAGGATCACTCCACGATTTTTACTTCGTTGGAATACTCAATGTATGTATCATTAATTGAAATTTGGGTAAGACTTAATTTTCTCCTTTCCGTAAAGGGGACAATGATCGCCTTGCTATGGCATGTAGGTCAACCAAAAGTTGAACAGCTTCACCGTCATTTTTCTTGCCCACAAAATTTTTTAAATGTTCAAATGAAGTGTTTGCTTCTTGGTAGGAATTAATAGATGTTCCCATCAGGTCCTGATTCTCTTCCTCAGATTCACTACCAGACGCGTTGATTTCAACAGGAACTGCAGTATTTTTTGTGGCATCATGTCAAAGTCATCTGCCACATTTACATTTTCATCCATCAATACAAAACTTTCAGGTTCTCCATCTTATCTGCATTCATGAAGGAGCTTTTGAAATTTCCTTTAAATTTGCTCGAGGCAAGTCATCTTCTGGATCGAATTCACTGTCCTCCAAATTCAAACATTGTTTTAAACATTCTGGTTTTGGAGAATGTTTGAATTTGGAGGACAGTGAATTTGATCCAGAATTCCAAGCTCCTTCATAAATGCAGATTAGGTGGTGAACCTGATGACTGTTTTTGCTGTTTTCTGCTGTTTCTGGGCTGGCCGCTGGCACGCATGTCTTTTTCCATTACGTGAAAAAAATTTGATATTCGCTGTAGACTGCAACTTGAAAAAAATACCGTTTCCAAAATGATCAGCGTGATGCCATGTCAAACCTGCTCTGGTGTCCGTCTAAGAGATAATATTTTGTCATTCATACGTGAAATTTCTGTCCGTGTCCGTCCAATGGAGTGTCCGTCCAAGAGAAACTGAAAACAATGCAACTTATATGGAGCAATTTCCGTACAAAAAAAATGTGTCCGCCTAAGGGAGGTATCCGTAAAGGGAGATTTCACTGTATTAGGGAACAAAATCTTATATCATACTTTTTTAAAAAATGAGGTCATCGATGTTTTTGCATTGAGAACGGGCCGAAAATGTGCTCTCAAAATTTTTCGAAAATCGACCTAAAGGAAAAATATGCTTTTCAAAATTCTTCACTTTTTCTATTCTGCTTGACAAAAATGGTAAAAGTTGATTGAAATTCTAGAAGTTAATCGAAATTCTAGACGTTAATCCTGACTTAGAAAAAAAAAAGTGATTTTTTCAGCCTTCTTTACAAAAATTCTGCATTCCTAAAGGGTGGTCGTTGGACCACGTCGAGACCTCTATCCGATCGTCCATATTTTTAACGACTCTGAGACATAATTGAGGTTAAATGTAGTCGATGTGCCGAACTATCTCATCCTTTGCTCTTGAATTGTTCTTGGCTTATTGACTTACTGTTTCGTATTGAGCGAAATAGAAAAAAAAGCTGTTGAGTTTGAAAAAGTTGTTCTCAAACATGTACGAATTAAACGTTACCGAGGAATAAATTGGCAATGTTGGTAAATGAAACTCGTAGTAAAAAACGTTATAAACTTTATGTTTTATTTAGACTGCTACTCTGACAAAGGGTGATCGAAGAGTAATCAAAATTCAAATATTGAGTTAACATGAAATGTTCTAGCTGTGTTTATGAAAAACAGCTGTTTGAAAATTGGGTCATTGGCCCTTATCAATTGTATTACTTGATATGCCTATGTAGTGGTGCAAAATTACATGAATACATTTTAACTTTATAATTTACAATACACATATACAATGCTCTTCTTTCCTTAGAATTCTAAACAATTTTTTGTATGCCTAGTTGATAGAGTGAGAGGTCTGAGTTGTCTCACTTGCCAAGTAGTGTAACCCTTTAGACTGCGTTGTGGTTAGAAGAGCATCTCCCACATTGTCGCCTTAACCATCTTTTAATTTGACAGTTCGTGATTTTGTTTCGTCGGTGTGGTGTGGTGCTCGTGTTAATTATTTTCAATTAAATGTTTTGGTTCCAAAGTGATTTGTGTATTGAGGCTAGTTTGCTGGTAATGTAGAATACACTTGGGATTCTTCACTGTGCATTCTAGCAACCAGCCCAATCCACAATCACATCGTCATCTAGTGTGCAGTGAATTCCTTTGGCATATGTTGGATATCCAACATACTCCCCGCCTTGGACATGATGTTCAACGTGTTTTCCTTCTAATGTTTTTGAGGTTGTGGATCGGTCACTGCTGTTGTTTCATCCCCTTTTGTGATTTGCCCTTATTGTTGTTGCTCGGATGTCAATGTTGTTGAAGTGTTTACCGGGAAAGATACAAATTTGTATTAGTTTTGTTTTCTCAAAAATTTTATGTAAAATAAAAATGTATGCAATAATTAGCTGTTAAGATGGCTATCCATTAATTTAGTGGTTATTCTTGCATCGTGGATGATGTTTTTTTTTTTGGAATTCACTTATAGTCTATATTTTTTTTTGTTTGATTACAATGAACCTTTTTTGTTTGATTACAATGAACCTTTTTTGTTTGATTACAATGAACCCTCCGTGACGTTCGACGAATTTGTACCCGGCAAGGGGGATAATTTCGCGATTGGACGTTTGAGGATACCCTTTTCTGTCCTGATAGTCACTACGCGAGTGAGACCGTCTGCACCGGGATGCAGTTCAATTACCCGCGCGAGAACCCACGACGACGGCGGAAGATTATTCTCCTTAACCAGGACGATGTCTCCGGTTTTAATGTTTGGCAGTTGTTGAAGCCATTTTGGTCGTTGCTGAAGCAAATGAAGGTACGTCGTACTCCACTGCTTCCAAAACTCCTGTGTTAGGCGTTGTATATACCTCCACCTATCCAGATTGGTAATTTTCTTCTCCATTAAATTCCTATCGGGCAGTGTGATGAGCGGAGCTCCGATTAAAAAATGTCCTGGAGTGAGAACCGCCAGATCATTCGGATCGGAAGTCATTGGACAGAGCGGCCTTGAATTGAGGCATGCCTCGATTTGTGCGAGTAGTGTCCCATACTCCTCGAATGTGAGTCTCGAAGCACCTATTGTCCTTTTAATGTGATGTTTTATGGATTTTACACCAGCTTCCCACAGCCCCCCAAAATGTGGAGATGATGGCGGGTTGAAGTGCCAGTTGGTTCCTCTTGCTGCTAGACTTGCTGCCACTTCTGCTGACCACTCGTTGGAAATGTGTTTGCTCTCCTTGTTAAGTTCAGTGCTTGCCCCCTTAAAGTTTGTGCCACAGTCACTAAACATATTGGAACACATGCCTCTTCGCGCGACGAACCTCCTAAAGGCTGCTATGAACGCTGCTGCGGTGAGTTCGCTGACTACTTCAATGTGGATTGCCTTGGTAGCTAGACAAACGAACACAGCAATGTAACCCTTTGCGATTTTGTTGCATCTCCCCTTCCAGAGCTTAATCTCAATGGGTCCCGCGTAATCCACCCCCGTGTTTGTGAACGGCCGTGCAATCTCAATTCGTTCACTTGGAAGACTTCCCATCAGTTGTTGCTGCATTTTGGCGTTGTAGCGATGGCATCGGACACATTTGTGGATCGTTGATTTGACTAGCCGCTTGAGATTGGTGATCCAGTATTTGCTTCTGATCTCTGCTATCATCATCTGTTGTCCTCCATGAAGCGTTCGTTGATGCACATCGTTGACGACCAACTTAGTGAAGTGATGGGACTCAGTGAGGATAATTGGATGTTTCCTGTTGAATGACATGGGTGAATTGGTTAGACGCCCTCCTACGCGCAATAAGCCTTGATTATCGAGAAATGGGTTTAAGTTGAGGATGCGGCTATCCTTACTTATCATTTTGTTTTCCCTCAAGGAGCATATGTCATTTGGAAATAGTTCCATTTGGACAAGTCTGATGAGCTGATTTTGCGATGCATCTAACTCATCCGATGTGATTGGATGACTTGCCAATGGCCTTGCTATGTTTCTGAGATACTGGAAGTATCTTCTCCATATCGTGGCACTGCGTACAAGTCGATTCAAGTTTGAATACCTTTTAAGATACTCATCGTTGATGGTAGCACACTGACATGTAGATTGTGCGAGGCTCACATGTAAGTTTGTTAGTTTTTTACACACTGACCCCTGGTTTTGATCATTTATCTTTTCCCTTTTTGTTTCCAGATCCGTTTCGCATGTGGTTTGATCAGGACATTTATCAAGGGAAAAGTTTTGAAGAAATTGTGGCCCATGCCACCACATGTGGCTGTGAATAAGTTCCTGTGGTAACAAACCTCTTGAGCCAATATCTGCTGGATTTGCCTTTGTACCAACATGTCTCCAAACATTACTGTTTGTTAGAGTTTGGATTTCACTAACCCTGTTGGCTACAAACGTCGTACGAGTTGACGGATTTCCTCTGATCCACGCCAGTGTTATGGTGGAGTCTGACCATGCAAATATTTCTGCTTCATCAATTTGCATTGCCGTTTTTACTCGGTGCAACAGTTTGGCTAATAGCTGTGCTGCGCAGAGTTCAAGCCGTGGTAAAGATACGCACTTGATGGCTTTTGGCGCAACTCTTGTTTTGGCTGCTACCAGATGTATGTGCTCGTTACCGTCGGTGACAATGCGAGCATATATCACGGCCGCATAGGCCTTTTCTGATGCATCGCTAAAACCGTGTAGTTGCACCTGTGCTGAGTTTGTGTACTCAATCCACCTCGGTATTTCGACGTTCTGAAAAAAATTAAATCCTTTCCTCAACTCTACCCACTGATGCTCAATTTCTGGAGAGATTGGTGAGTCCCACGCATATTCCTTGAGCCACAGTTGCTGCAGGATTAATTTTGCCTTTATGATACACGGAGCAATCCATCCCAGCGGATCAAATAATCGGGCTATATCTGCAAGTATTGATCTCTTTGTAAACCTTGTCACCTCAGGTATGTTTATTTTGAATGTAAACACATCTTTAGCTGGATGCCATTGAATCCCAAGTGTTTTGATGGCATCTGGTGATTCAAAATTTAAGGGCAGATTTATTTCCCTTTCACTTTCAGGAACCCTTTCCAAAACCCTTGACGAATTGCTGGCCCATTTTCGCAAAGGAAAACCAGCTGATCCAAGGACTTCCAGAAGATCCCTTTGTGTTTTAATGGCCTCGTTTTCGTCATTCGTGCCGTAGATGAGGTCGTCGACGTAAAATCCCTCCGTTAGTATCTTCGTCACATGAGGATACTTGTGTTCCACATCTGATGCCAGTTGATGCAGTGTTCGGACAGCTAAATATGGGGCCGATGCAGTTCCGAATGTTACCGTATTTAGCGAATAAGTCCTTATTTGCTCATCTGGTGAGTTTCGCCATAATATCTGTTGATATGGAGTGTCATCCGCTGCCATCCAAATCTGCCTATACATCATGCTAATATCTGCCACTAGTGCCACTTTGAACTTCCTCCACTTTGTGATGAGATCGATTATGTCGGGTTGCAACCTCGGTCCGACCATTAGACAGTCGTTAAGCGATATTCCGTTGGACGTTTTGCATGATGCATCGAACACCACACGCAGTTTTGTGGTACTGCTCGCCTCCTTAACGACCGCGTGATGTGGAAGGAAGTAATGTTCACCTGTATCATTGGGTCCCATGACCTCCTTCATGTGACCTAATGTGGCGTACTCGTGGATGCATTTAGTGTACGCCTCCTGCAATTTTTTGTCAGATAAAAGTTTTCTTTCAATCTGAAAAAATCTTGCCATGGCAGCCCTTCTTGAATTCCCCAGGGTTGGGCGAATTCCATCCTTAAATGGAAGTTGAACTTCATACCTTCCATCTTCCTTTCGTTGTACTGATTGTACGAAATGCTGTTGACATTTTTGTTCCTCCGGTGACAGTTTCCTGTCATCAAGGTCTTCTTCAATTTCCCAGAATTGCCTGAGTTGTGCTTCTAAGGAGCTGAAGTGATTCTGGACACTGAAACACGTAATGTTTGGAGTTGATGTTGTTTTTCCTGTCAATATCCATCCAAATTCTGTTTTTTGTGCAACTGGGGACCCTTCCTGTCCCTTTACTAAACCGTCAAGAATAATTGAAGAGTACACATCTGCTCCTAGCAATAAATCGATCTTACCAGGCATATGATAAGCAGGATCAGCTAGTGGAAGATTTTGCAGATGACTCCACTCCCCTTGAAGCGGATGGGTAGGCAGGGTTGTAGTCAGCACAGGTAAGACAAATGCTGATACCCCAAGCGAAAATGCTGCGTTGGTGAACGAATGCAGGCTAAAGTTGACTTGGTATTTGGAACTACCTGTTGGATTTTTTCCAAGACCTGTTACCCTAGCAGATACATTTTTCCTTTTTAATTTGAGAAGCTGGGTGGCATTCTCGGTGATAAATGTGGCCTCTGACCCGGTGTCTATAAAAGCCCTTAGAGTGCACTGCTTTCCATTTTCTGCATAGACCTTGACTAATGCAGTCGCTAACAATGTTTTGGACAGCATTTGATTAAAATGCGCACTAAATTGGTGAGAAGTGCTTGGATGTTCCTGTACGGGATTGAGCGGGATTGGTTGATTTATAGGATTTTGTACAAAGTGGGCTTGTGGATTATATTGTGGGCTATTTTGGTTGTGGTATTGGGGATATTGTTGGTGGTTTTGAACTTGTGTTGAGTTCACTCCCTGTTGTGCTTCCATGTGCAGTAACGTATGATGTTTGTTCCCGCATTTCTGACATCTGTTACTGCTGTTACAAACAGAAGAATGATGGTCGTAACCTAAACAATTACCACAAACACCATTCTTTTTTGTGATGTCCGCTCTGGTTTTAGTGTCCATTTGTATAAACCTTTTGCAATGCCTCAACCCATGTGCTGCCTTGCAAAGTCGGCATCGGAATTGCTTTATGGGTTGCGGCGAACTTAATTGGCAAGAGGCTGCTGTCGTTTTCCTAAAAGACTGTGTGTGCATTGATTGTTTTGGTTGTCCATTTAGTTCTGAAATATTTTCGAGTGAACTAAATCTGCCTTCAATGAACGATATGAAGACCTTCCACTCAGGAAGACGCTTGGAGGTGCCAAGCTTTTCTTCCCAATCTCGTTGTGTCTGGGGTGGCAATTTATGAAATGTTAAATAAATTAAAATGGCGTCCCATGTTTCAACTGCTATTTCGAGATTAGCAAGAGCATGAATGCATTCGATGCTGGTATCATGCAGCGATTTCAACCCAGCAGCCGTTTCACAGTGTAGTTTACTCTGCTCAACTAACCGCCTCAGTTGGGTATTCACCAGTTTGCGCTTGTTTTGATACCTGTCTGTGAGAATTGTCCACGCTGAGGCGAAACTCTTTGCATCGATTGGAAGGTGTTGGATTAATCGAGCAGCTTCCCCACAAACCGAAGTTTTCAAATACTGTAGTTTTTGTATTTCAGATA
Organism: Rhingia campestris; assembly: GCA_932526625.1. NCBI lineage: Eukaryota > Metazoa > Arthropoda > Insecta > Diptera > Syrphidae > Rhingia > Rhingia campestris. Next base: position 40,263,722 of record OW052184.1, on the reverse strand, counting down.
GTTCGTTGTTATTTCGAATTAAACTATCGAATAAATTAAAAAATTCAGACCAATCTTCAAATTTGCCCGAAAAAGGATTTATGTGGATTCTTTGAAGACGTATGTCTGAAGACGCAGACTTTGTGGTGTTCATGTGAGAGGTATCTAATGTGCTGGTATGTTCTTGAACCAGCACGTCAGTCTCATCATGCAACTGTCCACTAAATGTGAAATAAATTCTCTTAATTTTACAGAATATTTCATCCTGAATGTACTTTTCTTTTAGTGGATCAGCGGAACTTTCGATTATTGTCGAATGACATTTTTTCGCCCGTTTAAACATTTCGTCGATATCCGATAAACACGCGATTAAATACCCCCTTGACTTTCGCGACGCCTCATCTTTTTTGAATTCTTCAAAATCCCGATTAATGTTCAATAAAATGTCCTCTTGGGTCTCGATAGTTTTCGCTACTTTCGACATTATAATTATTATTTTTGAGTCTCACAGCACTTTTCTTAGGGGTGAATTATTTTGTAATTCTTCACTTAGTTTAATAATTATTTTTATTTTATTAAAGTAATAAAAAAGGAGAATTTTAGAAGAATTCCTACCTTTGTTCTGCTTTTTATGATTGCTGCAACCGCTATTCAACAGTAGTATTGTTCTTCCCGTTGTCCGTTGTGACCGCTTCTGGTCCGCTTACACCGGTACTTGTCCTGGTAACTGATGATTGCTCCGTTGGATGTTGTTCCGCTTTTCGCTTTCACCGTTGGTTCCGGTTTTGATGATTCGTTGGGTACAGTGGCCGATTCGACAGACAGTCCGTCTTTGATCGGAAACGTATATTTGCACTGGATAGATAATCCAGCTATACTTAATCCACTGTACACTTTTTATTTTTACTGATTCGTTGGGTACTGTGGCCGATTCGATAGACTGTCGGTCTTTTATCGGAGACGTATATTTGCACTGGATAGATAATCCAGCTATACTTAATCCACAGTACACTTTATCACTAAACACTTTGCACTGTTAACACTCAGAAAAAAGGCAAAACTCTTTCTTTATCCTCAAAGGACTCGAAGGACCATGTTTCGTATTGAGCGAAATAGAAAAAAAAGCTGTTGAGTTTGAAAAAGTTGTTCTCAAACATGTACGAATTAAACGTTACCGAGGAATAAATTGGCAATGTTGGTAAATGAAACTCGTAGTAAAAAACGTTATAAACTTTATGTTTTATTTAGACTGCTACTCTGACAAAGGGTGATCGAAGAGTAATCAAAATTCAAATATTGAGTTAACATGAAATGTTCTAGCTGTGTTTATGAAAAACAGCTGTTTGAAAATTGGGTCATTGGCCCTTATCAATTGTATTACTTGATATGCCTATGTAGTGGTGCAAAATTACATGAATACATTTTAACTTTATAATTTACAATACACATATACAATGCTCTTCTTTCCTTAGAATTCTAAACAATTTTTTGTATGCCTAGTTGATAGAGTGAGAGGTCTGAGTTGTCTCACTTGCCAAGTAGTGTAACCCTTTAGACTGCGTTGTGGTTAGAAGAGCATCTCCCACATTGTCGCCTTAACCATCTTTTAATTTGACAGTTCGTGATTTTGTTTCGTCGGTGTGGTGTGGTGCTCGTGTTAATTATTTTCAATTAAATGTTTTGGTTCCAAAGTGATTTGTGTATTGAGGCTAGTTTGCTGGTAATGTAGAATACACTTGGGATTCTTCACTGTGCATTCTAGCAACCAGCCCAATCCACAATCACATCGTCATCTAGTGTGCAGTGAATTCCTTTGGCATATGTTGGATATCCAACACTTACAGTTTTTCTTTTAAATATCCCCAAAGAAAAAAGTTCAACGGCGTCAAAACAACATGATCGTGGCGGCCAATTAACATCGCCAAGACGTGAGACAACACGACCATTGAAATTCTCGCGCAAAAGAGCCATTGTTTCGTTGGCTGTGTGGCAAGTAGGACCATCCTGTTAGAAGCACACGTCCAGGTCCATATCCTCAATTTCTGGCCACAAGAAGTATGTTATCATCTCGTGATAGCGAACACCATTCACGGTAACTGCTTGGCCGACCTCATTTTCGAAGAAGTAATGCCCGATGACGCCGTCAGCCCATAAATCGCACCCAACAGTCACTCTTTGGTGATTCATCGGCTTTTCAACAATCACTCGTGGATTCTCATTTGCCCAAATGCGAAAATTCTGTTTGTTAACGAATCCACTGAGGTGAAAGTGTGTCTCATCGCTGAAGATGATTTTCTTTCTAAAGTCACTTCTGTCACCAACCATTCGGCATATTGACGACTCTTGCAATGGTCAGTAGGCTTCGGCTCAATTGAATCTTGTAAGTGTGTAAAATCAAATCTTTATTCAAAATTCGCATCAGTGATGTTCGTGAGATGTTGGGCACGACGAAGAGTCAAGGTTGACGACTCTTCTGCCACACTATAGCGAACAACAGCAATGTTTTCCGCAAAACGAACTGGGCGAGCCTGCACAGGAGTTTTCACAATTCCTACAGACCCGGTTTGCTGAAATTTGTGCACAATTCTCCCGATTGTGGACAAATTTGGTCGATTATGCTGACCAACAAAATCACAAAGTGCACCAAATCAAATGCTTGAATGCTTATTTTCGTAAAACTTGACGTTAAGGTGTGAATCACAATTAAAATCGTGCATTATGGTGGGACCACCCTATATAATTAAAAAAAAAAAACTGGTGTTTTGATATGTTTACATTGGGAGCGGGTTGAAATTATGTAACGGGTGATTTTTTAAGAGTTAAGTTTTTTTCAGGTTGGCAGCACTGGTTAGTAATGGCGTCCAAACGTCATCTGTCAAAGTGAAAAGTTTTCAGTACCTATACTCTGCCATTTAATCATGGAAAGACTTACAAACGAGCAACGATTGCAAATTATTGAAATTTATGATCAAAATTCGTGCTCAGTGAAAAATGTGAAAATCCGCTGTTTTATCGAAAAATTGTGTTCAGCGATGATGCTCATTTCTGGCTCAACGGATACGTATATAAGCAAAACTGTCACATCTGGAGTGGTCAACAGCCACATGCCATACTAGAATTACAGATGCATCTCAAAAAACAACTGTTGGTGGCATCATCGGCCCATTTTTCTTCACAGACGACCGTGGAAGAAACGTTACCGTCTACGGCGAACGATATCGAGCCATGATATGCGACTTTTTTTTTGCCCCAGTTGGCTGAGTTGGACTTGGTTGACATGTCGTTTCATAAAGACGGTGCCACATGCCACACAGCTCGTGAACCAATGGAAATGTTGAAGGATGAATTTGGTGAGCAGCTTATCTCCCGAAATGGCCTGCGAGTTGGCCGCCAAGATCATGCGATTTAACGCCTCTTGATTATTTCTTGTGGGGTTATGTAAAGTCTTGGACAAGCCGAACACGATTAAAGCCTTACAGGGTAACAAAACATGCGTAATTCGTGGAATACAAGCCGAAATGCTCAAAAAAGCATTGAAACGGAGCCGCGGACAGCATTTACATAAAGTTGTCTTTAAAACGTAAATGGCAAAGGCCTATTTACAAATACAAATACAAATTTTTGGCGCAACAGGCTCGTTAGTACCCAGGGCCTAGCTTTCTCACAACCATTCATGTGTGCGTGTGTACTTCTTGCACGATGGTGGGACCTCCTGTTTTATGCCGACTCCGAACGGCTAAGTTGAGATAAGCTCTTCTTGACAATTGATAATACTCGGATGATTTGTCAGATCATCACGAGAGGAGGGCCAGTGAAAAATCATTTAGGTGTTGCTACGGCTGGGAATCGAACCCAGACCTCCTGCGCGGCAGTTCATCGCACTAACCATCGCGCCACTGAGCCCTAGGGCCTATTTATCGATCACAATAAAAATTTTGAATATTTGATGCAAAGTTGAGTGATTTATTCGATTTAAAAAAAAACTTCGCTTAAAAATCACCCGTTACTTTGGAAAAAAGTGTATTAGTGTGTTGACATTAGTAGGAGGTCTAAATTGTGGATTCAACATTTCGGAGAATTCTGCCAAAAAAGTTCTCTTTTTAAAAATTCAGCTTTTTTAAAAATAGTCAATATTTTATGTAGGTTTTTTGTTTAACATGCGAATATGTTTGAAAAGTATTTTTCAATTTCGTCAACAAATAATAATATGTACATACAAGGTGGCGCAAAAATAACCTTCCGATGTTTTTTGGCTGTCATTTAAAAAAAAAATGAATAACTTTGATTCTTCTTGTGGATTATTTTTATTTGGTCTTTTAATTTTTTTTACATCAAGTCGAGAATATGATGTCATGTAAATGGCCGCCGCCACAGTTGATTGTCATTTGAGCCCTTTTTATGGCATTTTCCATCACTTTGGCCAAAACTTCCGGCGATAGGTCCTCATATTCTTGACGGATATTGTCTTTAACAGCTGCAAGAGTCTGAGTCGTGTTGACATAAACCCGCGTCTTCAAAAAGACCCACAAAAAGAATTCTGGAGCGGTCAAATCAGGCGATCTTGCTGGCCAGTGCAAATCGCCAAAACGGGAGATTTGGCGCCCGGGAAATGCATTCTTCAGCATATCGGTTGTGGCACGTACAGTGTGTGCCGTTGCACCGTCCTGTTGGAACCACATGTTTTCCAATCCCAATTCATCAAGTTGCGGCAAAAAGAATTCGTTGATCATTGCTCTGTAGCGCTCACCATTCACAGTAACCGTTTGGCCCGCGACGTCTTCGAAGAAAAAAGGTCCGATGACTCCTCCAGCGAAAACAGCACATCATACAGTGACTTTGAGCGGGTGTAATGGCTCTTCGTGGGTTACACGCGGATTTTCAGTGCCTCAGAAGCGTAAATTTTGCTTATTTGCGTACCCGCTAAGATGGAAATGAGCCTCATCACTCATGATTATTTTTTGATGAAAAATCATCTTCCTCTTGGTGGTGATTAAGGATGGCTTGAGCGTATGTTAGACGCGATTGGCGGTCAGCAGCTAACAGCTGATGCACCGTCTGGACTTTGTACGGAAACATCTTCAAATCATGTACCAAAATTCGCTGTAAAGACCGTCGACTGATACCCATTTGCGTGGCACGTCGTCTGGTCGATGTCGACGGCGCTTCCATGACATCTTCGGCTACAGCAGCAATATTCTCTGCAGAACGGCTACTCCGGGGTCTGCCACGCCTGGCATCATCTCGTGTTGTGCCAGTCTCTTCGAGGCGAGCGGCTAAACGTCGCAGTGTTTCACCAGTAGGCGTTGGCCGGCTAGGAAATCTGCGACGAAATTCACGTCACAATTCATCGGTCACCGACCGATTATTGCTCAAATAAATAGTCACCAATATTCCGCGTTCTGGAGCAGTGTAGCGTAACATTGTTTAATAACGTGTATTTCGCATATGTTTACTACACAAATGTCAAAACAGAACTGACATTAGGGACTAATCGCAAAATTTATAGCATTTTCTGATAGGAGGATTACTTTTGCGCCACCTTGTATATCTATATTATGTGTAATCTATCGAATAATGCCATAGGTATATCACTTTCAAGAATTTTTTTTTAGCAATTAACCGTCATACATATTCGTGTTGTTTGGTCAATTTTATTTGATACGCATCTGTAGGGTGCGCCATCTTTTATCTCGGTATGAGAATATTGAATAACTTAAAAAAACAACCGATTTCATATGGTTTTATTTTTCCAATTTATTTTAAATAGTTTTTGATATCAATCAAATGGCCGCCTAAAATTCGAATATCTCGGGCTCTATAGCCATCATTTCGGCACGAATGTTTGCCTTCAATTCGTCAATGGCCTGAGGTTTGTTGCGGACACTTTGCTTTTCAAATAACTCAACAAGTCTGGTGGCTCAAATCTTGAGATCTTTGTGACCAGTCAACTTCGCATTTTTTTACCACAGCATACGTCCAGGGAATTTTCGTTGCAAACTCTGAATTGTTTGATTTGCAGAGTGGCATGGCGCACCATCTCGTTGAAACTAACGGGTGATTTTTTAAGAGGTTTAGAACTTTTTTTAAAAAAAAAAACACAAAAAATTCGAAAAAATGAATGAAATATTTATTTGAATCGATAGTTTGAACCTTGCAATTTAATGTTTAAAGATAATTTCATGCAAATGTTGACCGCGGCTGCGTCTCAGGTAGCCCATCCGCTGAGTCCAATTTTGGCATACTCTTTCACACATATCGGCCGGTATCTCACGAATGAATGCATGGATGTTGGCTTCCAGTGCGTCAATCGAAGCGGGCTTGTCCCTATAGACATTAGCCTTGACATACCCCCACAAAAAATAATCTAATGGTGTCAAATCGCACGATCTAGGCGGCCAATTGACCGGCCCGAAACGTGAAATTAACTGTTCATCAAACTCGCCTCGCAATTGCGCCATTGTTTCGCGTGCTGTGTGGCATGTGGCACCGTCTTGTTGAAACCACATATCATGCAAGTCAAGAACTTCCATTTCGGGCAAAAAAAAGTTTGTTATCATCGCTCGGTAGCGTTCACCATTGACAGTAACGCTGCGATTCGCATCATCTTTGAAGAAATATGACCCAATAATGCCGCCGGCCCATAAACCGCACCAAACAGTGGCTTTTTCGGGATGCATTGGTAGCTGTTGCAATGCTTCTGGCTGATCTTCACTCCAAATGCGGCAATTTTGCTTATTTACGTACCCATTCAACCAAAAATGAGCCTCATCGCTGAACACAATTTTTCGATAAAAAAGCGGATCCTCGGCCAGCTTTCCAAGAGCCCATTCACCAAAAATTCGGCGTTGTAGGTAGGTCGGCTGGCTTTAGTTCTTGCACCAGCTGTATCTTAAAAGGCTTTACGCCCAAATCCTTCCGCAAAATTTTCCACGTAGTGCTGTAACAAAGGCCTAACTGCTGGGAACGGCGCCGAATCGACATTTCGCGGTCTTCTGTCACACTAGCTGATACGGCCGCAATATTTTCTTCACTACGCACAGTACGTAAACGTGTTGGTGGTTTAATGTCCAACAAAGTAAATTTGGTGCGAAATTTGGTCACAATCTTCCGAATAGACTGCTCAGAAGGTCGAGAATGCCGATCATAAAATGGAAGCAGCGCGCGATGAACATTTCGAACCGAGCACGAATTTTGATAGTAAAATTCAATAATTTGCAAGCGTTGTTCATTTGTAAGACGATCCATGGTTAAATTGCAAACCAAACTGAAGCTGTTTGACAGTGATACAAGGTACTAAACACACGTCAGCTGTCAAAACCAGTGTTGCCAAAACCAAACCAGCTAAAAAATCACACGTTAGTTACCGTAAATACCTTTTTCACACTTTGGTTTATTTGTTCATCGATTGCTCCTGATTGTCTATTGATGAAACGGAAACCCAGAACGTTATGGACTCATTCAGTTCTGCAATCATCTTTATGACCTACGCAATTGAATGGAAGTTCCGACAATCCAAAAACCTTAATTCTAGAAGTAAGTCTTTGGTAAAATGTTTATTTTTAGTGGATGTTCAAATGACACTCCAATAGGTTAATACAGACTGTGTTTTGTGTAAAATCTCATAACTTGTTTGGCACATTCTTAAACAAAATCACAATCCGTTGTCATATCTAAATAATATAAAAGTAATTGTAAATACAAACGTTGTCGAACAATGCATTCCTTCAATAAATCATTTCCAACTAAACCATTTACTAGCAATCCTGCACTTAGCATGAAATTAAAGAACAAGTTTATTAGACTGCGCAAAAAAAAAAGAAAAGCTTTCACCGATTATTTTAGATTGAACATGTATCCGCTGCTTTATAACACAGAACGAGCTCTACCACACCTCCGTTAACCTAGCTCCTTCCGACCATCAGAATGACTCATTTTTTGACTTCATGTCGGGAAAATGAATTGACAGCAAAAAAAAAAAAATCGTGATAATGCCAAATCACGTGCCACTTCTCTCACTCTTTCAGAGATTTAATGCCGACTTTCATCGCGGGAGTCAATTGGACTATAGAATGCCAAAGGGGCCTACTTCGGTCAAAGCACCTGCAACATATGCAGAAGTACACTCTCGAATATATTAATCCTGCAATTTTAGTTCGATTGTGTGAGTTGTTGTTGTATATATACTCTCCTATCGCAGCAGTAAATCTAGCAACGGGAGGCACGAATGTGGCATATGCATCTGCTGTATGCAACCTCATGGCAGCCAGCGCCATAATAATTTTCAAAACATAACAATTTCAACGTTGGAGTAAAGACCACGGTTTGCCTTCTTCAGTTCAGTGGGTGGCGGTTCTAGTGGGCTCCTTATGCCTACAATCTATTGCTTCCAATTATATCTTTACGAAGCATACCACAGCTCCACAGCTGTGACTTGCGACTCGAAGAGATAGACCCATCTGTCTTCTATATCTGTCTCGTTCAACCATACCGAGAGGGGCTTCTCCCGTCCAATAATCCAATTCCGGAGTATACAACCGTCCATAGTGCACTTTGAGAGAGTGGAGTGGAGTCTTCATTTTTCTTTACCTACAATTTAAATGGAGGACTGGAAACGTCGACTCTGGCTATTTCCCGACAATGGTGAAGAATTTATAGTGCAAAATGTGGCCTCTCTTCACCTTTTTGCTACACAAACTCAGACAACGAGCAAACACTGTGCAATGTGCATAGCAGATAGATACTTGAATCTGTGACCCGGTGAACGTTAACCTCACTTTTTGGTGTATACGCTTCTGTCTGTCGTTTTGTTGCTGAAGTCTTCCTGTGGCATTTGCGCTTGGTTATGTTATCGATTTCACTACTATCCCTTAAAAAAAAAAAAAAAAATAAACCGACTAATAACGACGTCGAAGATAGTAGTTGGACAGTGTGGATAACAAAGGAAACCTCTCAAAGTAAACTTCATTTGATGATCCGATTAAATTTTTATTTCTTGCTCAAGTTGAGTTTCACGTCAACACAACAACTATCATCGACAAGGGGTGGACAGGAAAGTCTGAGTAAGTCTTGGCCCACCTTAAAGATTACACGGTCAGGTGACCTGTCAATTTGTGTTGCCTTGGAATGTTGGTAGCAATTTTACATGCACCTTCAAGACGCATGAATTGATTAGCATTGCTGGCTCTGTGGAAGGAGTGAGGGGGTTATGTCGTCATTTGGACATTGTGAAGATAAGAATGAGGGTATAGATACAACCCGGAAATTTGCTTACAATTTAAATTTGAGAAGTTCGAGGATGGAATTTGATAAGCTGATTCAAAAATAGGTAAGTGCTAGTACTTTGGAATGACAACATAACAATTGGTTCAATTTTTCTACGGTAGAACGATGTTAATAAAGGCAATAAGCCTAGCAATGTGATTCTAATTTAAAGAATTCTTAGTAAGCCTTCAACTTTAAGTTAATTAATTTAAGCCAACATAAAGGTACAACATTATTGAATTGTTGGAAAATTAAGAAATTTAAATAAATTTTTAAATTTAAAAGACAACCGATTTGATGTTCCGAACACAGTTATCTGCAATTGCAATTTATCTGATCGACAGAGAAATTGCTTTAGCTTTTCCATCTGAATAATAGTGCATTTATGTAGTCAAAAACCTTGGTTATCTAAAGGGTCCGCCAAATAACTTTTTTTTTTTGAAAATGCTATAAAAAAACTACTGAATATTTTCTCAAATTTCTTTTTTTTATTTGAAAGTACAATCCTTCCGGTTAATAATGGAAAATAATTTCATTCAAATGGCTGCCTCGACTGGCCATGCAGTAGCCTACACGATCGGTCCAATTTTTAAGCACATTATCGATTGTGTGCAGCTGTATTTCACCAATGGCTTCACGAATATTGTCCTTTAAAGCGTCAATTGTCTCTGGCTTGTCGGCGTAACACTTATCTTTTACGGAACCCCACAAATAAAAGTCCAACGGTGTCAAATTGCAGCTCCGAGGTGGCCAAACGACATCAGCTCTGCGGCTGATAATGCGATCTTCAAAAACAGGGCGCAAAACATCGAGTGTAGCTTCGGCTGTGTGGCACGTAGCGCCCTCCTGTTGAAACCAAATGTTGCCAATATCCTCCTCTTCAATTTTTGTGAACAAAAATTCGTTCAACATGGCCCGATAACGATCGCCATTGACTGTAACGGCCACTCCTGCTCATTTTCGAAGAAAAATGACCCAATTATGCCTCTGGACCAAAATCCGCACCAAACAGTGAATCGTTTTGGGTGTATCGGCTTTTCAATGTATGCGTGCGGGTTTTCTGTGCCCCAGATGCGACAATTTTGCTTGTTTACATACCCGCCAAGATCAAAATGAGCTTCATCTGAAAAGATGCTTCTTTTGGCAAAATCGGCATCTTCTCTAAGTCGATCGCAGGTCCACTTAGCGAAGCGAAAACGCATTGGATGGTCATAATTATTTTTATGCCGATTACTCAAAAAAAAAAGACTGAAAGGTGTTTTGAAAGTTTATAAACACCAGTGATATGGGAGGAAATAGTTTGTGAGATGGTTAGAACTTGGAAGTTCTATATATTATAATAAACATAGCAGCCAAAATGTAACCACATTTTAGGTTAAATAAGATACATTCCCCAGTTATACGTAACTGGTCACTTTTCATTTGGTCGAACTTCTTTAGATGCGGGTACGAAATACCGCCGTTTTCGGTATCACAAGAATATATTTTTTTTTTTCAGTCGAGTAGTATCAACTGCCAAGAGAAGCCTATCTCAACTAATATCTTCGGATTCGGCAAAAAACTATACGTGGCGGCACGAATGAATGAATGGTTGTAAGAAAAATCCAGTCCCTGGGTCCAAATAAGCCTGATGCGCCAAGAATTTGTATTGGAAACCGTTTTTTTTTTAAAAGTTAATAACACAAAGATTCATAATAATTGTGCTACAAAAAAGTGGGACCCAAGAATCGAGTATATCGAATTTGATAAATTCGTAAATTCGTCCTCCTGCGATCACAAAACCGACTTACGGACAGAATTTCCAGAACCAATTTCTCGGGCATCTCCATCATCGTAATGTTAGGTTTGATAGAAATCTCGAATTCTATTTTTTTTTCACGAAACAATACCTGCTATATCAGGAGCAAATAAAAATGGTGGGTTCAGTCGCCAAGTGGTTAGTGCATTGGACTTATTAGCACTAGGTCCCTGGTTGAAATTACGAAAATAATGCCAACTTCTCGAAATTGTCGTTTGGAATCGGTGTTAAAATGGAGGTCCAATTCTTTGTGGAACTTCGTACACACAATTGAATAAGTAAGCTAGGTTTGATGCCCTGTATGGGCAGTATTTTTCCTGGGATCTGACGGATATATAAAAAAAGAATGATCGATCCTAATAAATGTCTATAACCCATCATTATTGAGAAATAAAACACTTTGGATGTTCCTTAAAATCCACAATTACATCCCCAGTTAGCAATAATAATTAAACACGATCACTTTCATTGGATCCATATATACATTTGCTACCAAGAAATAAGATTCCAGACAAACTCAATTGAATGTTCGTGTAAATCCATTTAATGACGGAGTTAAATCGATATTTCGTTCATAAATCTGCGTCTGGGCACGTTTTCGAAAGCACTTCTCGTCTGTGTTTTTTTATTGCTCAAATAAACGCGCAATACAAGGGTGCATTAAGTGCGCATTAGATTCGTATATCCCCTTGAAAAACCATTTGTATTCTGATCTCATAGATACACTACACGCAGTTTAGATACATATCAATTTCCTACGGTTATGCGATGCATTCAAATAAATTACTTTTTTGTTTAACCAAATGCGCTATCAACTAAGTTGAATTTATAAAAAAAGGAGGGAAGCACACTAAGTCTATCGGAGGACTTTTTTTTCGAAATAAATTGTTGATCGTCCCTTTGGTCAATTAGAAGTTGTTGATAAAGCACTTTATTGCATGTTTACCTCACAATTTCACCTTCTTATAGGTGTGTGTGTGTGCGTTTGCCTGGCATCCCTTACTAGCGAGAAATATTTACATTTTTCGTTCTACTTATGCACCCTTACGACATGAAATTCATTTTTAATTGACTTGATGCGATACAAATCAACCAACCCCTACCTTACAGTGGAAATCTTAAATTTCTGGTTCAGGTTTCAAGTAACTAAATAATTTATGTTGCAGTTGAATGTGCCGAGTTTTTCCGTTGCTGGGTCCAAGTTCATTAAGTAGCACCCCTTCTATCTTACTACAACTTGCTTACCACAACTTATAACAGTCAATAAGTATTTCTGTCCATAGTTTTGGAGTATCCCAAAGGTGTTTGCGTGCCGGAAATATAATTAGATATCGGCACACTCTCACCCTCCGGTGGGTGTACTGTACTCGTATCTATTGGATTAATTGTGCTTGTCCATTGCATCTGTTTATTAATTGCTTTGACCACACGAAACACGACCCTTACTGCGGCCCCAGTTGCATATAGATACAAAAAAAAAATACTGTTCTAATTTTAATTTGTTTTTGCTTTTGGAATGCCCAGTCTTGTGCGCTATTGGTGTTATTTTTAGAGAATTATTGTTCGAGTTATTAAATGGGTGAATGTGGGACAGATGATCGGTTTTTATTAGCATGCATGCAATGTGCCTTGCATCCATGGAATATGAGTAACTCAAGAAATAAATTGCTCTTTGGTGCAGTATTGAAACGCATGAAATTAAAAAGGTCAAACGAGCAAGGGAATTGAGCGTTACTTTGTTCACACATAGAAATTTTGTAAGATGAAAATATAGGAATTGATCTTAAGGGTCCACTTGATTTTGTCAGACAAAGAATTCATTTAAATCGTAGATTCTAGCAAGAAAATTGCATATTATGTGTTTTTTTTTAAATTGGTTTAAAAATGTTTTCAAATACGAAAGGAGGGAGAGAGTGAGATATGTTTGTTCAAAGCTCAGCTTATGTGCCAAGTTAATATTAAAACCTTTATTTTTGTATTTGATGCAAGAATTTCTTTAAAAATACACAGCCCAATTCCTGTTATAGACTCTTTAGGTTCCGCATTAACTCAAAAACGTAAAATGCTAGCTTATTATTAAGTATCACTCACCAATCATAAAGCTGCCAGAGAAGTTTTTTCAGCATAAAATTTCAATTTTCTAACTGCATTTAGTGTAGACCGTAAGATGTATATAGAACGCGAGATTCAGATCACTAATGCCATCTATTGGAAAAAAATTGTATTTCTTTTTACTATACTCCCATTGTTTTTGGTGGACTCTTTCATCGGTCATTAATAACCATCCCATCTCAATTTTGTCAAAAAGGAGGGTTTTCCTTTCAAATTTTGCCAAAAAGAAAGGAGGATCGATTAATATATTTAGCCGATATACTAGCCGATTGCTAGTTGACATCTATTGTCGCCATTGTTCTTTGACATTATGGTTGAATGGTATTAATCGAAAGATTGAGGGATACGCGGTTTGCAAAGGTATGGTCGGTTTCTTGCAATTCCACTCTTTCAACAATAAATTATACAAGGTGGCGCAAAAGTTGTCACCCGTCGCAAAAGTTGTCACCCGATGTTTTTTGGCCGCCATTTTTTTAAGTGTTTTGCAAAAAAATCGAAACAATTATTATAGGTGGCGCATAAGACATGAATCATGGAATAATTTTAGAATTTAAATATTTGCAACCAAAATACATCGGGTGACAACTTTTGCGACGGGTGACAACTTTTGTGCCACCTTGTATTACAGTACTTTGCATTTGTTGTCGCGTGATGGATATCCGCATTATTTCATTGGCTGCAACCAGATAGTGGTCCAAGTTAGCCCCTCGGAATTTTCGGACATTCAATAACTGAATGCGTGCTTCTTCGCTATCAATGTGAACAATTTGGTTCACTGTTTGTTAATCTCGAGACCGCCATGTCCCTTTATGGATATCGAGCTGATACGTGTAGCGGTACGTGGTGTCATGTAGGCTGTGCTTTCCGAGAATACAGCTAAAAATGTTATATCTTCCTACATTCGCTTAAAATTTCCCAGCTCTATTTTAAAATCGTACTCTGGTAGTCACTCATAAGCTGGTAGAAACAGTCCTAAGCAATGTCATCGCTTTCCTTCGTCGGAGCGTAGCCTTATACGCTTTGTTACAATACGTTTGCTAATGTCTTCAAGCCTAACGACTTCCTGCTATCCTCATAACAAATCCACATCCAAAAAGTCCTTATATCTGCTCAGCACAACACAGACCTAGAAAATGTCACAGTTTTTCTACCTTATTTTGCCCGGCCCATCCAATCGTATTTCTTGGATGGCAGTAATGTCTGCTTCGTAGCAGCTTAAGCTGGTAGTTCAGCTGCACGTCCTCTGATTAAAGTTCTTACAATTCAGGCGTAGATACGAACGTCGGTGTTCTTTTTACATTTACTATGGTCGTGTAATCAGTCCTTTCCATGGCTTTTGGTTGCTTCCGTGTTTGAAAAGTTAAATCAAAGCACAACCCACAACCTGTATTGCTTAGGTGACATAGACATAGAGATCCAATGATATAATTCAATGCTCCTTTATAAAGGGACCCAACGCTTAAAGTTACACGTGTTCCTGATGTGAAACGCATTTTTCTCACTTAAAAAAGCCGAGATTATCTGCAATATGCGGAGACAAAAAATTATTGGATTCATCTCCTGATCTCTTATGCTAAAAAAGTACGGCTGGCTATTTGTAATGTATCAAGAAAATCATCATTCTCATAAGCTGCCATGTAAGGAAATTGTTGTTTGACACAGAAAAAGTTCGCCATCTGCTGAGAATGTTCTCCTTATGCGACTCTCCTATTGAGGAAACAAGCAACTGGCAATAGCAAGCATGCGATATTATCGCTTACAATTATTTTACATTGCATCAAATAAGAGATCTCAATATCGGTGATACGAGAAATGTTGCTGATTGCGGCAACATTATTGCTGGCAATACACAGCGCATGTTAAAAAGCGACATCGCGTCGTAGTATCAATAGGTCTGTTCCCGTACCTTTTCAATAAAAATTAGTAAATTCTCAAATTTCTTAGAGTGGGGGTAAATTATCTCAGAAAGAGACAAAATTACCAAAAAGTACGGGAACGCGTTTAAGTAAAAAACAGTAAAAATATATATTTTTTATGCCTTTTAATGAACAAATGACATAAATCACCTGTCAAAACAAGCGAGTTGTCACTTTTAGATACCAACTGACAGTTTACTGATTTTTACCAACAGAAATTTCTGCAGTAATTTTTTTTTTACAGATTTTTATGGAGGGGTAGTTTTTTGCTCTCTCGTGAGCTGTCTCTTTTACTTATTTTTGCGTACGGGAACGGCAATAAGTAAAAATCTGTAAAAATCAGTGAGAATCAGTAAATATTATTTTGTACGGGAACAGACCTAATATTTGCAAGGAGTGACAGGTCGCTAGAGGCTTTTACGCTACAAATTACAATACAAACTTTGTAGAAATATATGAAAAACATGACATGACAGCCAGAAACTTCTGGCAACACTGTTACTTCAATGTGAGAATAGGTTAAAATAAAAGTTGCGTTTTGTTTTTTTTTTCTAGTTGCTTATTGACTATTGCTTGTTGCCTCAATGGGAGAGCTGCTTCATCAAATAAATCTTAGCTAAGGCAGCGGATGAAAATTTCTGAGGAAGTCGTAAGTAAAGTTTCAACAAAGCTAAGCTGAATCTTTACTTACGAATTGAGGTTGCTACTCGTGTCAATCAAGAGTAGGGTCTATGTGGGGTGTATTCGATTATTTGAGAGTTCCACACTTCGTCGGGGTATTTGGAGATGAATGAGGGATTATTTTGTGTGTTACTTAAAAAAATACAGCTATTGCCACGTCATTTTAAAGCCTTCCCTTTCTCAATTAACCAGCAGGTATAGTCCGTACCAAATCAGTTGGCCAATCTACTGCGCAGGTCTCTTAAAATTTATTTTACAATATCTTAAATTGCTCTTAAATCCTCTCTGCGCATTCGACCGTTGGCAAACTAGTGCAAACCAAACCAGTTGGGCATTCTACTGCGCAGGTCTCTTAAAATTTATTGAAAAATATCTTAACTTTCTCTTAAATCCTCTATCTGTGCAGTCAACCATTGGCCAACTGATTTGGTACGGACTATACCTTATTGGCCAACAGATTTAAAAGTAGACATGCATCCTGTCCCTCTAGGGTGTCAAAGTTTCGACTGGATAAGACACAAGAATTACTTTTAAAAGCTATTTAAATTTTTTTGGAAAAGAAGTGCAATTCACTCAAAGAATGTAGTCGTTCGAACGGTTGACACTGAACCTGATTTTTGTAAATTTTACACTCTCTGACAAGCAAAATTGCCGCATTAAGGGAAGTGAGAATCCACACGAGATCCATAAAATACAATTGCATGACCAAAAAGTAATAGGAGTTTTGCGCCAAAACCATTATTGAGCCATTTTTCGTCAGAAAACTCGATGTCGGTGTCTCGATAGAAAATAGTAACCTTCTGCAGGAATCAACAAAAAACAAAATTGATATTTTGACCAATTTTATGAGTGGTCATCAAGATTTAGCTAAAGGGATACTTAAAACTGCGCAAGAAGGAAGAAATTATATAGTTCTCCGGCCTGAAAGTGGCAGCAGTTGAGGGAGTTCCAACATCAAAGTCTTTGAACTTTGAAAATTGTGATCTGTGCCGCACTCGGTAATACATTAGTACCGACATTACTTTCATAACCCCCACTGGCTAGAACACTCAGTGTTGCACAAAGCTGTAATACTGGTGGAACTTATGTGCTTCAAATGTTTTTTGGAAAACCTAATGAGTTAAGTATCGCCAGGAAACATTTTTTGATGACCTAAAACTGCTGCATAAAGCTATGAAAAAAAATCAATTTTACAATTTGTCGGTGTTATTCTTTTTTGAACACTTACTTATTTTCACATAATTCTAGTAGGTTGCTTTTATATCTGAAACACATCCTTCGAATTTTAGTATAAGGTCCTCCTTCATCCCAACTTTCCCACTTTGTTTTATTTGAACTTGGAAAATGATTTACGAAATGATCTGACATTTCACATTATAGTTCACAATGATAATTTTGAGTACAAATCACAATCCAACTAGTTTCAAGTTACGCGCTGCCAAGAAACATTTGTTTCGAACTGCAGGTCTATCAACAATCCTCGATTGTATCAATTTACGTGCTGGCACTCCAGTTTCTGAAAATAACAATCCCTAGACGCTTGCTGTCAAAAAATGGTGACATTAACTGGCCACTGGGATCTCCAGGTTTGACCTCTTCGAACATACAAGGTGGCGCAAAAATAACCTTCCGATGTTTTTTGGCTGTAAATTAAAAAAAAAATGAAAAACTTTGACTCTTCTTGTGGATTATTTTTATTTGGTCTTTTTTTTTTACATCAAGTCGAGAACATTATGTCATGTAAATGGCCGCCGCCACAGTTGATTGTCATTTGAGCCCTTTTTATGGCATTTTCCATCACTTTGGCCAAAACTTCCGGCGATAGGTCCTCACATTCTCGACGGATATTGTCTTTGAGAGCTGCAAGAGTCTGAGGCTTGTTGACATAAACCCGCGACTTCAAAAAGACCCACAAAAAGAATTCTGGAGCAGTGAAATCAGGCGATCTTGCTGGCCAGTGCAAATCGCCAAAACGGGAGATTTGGCGCCCGGGAAATGCATTCTTCAGCATATCGGTTGTGGCACGTACAGTGTGTGCCGTTGCACCGTCCTGTTGGAACCACATGTTTTCCAATCCCAATTCATCAAGTTGCGGCAAAAAGAACTCGTTGATCATTGCTCTGTAGCGCTCATCATTCACAGTAACCGTTTGGCCCGCGACGTCTTCGAAGAAAAAAGCTCCGATGACTCCTCCAGCGAAAACAGCACACCATACAGTGACTTTGAGCGGGTGTAATGGCTCTTCGTGGGTTACACGCGGATTTTCAGTGCCCCAGAAGCGTAAATTTTGCTTATTTACGTACCCGCTAAGATGGAAATAGGCCTCATCACTCATGATTATTTTTCATGAAAAATCATCTTCCACTTGGTGGTGATTAAGGATGGCTTGAGCGTATGTTAGACGCGATTGGCGGTCAGCAGCTAACAGCTGATGCACCGTCTGGACTTTGTACGGAAACATCTTCAAATCTTGTACCAAAATTCGCTGTAAAGACCGTCGACTGATACCCATTTGCGTGGCACGTCGTCTGGTCGATGTCGACGGCGCTTCCATGACATCTTCGGCTACAGCAGCAATATTCTCTGCAGAACGGCTACTCCGGGGTCTGCCACGCCTGGCAGCATCTCGTGTTGTGCCAGTCTCTTCGAGGCGAGCGGCTAAACGTCGCAGTGTTTCACCAGTAGGCGTTGGACGGCTAGGAAATCTGCGACGAAATTCACGTTGTGCCAAAGTCACAGACAGATTATTGCTCAAATAAATAGTCACCAATATTCCGCGTTCTGGAGCAGTGTAGCGTAACATTGTTTATAAACGTGTATTTCGCATGTGTTTACTACACAAATGTCAAAACAGAACTGACATTAGGGGCCAATCGCAAAATTTATAGCATTTTCTGATAGGAGGATTACTTTTGCGCCACCTTGTATTTTTGTGAGGTATTTGAAAAGAAAAATGTACACTAGCAAGCTGCACAAGATTCTCGAAAAAGTGATGCAAATGAAGATATATGCTGAATTCAACAACTATTCCAAATAAATTGTAAAGGACCAAATTAAAAAAAAAGTACCTCATGTATGAAAATCGGTTGTTATCTTTAAATTTATCCAATATTCACATACCGACATAAAATAAAAGAATTCACCCAAAAATTTGACAACTGCACAATTTGTAAAGAAAATTGAGCCGCAACTACAAAATAACTAAAATCTAGCAACAATGTGTCGTCTATCATTGGCTACGCTTTATAAAATCAAAAAGTGAATAACTGGCACTTTAACAACGGCATAAATATTTTCTTCAATTTATTCATCTTACCTATTGCGATGTTATTGTTGTTATTTTATGTGACGGTTTATGATTTGAGAATTTCTCGTATGATCCAACGAATTCAAAAAAAAAATTCGTCATGCACTTGAAAACCAAACCCACGAAAACGCATATGCGGCGTCAAATAAATTTGAAAATCCGAAACCCGATCGTAAAAAGTTAATCTCCGTTTGACACTTCACGCCTAATCTATTATCCTTGCCATGTCATATAACCACCCAAAGAATACAAGCCACTTGAGAATTAAATATTCGTCGCCAGAGCGTAAACCATTGTCATGCGGGTTGTCCCATAGTTAATCCGCACTTACAACGTACATCCAACCTTCTGAGAATGCATTGAACTCTTAAGCTATCCCTATAAGCTGTGAAATGAATTTCAAATGCGTTGTTTTTTTTTCGGTTCACCCACACATGTGCATTAAGTGAAAATGTAATTGCATTTTTTTTTTTACAAAATGGCATTTAAATCTCACTCTGCATCTTCGGGGACTCGATGTTCTTTTTTTGTTTTTGTAACGATAGTTTAGATACTGCAACGACGACATGCGATTTGTCAGCTGGCGCCGTACTAAACCTTAAAAACTGTGCGAATGTGAGTTGCGAATCTGTGTTCCCATTGAAAATAGATTTCCGTGCAATTAGCGCAATTGTGATGTGCAGTCTGGGGTGGAAGTGCAACAATGGTACACGAGTTTATTGCCACCTCTAGTCGCAAACGATTACCATTATTAAATGGGATGTAAGAGTGGTGCTGACTTTTGTCGTGATTGTTACGCAAGAAGAGTTTTCTGGAATTCGCGATAAGTCAGGTATAAACTGCGCGGTTTTTGAATGCAACATATATGTCTGTTTATTGTAAATCTGATAATTGCTGGCGCTGCAATGGTTTTGCGATAATTTAGAGTGATTGAAGTATATTTGGGATGGAACACTGTCGAAGTAAATAATGCTTTTTACAAGGTTGGGCTATGAGCAATGGGACCTCGTCGTAACCGCCGTCCGACCCTAATGATATTAAACCAGCAATCGCTAGGCTAAAAATGAGCAAAGCATTATGAGCCGATGGACTACAAGCGGAGCTCTACAAACACGCTGGAAATTAACTAGTCAGGAGCATATACCAACTCTTCTATAAATTATGGTCGAAGGAAAGTATACCCGACGAAAAAAAACATTTTTATACCCCCATAGGGATTTATTAGTTTTGATATTAAGTTTGTAGCATAGAGAAATAATTTCGATAGATATACCTCAAACTATATGAATCGATTCAGAGTCGCTAGCTGAATCGATCTAGTCGTGTCTGTCTGTCCGTCTGTGTGTCACCGATTTTTGGGCCTGAACATTTGAGCTAGAATATTGAAATTTTGTACAGTGCTGTCTGGGTAGCGTGAACACTGGGTTGCGTGAACACCTGGCTCGCATGAACACCAATTGTTTTATACAGAGCACTATAGTCTATAGCGTGAAAACCAAAAAACCGCGATAGCATGAACAACAAATTTATGCTCCCATTTCGGGGTTTTTTATTGATTGCAATGAAAAAAAAAAAAAAAAAAAACGATTCATGTTTGAAAACGTGAAACTAGCTCCTGTTTGTATGCTTCTTTTCAGTGCATTTCGTTTTTCGGCATAGCAAGTTTATTTTTCTCTGTGCAAAATGTTAACAAAAAAACCAAAGTTCTTATCGTTGAAAGAAAAAGGTGATTTTATCGAGAATCTCGAAATTGGTGTAGCCCCATCAATTCTATCCCGGCAATACAGTGTTGCTAAATTTACAATTTCAGCCATAAGAAAAAATAAGGATAAGCTCTTTGAAGTGGTGGCCACTAGCCAAATCAGTTCGCTCAAAAAAAAAAAAAACTTTAAAACCGGCTGAGTATCCTCATATGGAACGGGTGCTGTATAAATGATTTTTAAAGCAGCGTCGAAATCATCTACCTGTAAATCGTAACATGCTCAAAGAAAAAGCAAAACTGTTGCATGAAAAACTAAAAGAGGAAGGAGGCTACAGTGCTTGTTCTGGTTGGCTAGATGGATTCAAATCACGTTTTGGTGTTCGGTCTCTTAAAATCTGTGGAGAGAAACTTTCATCCGATCACATCAGCGCAGTTCCACCATTCAAAAATAATTTCGCGAAGACTATACTTGAGCTTCAGCTATCTCAGAACCAAATTTATAACGCTGATGAGTCGGGTTTATTTTGGAAGTTGTTGCCTGAAAAAACGTGATTAGAGAAGAAAAAACTGCTCCAGGTAGAAAAGTTGAAAAAGCCAGAATTACATTCTTAGCATGCACTAACGCTACTGGTCTTCATAAAATTAAGCCGTTGATCATTGGAAAATCTAAGAAACCTCGTTGCTTCAAAAATGTTGACATACGTCAAAATACTTCTGACTATTCAGATATTCTTGTTTTTTTAAAAAAAAAAATCCGTGAAAAAGCTGTGCAGAAGGTGCTGGCAAATAAAAAAAAAACAAACATGTATTAAAGATTATTTTAAATAAAAAAAAGGAAAATAAAACTTTAATTAAAGTACGGAAACTGTTGTCGAAGTGTGTTTTTCTTGATGAGTAAAATATTGGATAATGTGAACAACCTGGTTAGCATGGACAGCCTCTGCAATAATTAATTCACGCTACTCAGACAGTACATTATATCGACTCTCTGGCCGACGAAGCAGAACAAGTGTAAACATTTTCAAAATCCTGTCACTACCACGCCCATTTTTCAGTAAAACGTTCTTTTTGGCCAAACGGTTAGCAATTTTGAAAAAAATGTTGAGTAACATATTAAGAAAATCCCAACATCTATATTTCGTACATAAAAAGTTTTTCGCCACGTCAACTTTTTGAGGGCGTTTTCAGCAAAAAAAAAAAACTTTTTCGGTACAATTTTAGTTCACAAAACCTGTGACTTTATTCATAGAAAGAAGTCTAGGACGGTTAAACTGAATGATTTTGCAGGCTAGTCCATATCTCCAAAAATATAAACTGAAACTCCTTCAGAATGTCGGCTTATTGGTCATGGGTCTGAAGTACTCACCATCTACAGTGCCAACTGGTCAAAGTCGACTGAGCCTCCACGATAACTTCAGCCATGGTATTCTCGCCTGACAAGAGCTCGATCCTGACAGTAGTGCTGCTAAAAGCCAGATACTCAAAACTTCCGGCAGTTTAGGTTGGCACTCAGGTTCATGAAACATAATTGAATATCTGACAAAAACGACCCGTCAGGGCCTTAAATTCGTTTGTGTGTACCAAGTTATATTTTTACAACTGACTACGAAAGGCAAATTTGAGAAGCTTCTTATGGCAGTTGTATACTATTGGATATTTGTCTGACTTTCACAAAAAACATAGTTTACTTTGGTTGATTTGAACCACGGGCTCAAGCGCAACTAGTCCTCTGCACTCACCCAGGGTCAGGAGAATATTGCAGGAAAAGTGAAAAAAAAAACCGACACAAAATGCAAAAAACATATGAGAAGGCTACAATCCACTGTGCTGATCGTTGAATACCCTATCACATCCCATCCTTAAAATAATATCCACAAAAAGTGGGCTTTATGGCCATAAAATATTGAAAATGTCATTATCACAACATAGTGTTCCGACAGTTTATAAAAATCTTTTATGGTTCGACAAAAACCAACGTTTTTCTATTGCATATGCTTTGGGGGTAGAGTATACAAATATTTTGTAGAAAAACGCCCTCAAAAAGTGGGCGTGTGTTAAAATGATCTAAGAACGAAATGTTCACATTATCATAACCAATGATCTTGCATCGAAAGTTTTTTCAAATATTTTAAAAATATATCAAAAAATGTTTTTTTTATATAGAAAACGCCCCAAAAAAACTTTGTATAGACGAAATATAGATATTGAGATTCTCTAAACATGTTTCTCAGACACTTTTTTAAATTTCTTTACGGTTTGAGCCAGCGTTACCAGATAAAATTTTTTAAACCTGCTAAAGCTAGGACGAAAAACTGCAAAACCTGCTAGACGAAAATGTAAAAAAATGTTAAAAAAAAAACTGCGATCGATTTTTCCTTGAGAAATACGTTTTTTTAGTTCAAAAAATACATATACAGTTACATTTGTTATTATACAAGATGATAATTTATAAAAGATGAAAATTTTTAAATTTAAATATGTACAAAGTTATTAAATTAAATCGTTCGGAATCTAAATAGAGAATTTTTGAATTTATTAAAGTTACCATTTTATTTGTTGGAACAAAGTAATACCAGCCTTCACCTTAAGAAACCCTCTGCTTTACTTGTAAAGCAACATTTTCGTTACTGAAGCGATTACGGTTTTTAGTTTTTAATGAATTTGCCTGCGAAAATATTAGAAAATATTAATATGAATATTAATAATATTCATGCAACATCGGAAAGTTGTCGTAAACGTTGTAAACGTGATAAAATTACGACGTGATAAATGAACTGTCAAATTTTGTATGGGAAATCTTTTCTAATAATATCGGAATTTTCTCAAAGGAATTGGGTGCGTAAACTGAGGTGGTAAATGTTGTAAACTTTTGAATTGCTGTTTTGACATTTAACCAGTCACACGACAAAAGTATGCGCTAAACTGAAACAAATTATCGAGAACGGAAAGACAACAATAAGAATAAAATTCTA
The DNA here is from genome assembly GCA_932526625.1 of Rhingia campestris. NCBI lineage: Eukaryota > Metazoa > Arthropoda > Insecta > Diptera > Syrphidae > Rhingia > Rhingia campestris. The sequence goes on along the minus strand of OW052184.1, from coordinate 40,239,994 downwards.
TCAATAAATAAATTACTAAAATGAGATTAAATTCAGTGGGTTACCGCATTATTTAGTGGTGCAGTTTTAGGGTCGTTCATGAAACGTCGTCGTAAATTTATAATCTTTCGCACGTAATAAAATTACGATGTTGCATGAATACCCTTATTGTTTCACAAGCAGTATTAGATGCCAGTAAGCTTAAATATTGCAAATTTAGTTATTGTTGGATACATAAGCATAATCGCTTTGAAATATAAGGTTGAATTTGTTTACCATAGGAAATTGTAGTCCATAGCATAAAAAGTATTATTATACTGTCATTCAAACTATTAAAAATAAATTCGTTTGGGACAGAATTTGTTGTTAAATATTCACAATTTTAATGCACTTCATTGTTCTATAATTTGTTTGACGCAAGCATGTAGCGATAGACATCTAATGTCTTAATGGCGCAAAATCCTATGCTTTTCTGTTTCAAAAAAACTCTTGGAATTCTAAAAATGTTCGTTGGCTTTTACTACTTTGAGAAAAGTATGTTTTGACCAATTGCTCAATGGTTTTTGGCAATTTCTTACTGCCATGACTGATAGCTAGAGCAACCGAGTGACGTACGTGTTTAATAAATACACAATTTGGATTGAGTGTCGTTGTCCAAACAATACCTTTGTAAATAATATAATATCTAACTATCTGCACCCTTTCCATTTGGAAATGCTACACAGTTACATCAATAGGTATCCACCACAACGACACCACACATAAACAGCTGTGTTTACTTTGTTTGCTTTCTGACCCTAACTGCGTATTTCTTCTTTGGAATAATTTTTCTTGAAGACAATCGTGTAAAAACATGTATAAATTTTTTTTTGTTTGAAAACTGCCAAAAAATGCTAAAATTTAAGAAAATGCTAAAAAAAACTGCTGCAGGTCATTTTCATGATCAAAAACTGCTAAAATCGCAGGAAACTGCTAAATCTGGTAACGCTGGTTTGAGCCCATACGGCTGGTAAGCCCATAGGAGTTTGACAGAAACCGAAAACTTAATTCTTTAATTTGTTCCAAACATTCATGAAAATGTTTATGTTTTGTAGATCAATTGTAATATTTGAGTTCCTAAAAATACTTTTCAACATGGTTTTATAGGCAAAACTATAGATTGGAGTGATCAGGGATTTGTTGTTTGTCGTACCTTTAACAAACTTCAAAATTTTTTTCATTTTGCTTTGCGAAAGCGTACGGGTACTTTTCGTTGAAATAGAAAAATTCCCTCTTGATATTGGAGATTTGACATTTTTCATTTTTCTTTACATAAAAGAATCCAAACGGACCTTAAAAAAATAAACGAAACTAGAAGGTTCATTCACTTACTAAGAATGTTAAGTTTAATCAAAATCCTTAGAACCGTTTTCAAGAAAATGTACGTTAGTGTAATTATCATATGGGAGGTATCGTTAATAAATTGGCTAAGAGTAAAAAAAAAAATGACCAAGAATAGTGACCAAAAAAACAGCGTTTACGAAATTTGAATCAAATCGGTCGAGGACGGTATTCCAAAAACCTCTTTTGGGTTCCTCTGTCATCAGTATATTAGAATCAATCGAAATCCCGAGTCTGAAAATGTTCACCAAAAGAGGGCAAGAGAATGCTAAAAATGGAAGATCCGTTGGGGTGGAAGATAGTGCAAAAAAAATCAAATCTTGAATAATAAGAGATAATTATCCCACTTCAACGAAAATGACATTTGTTGGGTTCTGTCAAACTTCATCATGGCTGTCATTGTTATACAGTTTTCATTGAATGCATAAAGAAAATAGGTCTGTTCCCGTACAAAATAATATTTACTGATTCTTACTGATTTTTACTTACTGCCGTTCCCGTACGCAGAAATAAGTAAAAGAGACAGCTCACGAGAGAGCAAAAAACTACCCCTCCATAAAAATCAGTAAAAAAATTTACTGCAGAAATTTCTGTTGGTAAAAATCAGTAAACTGTCAGTTGGTATCTAAAAGTGACAACTCGCTTGTTTTGACAGGTGATTTATGTCATTTGTTCTTTAAAAGGCATACAAAATATATAATTTTACTGTTTTTTACTTAAACGCGTTCCCGTACTTTTTGGTAATTTTGTCTCTTTCTGAGATAATTTACCCCCACTCCAAGAAATTTGAGAATTTACTAATTTTTACTGAAAAAGTACGGGAACAGACCTAATGAAAATAAAATTGATTGCAAATTTTAATTATCTCTTCGTGGAAGCTTTCACAGAGTTGCGTATCCAAGTTTATTGTTTACGCTTACACATGAGTACGCGAATGGACTTTTTTTTGTGTTAATTCTAAGCATTTCAAAAATCGACGCCTACGTATCGGTACAATAGTTTCATCGTTGTTTTAGTATTTATGGCGCCTACCCTGAAATACATCTAGGACATCTAAGCTGTAACTATTTAAAATTAAATAAAAGGAAAAATCCTCAATTGATTCTAAAAAAAAATTTCCCTTAAAAATGCCTACATGTGTGCTGAGTATGACATTCACTTTTACGGAAATCTTTGAAACGCATTAAAAGACCGAACAATAAGTTATCCCGGCATCTTGATACGTGTCATCTCAAAAGAGGATAACCCATATCGACCCAAATCCTCCTATTGAAAATCCCATCATTTAAGGTCTTCCCACCGAAGAAGGAAACATTTTCTACATGCATCCCTATTCTTAATGTTTGCACAAAATATCACAAGCACGCCCTCCACTACCTGATGTTTATTGTCCTACTCCCTGTCCAGGTAAAACCAAGGCGTAAGCGATGTTATTTTTTATTACCCCGATGCATCCCTCAACGATAGGAACTCTGTTTACCTACCTCTCGCTGCAACAGCTACCTATAAATACATCGCACTTTTTAAAACCATCAAGCATAACTAGTTCATCCTGTGACAGTGATAGATCCTAGATCCCTGTAGCTATTAAGGTTCTTTACACACTCAACCGAAATCATATTTTTACATTGCTAACGTTTTTGTTTTCGTCGTCGTCCTACCCTTTGCAGAGTTTCTTCCATCTTTAAATCTACACAAATAAATATTTAAAAAGAAAATACTCCGACTATGGGTGAATTAGAAGAGAAAGAAATTCCTCAAACAGAATCCCAATCACATGATCATCATCCAGACACCGACGAACCAAAGGAAACAGACAAAATGCTTGATAGAAAATCGACCGATAAGTCCACACCAACCGCAGCGGATGATTCTTCAAAGCGGAGAAGTCCAACGCCAGAGAAAGATAAGAAAACCGAGGAAATTATCAATATTCCAAGTGGGCCAAACGCTGGAGGTGGTGGTGATGGCACAAACAACTCAACTGACACTGAGGACAAACTGAATCCAGTCACAAAAGAGGGACGTGAGGTGAAACCAAAAAAAATTCCAATCGGTGGTATTAAAATGCCAGGGTTCTTCATGAAGGCAAAACCACGAGGCGATGGAGATGGTGCTGAGGGTGAGCTCCTGGAAAAAGAGCCCAAAGAGACATCGCCAACGGTAGAGGAGAAACAACAACCCGCAAAGAAGGAGGAGAAACAACGACCATGCCTGGGCGACAGGATTAGAAGCTTCTTTGTGCGAAAACCGAAACCATCCGCCGATGATACAGCTAAGAGTGGTGAGTTTATTTTTTGTTTTATTCAGTTTTTAATTGTGTATGTGTGATTGTCCTGATTTGTTGTGAATGGCGTTGAGTGTGAGACTAAGAATTGAGCATTTTGGAAGAAAGCCTTTGGGCAAGTTGCCATTATCTATTCTTCGACGGATGCCAAGCTTACTAACGATGCGGTAATTGACATTTAAAGATGACTAGGAACTCACACCCCACTACTATTGAATGATGAAATGTGTTCCGAAGTAGCTGACAACTTTCTTCTCGTCATTTTAGATTTAACTGCTGAAGCAGGTGATGACAACGGACCACCGCAAAAACGCGGACTATTGAATGCAATCAAACTCCCCATTGCCAATATGATTCCAAAGAAAAAGACTGACGACGACGTAGAATTAGGTAATGGTCCTGGCACCAAAGCTGGACTAGCTTCCATGGAGACGCTTGATGATTCGCTGAAAGACCAAGATACCGTCGATAGGGCGCCCACAAAGAAGGACGATGATGTCAGCAAACTGAAGGGCAGTCAGGAGATCAAAACTGAGGTGAGTTCACCGAATAAATCCCCATGGGCAATGACGAACTAATTCTCTTTTTTTTTTGCAGAAATCCGAAGAAGGTGACGAAATGACCTGCCTTGAGAGAATCCAGTCATACCGCTGTCCGGTCGAAAATGCACTGATAGCGCTGGGAATTCTCCTCATTGTTGTGATGCTCGGCGTCATTGGCTATGTCTTGAGTAGTGAAAACCAATCATCACCACCACTTCGTGATGGTCGGTATATTGTTGCTGTGACTGGTTGTGGCTTGGCTGAAGGACTTCAAGAAGACGGTGCATTTGCTTTCCGAGGCATACCGTATGCCCTGCCACCAGTTGATGACAATCGCTTTAAGGCGGCTCAGTTAATCGAGGGTATCGACGATTGTTGGAACGGAACAATGAAAGCTCATAATGCTACCGAGGTGTGCACTCAAATGCTGAGCAATGGAACAATTGTAGGCGTTGAGGATTGTTTGACTTTGGATGTTATTACGCCACAAATCCGGTACGACAACCCGCTACCAGTTGTGGTTCTCATTGGTGCTGATTCGTTTACGGGTGGATCACCAGGAATTTTGCGCCCATCGGCTAGGTATGCTCGCTCACATCATTTGATTTTCGTGCGACCAAACTTCCGAATGGGTGTCTTCGGATTCTTGGCTTTGGATGCACTTACCAAAGACGCCTACCCCAGAACATCAGGAAACTACGCTCTTACGGATATTGTTGCGGCTTTGAATTGGATTAAATTGAATATTGCCAACTTTGGTGGAGATCCCAAGTCGGTTACTCTGTTCGGACATCGTGCTGGTGGTACACTGGTCTCTGCTTTGGTTACGTCACGTAAAGTAAAGCATTTATACACGCGCGCCTGGGTTTCATCCAGTTCAGCAGTATTCCCCGGTCGTGGACTCCAAGAGTCCGAGCGTCGCAATCAGGACTTTATGAACCAAATGCAGTGCTCCGATATAAACTGTCTTCGCAAGGCCACCACCAATGAAATATGGCAAGCTACACCCGATACCTGGCTGCACTTCCCCGCCGATTTGCCCAGTAATGATGAAAACACTACCGCTCGTCATGAATGGCTTGTTCTCGATGGTGTCATTTTGCAGCAACACCCGGCTGATGTTTGGAAAGATGAGACTACTGGCAAACCAAAATTGGTAATGGGGACCACAGCTCATGAGAGTCACACGGAAAAATTGCGATTACGTCACACCAACTGGACCGAAGAGGAAGTGCGTACGTTTATTGACAACACGAAAATTGGTGCCATGAACCTCACAGATGAAGCAATTAAGCGGTACAACGCCACATACCAAGGTCTCGTTGCAATGATCACGGATATCCGAACCATCTGCCCAATGTTATCGAATGCACGCCTCCAACCCACAGTTCCATTCTATGTAGCTACTCAGGGTGAGGGACCCGACGGCCTTGCTAAGGTCGACATCGATGTTCAAGCGATTCTGGGCCGCTATGAGCCACACACGGTCGAGCAGAGGCGCTTTGTTTCGGCCATGCAGCAACTGTTCTACTACTACATTGCGCATGGTGAAATTCCACAATATGATCCAAGACGACGAGTACTGAATGTGGGACAAGATCCACTCCCACAGGAGGACTACCCAAACTGCAATTTCTGGATTAGTCACGATATAGTGCCGAGGCATGCGCGAATCGATTAGGAAATTCGATCTAATAATCACACAAACAAACACTCTTTCTAGGCTCTCTTTAAAAAAAAAATCTTATTTTTAAATTTATTATTAAATAATAAAATTTAAAAAAAATGCGGACACAAAAAAATGAAACAAAAACAAAATACAATTTATATTATATATAATATTCGAAACTGTATTTAAATTTTATAATGTATTTATATTTAATTAAGGTTCTTTTTTACTTTTATAGTTTTTTTTCGTTCTTAGTTTTTATTGTTCTATTTAACAATTAAATAGCGACATGCTAAAATGTAAAACAAAAAATAAACATGTGAAAAGAGATAACAAAATTATTATTAGTTAAACATTAAATATAAAAAAAACAAATATTTATGCTCTTTTGTAAAGAAATGAATTTAATGGATTTAATAATAATTTAAGTGTAGGTATGTATACAACGGAGGCAACATAATATATCCTTTTTTTAATTTTAACATTAATGAAATTTGAGACTGGCTTCGTTAAAAAAAAAACCATTAATGATAAATATTTAATATTTTAAAGAAAGTTAAAGAAATGGTAAAAACAATTGTTTTCGATTAAAAAAAATATTTTTTCTTTTATTAATTTAAATAATCCTATGCATAAATTTGATATATAAAAATCAAAACAATAAATTCAAATGAAATGCATTTCTAAAGAAAACAAAACAAAAAAAAATATACGACAAAGAGACATGTATGAACGAATAATTTACGATTGAAAGTAAATTCAAAAACAAAAACAATTTTTTATGTAAAATATTATCGCTGTAATAATTAATTTAAATATGAAAATTCCAATAAAAAAAAACAAAACTGAAAATGATGGATAAATCATATTAAAATATTAAAAAAAAAAATAAAAATAAAAAAAATTACAAAATAAACAATATTATCGTTTTTATTGGTGTAGTCTCGTTTTTGGTTCTAAAGGTTCTTTCATTATCCAATTGACAACTGCAAACTTTCAAGGTGAACGCAACCTTAAACCATTTACCGAACTATCAATGCCAAAATATTCATTAAAATCAACATTTTCATCATGGTGAGGTACACGAAGGAACAACGTTTACAAATAATGAAAATTTACTACCGAAAATCCGAGCAACTTTAAGAGCGTTAGCCAATTTACGACTACAAAATCGTAAGCAATTCATAGTCTAGTGAAAAAAATGACTCGCAGCTTGATACTGTCGTACCAGTGTGACTACGTGTTGCCCGGATTGGGGAGAATATTTCTGCCGTAGAGGCCTATTTCAAACAACATTGTTTGTGTAAATACATACACACCTGGAGGCTTATCTTTTTTCAGTTTGCCTAATGACAACAGACGTATGATTTGGACGAAGCACTCTGGAAACAATAAACTAGAGAACCTGGACCCGAGCTAAGAGTTTATTTTAATCGACGGCAGGTCAAAAATTTGTCTGGTGTTTCGGAAATAGGACTTCACAGCTAGGTTCCAGAAATCGAGTGAAATGAAAGTGAAATTACTTTTGTAAATCCACATTCCGACCGATTTCATAACTTCGAAAAGTTTTCGAAATCACTCGGCGAAATTAAAGATAGCTGATACTATCTGTCATATGGGACATTGCAAAATTACTTTTATTTTGATAAATTTATTTGTTTACAAATTTTGCTTAATTTTTATAAAATAAATAATAAATTTTAAAATATTGAGTGCTAATTATATTGCTGCGGTGTTGCAAGTTGAAAAACAGAAGTCGCAGAGGAAAAATAAAAAGGTGTACGATAAGACCCCTTTCTAATTCTTTAGAAATTGCAGATGCTGCGTAACTGAAACAAATACATTTTAAATACAAATTCAAAATTGTTATTTCATTTAGATTTATTTCATATTATCGAGTTAATAAACATGCTTTCCAAATTTTGCTGCAAACTTTTGCGCCACACCTAAAACAATCGTACATTTTTTGTGTGTTGCAGTTCGCCTCAGTTTTGCGTTTGATTACCGAAAGAAGCTTTCTGAGATCAATTGGAAACGATTCTGATGTTGTTTAGAGCCGTTGCACTGTATCAAAGATATTGACGAGCTTAATGTTTTGGAGAACAAAATTTGTCCAATATGGTCAAACATTCCATGTCGGATGAAGAAAAACGGAAATCAAAACAATATTTCATTGACGAATTTCTTATTCCTCTGGTCATCGACATCGAAGGCTGGAAAGAATACTTCTCAGTTAATGCACTGATTGTGAGTAGGATCCAAAAATAGTATCTTTTCAAAAACAAAGCGTCCACTGTAACTGCATCTCCTTTCATAAATCCTCTGACAAGATCTTTATGCCTCTCCATAAATTCAATAAATTTTGCCTCCTGGGAATTATTTTTGTATTTACCTTTGGTAAAATACATATCGTTTACTACACTCAGATATTATTCACTTACATTTTCAATCGCGTCAGCTCATCCCAACAATTTCACAGATACTAAAATGATCGGATTGAAATCACTCACAAAACGATAAAACCGAATTGTGGAACACGGAAAATCACTTGTTTGTAACTTCGAAAAATGTGAAATTGAAATCGGTAAAAGTGAAATTTGGAACCCAAAATTTCACTTTAGACCGATTTCAATTTCATTTCGAGTGAAAGAGAAACGTAGAACCTAGCTGTCAATCTTCGTCAAAAGAAAGTGTGTCTGAAAAGTAAATCGTTACTTCTTTCTCCCCCGTTCCGCGATTTCTGTTCAGGTCTCCAAAGAAAGTTCTTAAGGCTAGTGAAGCAATTGAAAATAAAATAAATGAAGTATTTAGTAGCAAAAGCGATCCAGTAAGAACATTTATTTTATCTCAATTGGTACACCAACAAAAAACCCAATGGAAAAATGAAGAAAAGGATTTATTTTTAAATTTTTTTTACAAATCTCCTGTAATGTATTCAATTGATTTAATTGGTTTACGTTACCTTCAATTTCCACTATTCGAAGATGGCATTCAAATGTTAAGTTTTCACCAGGAGTATCAGAGCGTTCTTGATTTGCTAAAAATTAAATGCGCTTCCCTCTCAACCATAGACAGAAAATGTGTCTTATTGTTAGATGAAATGGCCATTAAGCCCGAATTAGAATATAATTCATCGGAAGATGTAATTTATGGGTTCTTTGATCACGGCAACTTTGGAAGGAAAAATGTCATCGCTACACACGCACTTCTTGTAATGTTGAGAGGGTTGAACAGTAATTGGAAGCAAACTATAGGAATTTATATAGAAAACGTTAACGGAGTGGGCCTGAGCAACATTATGAAGGACTGCATAACAAAGGTAACATCCTTAGGTTTTGATGTAAATGCCATAAGCTCCGATCAAGGAAGCAATAACAGAAGTGCGTACAGAATTCTCGGAGGTACAATTGACCAGCCTTTTTTTGTTTTTAATGAGAAGAAGATATTCTTACTCCACGATGTACCACACCTTATTGAAAGCGTAAGAAACAGGCTACTAGCTGCTGACATATTGACTCCGGATCGAGTATCATGGAAAATACTCGAAAAGTTATTTGATTCTGATTCTGGCACTGTAAAACTTTTGTACAAGCTAACAAAAGAACATCTCGGACCAAATGCATTTCAGAAGCTATCTGCGAAATTAGCAACGCAAATATTCAGTGGTAAGGTAGTAATGGCAATGGCTGAAAAAACTGCGGCAATTAGCACAGCAACATTAATTTTATTTATGAATAAACTATTTGATAATTTGAATAGCAGCAGTCAATACGCAAAAAATCCGGATAAAAACTCCATTTCTGTGATGAAATCTAATATTTTAGTGAATCTTAAAGAGTCGAAAGAAAAAATATCTTTGTGGAGATCCGAAGGAAAAATGCAAGTACCACATTGTTTTGATGGACTTCAGCAGACTTTAAATAGAGTACTAGGGCTATGGGAACATATTTCGACGGATCCAGGACAAACATATCTGATAACGTCTCATCTTAATCAAGACACCCTGGAAAACAATATTTCAATGCTAAGGACAAGCAGAGGATCATATGAAAAGAATCCATCAGCTTCTCGCGTTTGCAATAATTTAAAATTGATTTGTTTCCAAAACCTTAAGTCGTCTTCGCTGAGTGGGTACGAATATTCCAACTCCACAAACTTGCTTGATCATTCAAGTTCATATCAATTTAACCAAAGTGGTGATATTGAGGAAGGTATTTCGCTTGATCTCAGCGCAGCTGATGAAAAAATGCGCAATGACGATGAAAATGATTTGGAGGATATTCTGGAAATGAGTATTGAAGATAAAACTTCACAAAATCAAAATCTGCAAAATTGTGCAAATGCTTATGTAGCGGGATGGCTTGTGAAAATGAATGAATGTATAAAATACTTAAAAGAAACACAAAATTATGAAAAAAAACGGCTGAATTAATAAATCTTCGAGCTTACAAAAACTTTTGCTTGACAACACTATCCGATATGTTTGAATCCGATTTGAAATTAATAATTGAGGTATTTGAAAAGTATTTTAAATACTTCAAAAGTAAAGAAAGGGTTAAAAATTAAATGTTAACAATACTTTCTAAAAAAATTAAATTAAATTGCGGTTGTGCGATTCATTGCGATTTTATAATGGGTTGTATCACAGATATGCTAATAAGGTTTACTATTAAGAATTTCAATAACTCATTGAAAAATCTTTATATAAAAAACGAGTGGTGGGTGCACGACTGGGTCGTACGCAACTTTCTCTTTCACAGCGAGTTGGGCGTTAGATCAAATAGTGCGCATTTTGATTATTAATGCTAAAAATTATATAAAATGTCGTAATGTGATTATACGAACGTTTACTCCGAAATTTGAAGGAATCGGTGTCTATGTGAAAAATAATTATTTTTCGTTATTGGCCAAAACTGAAAATTCCGTTAAGTGATAGTTGGGCTAAAACTAATTATGTGGAATTGTTTAAAACTATAATAGTAGTATATATATTAAATTTCATTCAATTTGGCATAGTAGTTTGCGAGAAACTAACAATTTTCTTTATATGGCCTGAATGACAAAATCCGTTATGTATATGGATTTTCTCGAAAAAACTGGGTATGCAGTTTTGTTGGAACTAATATGCTTGTAGTATATATAAAGTTTAATCAAAATCGTTAGAGCCTTTTTCGAGAAAATTGAGGTTATGTGTAATTTTTATATGGCAGGTACCGTTATTAACATGGCTAAAAGCAAACAAAAAAATGGCCTAGAATTATGACCAAAACAAGCTTGGATACGAAGTTTGAAGAAAATCGGTCAAGCCGTTTAGGCTGGGGAGACCATTACGGACAGACGGAATTCCAAAAACCACTTTTTTAGGCTCCGCTATCATCGTAATGTTAGAATCAATCAAAATCTCGAGGTCGAAAATGTTCACGAAAACAATATCTTTCTCTTTGTAAGAGAAATTTAAAAATGCAATACTCAAATTTTTTTTATATTTTATTAAATTCAAGTAAAACAAGTAACATCAACGACAAAAAACAAGAACAATGTTAATTAAAGAACATAAGGAATTCAATATCTAGTGAGAATAATGTGCCTGTTTGGTTTTGCATAATGCTTGTTTATCTGGTTGAATTTGCGACAACTGCAACCGAATATTTGGCTCTGCATCGAGACGGGATCTATATTTTGTTTTGGTTCCAACGTAGGCGGAGAATCCTGATTCGCACATGTATGTTGTTGCAAACAGCAGAAGATTTATTTTGGCTCTGTCTGACAAAATTTTGAATTCGTCCTTCAACATACACCAGAATTCTGATAAAGACTTCTTTGTTTCAAAATTTGCCTTTAAAGAAGAATCTGATGTCAAATCAATTAAACACTCAAACTGCAACGATGTCAGAGATGATGCTGGCTTTTCCAACGCGGCGGAGTACGGGTCTGCAACCCACACATTTTCTTTAATGTTTGAATGGTATTCTTCCGGAAAGTAGCTTTGGAAGTTTTCGAGCAAACTTAGCAGATGTAAATGAAACTCATTTAAAATGTCGTCAGGAATACCCAAATCTATTTCCTCTTTGCATTCGCTGACCATTGGGAAGCTGTCTAGGTTTCGATTTTTTAAAGATTTCGCCCAAAACTTGATTTTCTTTTTAAATGCTTCGACCTTATCACTGGCATCGAAAACAGTTATTGTCTTTCCTTGAAGTGATACACTCAAATCATTTCATTTTTTTTAAAAATATCGGCTAGATACGATAATTTCAAGAGCCAACGCTCATTACACAATCTGTCGCCAAAGTCAAAGTTGTCGTTCATAAGGAAGGTTCTGACTTCAGCCCTCATTTCGAAAAGCCGCGTCCGTGTTTTGTCGCGAGAAAGCCACCTTACTTCTGCGTGAAGAAGTAAAGACGTATGTAGACTACCCATTTCATCACACAATACTTTGAATAGCCTTGAATTCTTAGGTCGAGATTTAATAAAGTTAATTATTTTCATTTCTTTTAAGGAGAGTGGCATTTTTTTCATTGCAAGGGCATGGCGGTGTAGAAAGCAGTGACTACTGCTGCATTCCTTGGCATTTTGTTTTATTCTTGAGACGGCAGCGGACGTTTTTCCAGTCATGGCCTTGGCACCCTCTGTGCACACATCCACGCAGTTAACCCATGTTGGTATTGGTAGCGCACAAATACTATTAAAATAGCCAACCCTGAAACATCTGTTGATTCATTCATTTGCAGCGAAAATTTTGTGACTTTTATTCGCGAAAGTAAAGTATTTTTGACATTCTCTGCTAAGTCTCCGATTCTTCGTGATATTGTTTTATTTGACAAAGGAACGGTGTCAACTAATTTTTTGGCCTTTTCACCCAACATACACTCAACAATGTCCTTAACGCATGGCTTGATTAAGTTTTCAGCGATTGTATGGGCTTGCCAGTTTGCGCAACTCGGAAAATCACTAAGTAGGACGCCATCAACGCATTTTCGTTCACTGTCTTTGAGTGGTTAGTAATAATTGTTTTAGATTTTGTAAGTTCACCATACTTCCTTTTAAAAAAATCAGTCGATTTGCTTTGCAATCTGGATGAATCCCCTCAAAATGACGTTTCATTTTTGCTGGAAACATCGCACTATTCGGCAACACTTTGCCGCAAATTACGCATTGGGGTTTTTTGTCACTTGTCTCAGCAAATCCAAGATTTAAATATGAATCGTGGTACTTCCTTTTTACTGTTTTTTTGTCTGCAGTACTGATCACCATAGAACTAGTACTAGCCACATTGTCTGCCTCATATTCTTCAGAAAGTTCTGACGCCGCTGTCTCTATTGCGTCATTTTCCTTGGCTCTAGAATATAAATGGAAAACGAGCAAATCCACAAATCTGAATTAAGGATAACAACAGAAAAAAAATATTATAAATCCAACAAAACGCATCTAATACAAATGCGGTTCTAGCGATAGGAAACTTCCCATTATGAAATAAACAAATATGGTTTTGTGTTATGTACCTGCCAGTTGCTGACTCTTTAGTAACTACTGGGGGTGCTGTAAAGGAGCTTTCAGCGGTTATTTTTAACGACCCAGACTTTAGCCAGCGATCCATAGTACCTATTATTTTTGATCTCTCACGATCTTTTGATCTTTTCACGTCGATAGATCCACAGAGTCACATCAAGGCCGTAGAGGCCTATTTCAAACAACATTATCAGCTAGCTTCTAGGTTTCACTTTCTCTCGAAATGAAATTGAAATCGGTCTAAAGTGAAATTTTGGGTTCCACATTTCACTTTTACCGATTTCAATTTCACATTTTTCGAAGTTAAAAAAAAAATTGAATTTCCATGTTCCACAATTCGGTTTTATCGGTTTGTGTGTGATTTCAATTCGATCATTCTAGTATCTGGGTCAAATGCAAGCACAATAGATCTTTTAGGTCGATGTGTATATTACTGCTTAGGCAGGTCAGAATTTAAAAAAAAAAATCTGGGTCAATATTTCAAAATATTAATACTTTGCGGTCAGGCATTTATAGGCTAAAAAAACATTTTTTTGTTTTAATATTCGAATGGAATACGCTTGTGCAGAAACTATTTTTACATGTACGCATAAAAAAATTAAAAAAATTATTTATAGTAATGCCAAAATTTTAGCTTACAGCAAACATGTCATTACCATGACATGTCCTAAGTTGTACCTTCCTTCAAGAAATTCATTTTTTTTTGTGAAACGTAAGATAGTTTGCAAATTTTTTGATGAAGCCTTGAAGAAGAAAGTAAAATGCGGGCCCAGTCAATTTATTTTTAGAGAATATACAAAATTTTATGAAAGGTGTGAAGTGATTGTCCCCAAAAAATTGTCATTTCCGTGACAAAAAAATTAATCTTAAACAAAATTGAATTAACGGCCGCAGAATAGGCAGTGCTACTAGAATAGTAAATAAAATGAAACCTGCGAACGAGAGGTTAAGTATAGTTCTTGTGTTCTGATTTAAACATTAATAACGGAATCTGTTGATTGTTTTCGGAACATATTGCAACAAGACCATATATATATCAATAGTGAATTTTCCTTCTTGGGGCTAAGGTGTTTCATGTTTTCGTTACCCGAAGTTGTCATTACCGTGGTAAGTACTTACTTAAGTGGCGCTACAGTCCGGGATGAACCTGGGCCTCAACCAACATGCCTCTCCAATTAGCCCGGTCCTTAGGTCGGTTTCTACTTGTGCGCGCAAGTTAAGGCGAGGTCATCCTCTACTGCGTCCGAAGTCTGGCTGGGAATCGAAGACTCTGCGAGCCGGAGTATTGGTGTCCATTCTTTTTACATGTCCTAGCCATCTTAAACGTCCAATGCGGAGTTTTTTGACTAGGGGTATGTCGCTGTGCAGCTCGTATAGTTCGTGGTTGAATCTTCTTCGTCTTCGAAGAACTTTCCGCTTGAATCGACCAAGGATTTCTTCATCCGCTTTTGATACGGTCCATGCTTCAGCGCCGTAGATCAGGACTGGGATGATCAGGGTCTCATATATGATCTCCTTAGTAGTTCGAGTGAGGGCTTTACTACTAAATTGCCTTCTTAGCCCGAAGAAACAGCAATTGGCAAAGTAATTCTTCGTTTAATTTCTGACGAGATGTTGTTGTCAGAGTTAATAGCGGAGCCGAGGTAGACAAGTCCCGTACTACCTCAAAGTTATATCTGTCAATGGTGACGTTCTGTCCAATTCGTCGATGTTGTGTGTCCTTTCGTGTTGACAGCATATACTTAGTCTTACCCTCATTTACTGCTTAACCCATTTTTGCCGCTTCCTTCTCTATACTAGCAAAGGTGGCTATGACATCACGTTGAGTCCTACCAATGATGTCAATATCGTCGGCGTATGCTAGTAGTTGCACCGATTTTTGGAAAATTGTGACTCTGGTGTTGGCTCGGGAGTTTTGCACATTCCTCTCAAGAATCAAATTGAAGAAGTCACATGACAGCGCATCGCCTTGCCTAAATCCTTTTTTTGGTATCGAATGTGTCGGTGAGGTCGTTTCCGACCCTGATGGTGCAGCGAGAATTCTCCATCGTCATCCTACACAAACGGACGAGTTTGGGCGGTTGGTATACCGTATACTATACTAGACATGGCTCTGTATAGTTCGTCTCTATAAATGCTGTCGTATGCGGCTTTGAAATCGATAAATAGGTGGTGGGTATCGATTTGGACTTCTTGGGTTTTTTCCAGGATCTGACGAAGTGTGAAAATTTGATCGATTGTGGACTTTCCTGGCCTAAAACCACACTGATAAGGGCCGATCAGGTTGTTGGTAGACGGTTTCAAGCGTTCACATATTACAGCAGATAGGATCTTGTAAGCGATGTTGAGTAGACTTATGCCTCTGTAGTTGGCGCAGTTCAGAGGGTCTCCTTTTTTGTGGATCGGGCAAACGATGCTGAGGTTCCATTCTTCAGGCATGCTTTCAACCGACCAGATATGGCTTATGAGTTGGTGGATGTTACTTACCAAGTCATCTCCGCCGGCCTTATAAAGCTCAGCGGGAAGGCCGTCATTTCCGGCAGCCTTATTAAGCTTGAGTTTAGATATTGCTATCCTCACTTCACTCAGGTCGGGTGGTTGGCAGTTTTCGCTGTCGTTGCCAATATTGAATGGTTCGTTCTGCCTGACAGCGGAATGTTGTTCGTCATCGCCGTTTAACAGTCTGCAGAAGTGGTTCTTCCATATCCTCAGCATCGACTGTGTCTCAACTACAATATTTCCTTGTTCATCTCGACAGGATTCTGTTCGAGCCTTGTATCCTTGGCTTTTACGTTTTACACTTTGGTAAAACTTGCGAACATCGTTCCTGGAGTGGCACCTCTCTATATCCTCGATCGCGCGCTTTTCTTGCTCTTTTTTCTTCTTTCTGAAAAGCCGATGTTCTTCCCTTCTTCTTTGCCTATAGAGCTCAATGGCAGCTCTCGTCTTCACCTGCAGCTTAGCCTTGTAGGCCTCGTTCTTGGCTGCGAGCATCTGTCGGCATTCCTCATCAAACCAGGGGTTTCTTGCTGGTGGGTGCGAGAAACCTAGCACATCAGTTGCGGTTGATCTAATAGCTTTTTGGCATCGTTGCCATTGTTCTTCGACATTAGTTGCTGGTGGTATGTTGTGAATCGAAAGGTTAAGGGATACGCGTTGCGCGAAGGCCTTGGCGATCTCTGGCGATTGCAGTCTTTCCACTTTAAATTTTGTCAAATTATTTCTGGTTTTTTGTGGCGTGGTGAATATCCACATCCTTACCTTGGCTACAACAAGGTAGTGGTCCGAGTCGATGGTAGCCCCTCGGAATTTCCGGACATCCAAAATACTGGATGCGTGGTTCTTGTCGATCGCAATGTGATCAATTTGATTAACGTTGATCTGGAGACCCCCATGTCCCCTTATAGATATCGAGGTGAGGAAACCGTGTGCTGGCTATAGTGGAATTTCGTTCCGTAGCGAAGTCAATTAGCCTAAGTCAGTTATCAGACTTGTTGTCGTGTAGGCTATATTTTCCGACAATACTGCTAAAGACGTCTTCTCTTCCTACCTTTGCGTTAAAATCTCCCAGCACGATTTTAACATCGTACTTCGGTAGTCGCTCATAAGTTTTGTCGAGGAGCTCGTAGAAGCAATCCTTAGCTATATAATTTTTTTCTTCCGTCGGAGCGTGAGCGCATATAAGTCTTATGTTGGCGAATTTGGCCTTGATGCGGATTGTTACTATGCGTTCGCTAATGTCTTGGAAACATAAGACTTCTTGCCTAAGTCTGGCACTTATAACAAATCCGCATCCGAATAGTCGCTGTTTCTGCTCACTATAACACGGTCCGTAGTATATGTCACAGTTTTTCATCCTCTTTTTGCCCGGCCCATCCCATCGTATTTCCTGGATGGCAGTAATGTATGCTTTGTAGCAGTTTAGGGCTTCCGCTAGTTGTTCGCCTGCACCTCTCCTGTTTAATGTTCTCACATTCCAGGTGCAGATACGAACGTCGTTGTCCTTTTTTCGTTTAGCAGGGTCGTCAACAATAAAATCAGTCCTTTCCGAGGCTATTGGTTGCTTCGTAACCATGTTTTTTTCTGTGGGTGGGTAGTTAACCCAAAGCACAACCCCCAACCTGGAGGGCCAGTTCCAATTTATTAGATACCCCTAGGACACGGGGCCATCAGTATCCACTACGGGATTGAGCGCTGCCGTTGGCCTTTCGGTTCATCCGCCACCATCTCTGTTCAAGGGGCCTGACTAACCCTTGAAATTCCTAGACAACCTGTTGTCCGAATATGTCAGAGCAGCTCATCTAGGTTCGCCTGGGACAGCAGGCCGGGTATTCATCCGTGCCATTCTCACCAGGGTGTTTATAGTGTTGCTGTTTTTCGTCGTGTTATCAACACTCGCACCTATCGTTTAGCAAGTCAAATCAGGTTGGATGAGACCAGTACCCGATGATTACCACTTGGAGGTAAAGATAAGCACATTTGATGTGTAGTCAGAGTTACAACACTGGGCATTGCCAAGTTAGCGCCAATCAGAGTCTACCCTCGTTCTACAGCACCCAACCATCCATTGTTGTTGCTACGACATTGAATTAAGACCTTCTGCGTATCAGGTCTATCCGCGTCGAAAAATCTATAAATTCAAAGATAAATCAAAACAAAACAAACTTCGTATCTATAATAACCGACTTTCTATTTCTAATTGAGTCCAAATGAATAACAAAGTTATAGCCTTTGCTAGATAAGATTGTAAAACCGGAAAACATTTATCTGGCTTATGTGCCCAAGAGCCATTGTCAAATTTGATTTCAACAATAAATTTGATAAGTCTGACTAAGCCTAGAGGCAGGTGGTTCCTTGAATACAATTATTATCTTCCACACTAAAAATGGTACCGGCTGTACAGGGCAAGGTTACCGCTGCACCATTGCTGCACAAGTTATACTTTGTACAATCACCCTCAAAGGGCAACTTCGTTCCATTCGGTTGTGTTGCGCAGGTCAGTGGAGCTGCAGTTGTGGTTGTCGTTGTGGTTGTTGTAGTTGGACAAATGAATCCTGGAACACAACCGGCTTCCTCTTCACTGAAAATGGTACCAACGGGACATGGCAGGGTCACTGCATTTCCATTACTGCAGTAGTTGTATTTCTTGCAGTCATCTTCATAGGGAAGCTTGACTCCATCTGCTTGATTGGCACATGTTAGCGATCCTTCAGGCGGTGTTGTTGTTGTTGTTGGTGTGTACCACTGACAGTTCGCTTCGTCTATTGATGCACATTCGTCTGTGGCAGCATTGAAATGGAAACCACTGGAACACGATATCGCTGTTGGTATGGGATACTCACAACGGATATATTGTGTACAGTCTTCTGGATATGGAACCAGTGTTCCGCTGGCAAGGCCACAGCATACATTACTGCTCGGTACTGCTTCACATCCCGCCACATCGGTATCATCGCAAATCTGTAGGTCGGCATTGAAATGGAGACCCTTTTCACAGGCTATCGCGATCGGGACGGGACTTTTACAGACGATGTACTTGCTGCAGTTTTTCGGATAAGAAATCAAATCGCCGATTTCGTGGTCGCTACATAAACCACTCATAGGTGGCGGTATCGGCGTTGTTGTTGTTGCTGAAATGGTTGTCATGCCTTCATCTGGCTTTTCAGTGGAATAGCCGGGGCAATTAGCACTCTCGTACGTGTCGCAAATTCCTAACGCTTCGTTGAAGTACAGACCGGATTTGCACGTCTGTGCTATTGGTACTGGAATCTCACATCGAATATACTTGTTACAGCTTCCAGGGTATGAAATGAGATCACCTTCTTGTTGACCCTTGCAGATGCCAATCATTCCTGGAGTATCTGGCAATATGGTAGTCGTCTGCGGTGGTACTGTAGAAGTACCATTAGTATTGCCATCATCGTTGGAACAACCTGCACTATCGGGTTCATCACAAATACCGAGATCCGCATTGAAATACATGTCAGTACCGCATTTTTGAGCAATTGGAATGGGATATTCGCAGATAATGTATTTGCTGCACTCTCCAGGGTAGGGTATAAGATCACCCTCCTCGTAGCCCTTACATATGCCCGTCAATCCGGGTGGTGTTGTTGGTGTTGGAGTCGAAGTCTCTGGAGTAGGCTTGGTGACACCAGAGCATCCCGCATCCTCGGCAGATTCACAAAGCTGCAGCACAGCATTGAATTCAAGCCCATTATGGCATTCAAGCGCTATGGGGACTGGCAGATCGCATCGAATGTATTGCGAACAGTTCCCTGGATATGGGATCAGGTCTCCGGTGGGGTAGCTTTCACAAATGCCTACCTGTGGGGCAGTGGTGGTGGTTCTGGGAGTTGTTGTTTGCTCAGTGGTTGTTGTTGGAGATGTGGTTTTTATAATTGAACAGCCAGCTTCTTCTGGACTTTGACAGGTCTTCAAGTTGGCATTGAATTCTAAACCTTCCTCGCAGGAGTACGCAATCGGGGCTTTTTCTTCACAAACGATGTATAAGGAGCATATGCCTGGATATGGCAGCAACGTTCCAAGCTCCTTATTCGCGCAAATACCGGTTCCGACATATGGCGGATTGGTTGAAGATTCTTCTGTGTTCGGAGTACTGCCCGATGAGACAGGTGTCGTAGTTGAGAGTGACTCTGTAGTCGTCGGTGTTGTGGTAGTTGGATAAGGAACGGCTACACATCCGGAGTTCTCAGGAAAATCGCAGATCAAGAGCTTTGGATTGAACAGCAAACCATCATCGCAGGGCAGAACTTCAGGAATGTTATCCTCGCAGCGCATGTACCAAGAACAGTTCCATGGATACGAGAAGAGGGTACCATCCTTCCGGTCTACGCAAATATCGTCATTCGGATCGGGCGTTGGTATCGGTCCTTGTGATGGTGAACTTGTAGTCGTTGTTGCTGAAGTAGTTGTTACCGGAGTCGTTGTTGTTACTGGAGTCGTTGTTGTTGCTGGACTCGTCGTTGTTGCTGGAGTCGTTGTGGTTATTGGAGTCGTTGTTGTTACTGGAGTCGTTGTTGTTACTGGACTCGTCGTTGTTACTGGAGTCGTTGTTGTGACCGGAGTCGTTATGGTTACTGGAGTCGTTGTTGTCACCGGAGTCGTAGTACTAAATGGCGTCGTTGTGGTTGACATAGTTGGATAAGGAGTGGCTATGCATCCGGCGTTGTTGGGATAATCGCAAATTAAGAGGATCGGATTGAAAAGCCAACCGTCAAGGCATGGTAGCACGACAGGTGTATTGTCTTCTTCGCATCGAATATACCAAGCACAGTCCCATGGATAAGGGAACAAGGTGCCGGCCTGTTGGTCATCACAAATATCGTCATCCGGACCTGGTGTAGGTATCGGACTTTGTGAAGGAGTTGAAGGTTCCATAGTCGTTGATGTAGTAGGACCTGGAGTCGTTGAGGATGAATCAGTGTTCGGTGGTGTTGTTGGTGTGATCGTTGAAGTCGTGGTGGGATAAGGAGTTGGTGTGCACCCAGCGTTCTCTGGATAATCGCAAATCAATAAAATCGGATTGAACAGCCAACCGTCTTCGCAGGGTAGAACAACGGGTTTGTAGTCTTCGCAGCGCATATACCAAGCACAGTCCCACGGATAAGGGATGAGTGTGCCATCCTGCTGATCAACGCAAATGTTGTCATCCGGACCAGGTGTTGGTTTTGGTCCTTGTGATGAGGTTGTCGCATCCGTAGTCGTGATCGGCATCAAAGTTGACGTGGAGCTTTCAGTGGGAATATCACTGGTAGTTGTTATTGTCGTGGTGGTAGTTGATATAGGGGTAGTTGGATAAGGAATAGGTACACATCCAGCATGTTCGGGATAATCACATATAAGAAGAATTGGATTAAATAGCCAACCGTCTTCGCAGGGTAGAACAAGAGTTGTGTTCTCTTCACATCGAATATACCAAGCGCAGTCCCATTGATAGGGAAAGAGGGTGCCATCCGTTTCGTTTACGCAGATAGCATTGTCTGGACCAGGAGTCGGTTTCGTTTCAGTTGGTGTTGGTGTTGGTGTTGGTGTTGGTGTTGGTGTTGGTGTTGGTGTTGGTGTTGGTGTTGGTGTTGGTGTTGGTGTTGGTGTTGGTGTTGGTGTTGGTGTTGGTGTTGGTGTTGGTGTTGGTGTTGGTGTTGTTGTTGTACAGCCCGCTAGTGTTGGCCAATTGCATACTTGTAAAGCAACATCAAAGTGTAAGCCATCTGGGCAATACATTACAGTTGGTTCATACCATTCACACACTAGGTATTTTGTACAATTCCCCGGATATGCAAGCAATGCTCCATGTTCTTGACCTACACACTCGTTTCCTATTAGTGCATCATCCAGTTTTGCTACTTCAATTGTCGTTGTCTCAGCGGTCTTTTCCCCACAATCAGACAAAACACTTATCACACATCCACCCTCAGAAGAACTAAATTGCATACGCCCTGGACATGGTAGTTCGACGCTCTGCTGATTCTCGCAGTAGTAATAGCTTCCACAGTTGCCCTCCACTGGCAATGTAGTGCCATCTTCTTGTGTTGCACATAGATTTGTTGC
The DNA here is from genome assembly GCA_932526625.1 of Rhingia campestris. Classification (NCBI taxonomy): domain Eukaryota; kingdom Metazoa; phylum Arthropoda; class Insecta; order Diptera; family Syrphidae; genus Rhingia; species Rhingia campestris. Next base: position 40,218,057 of record OW052184.1, on the reverse strand, counting down.
CCGTCGCACTCTAGGTGATCCTTGACAAAAGACAGCCAGGGCAACGATACATAACCCAATAATTAAAACTGCAATGGGATTCGAGCCAGTTAAAGTGGTCGCCGGATAATTCAATATTTACATACCTCTCATAGTTCCTGTGTCAGTTCTTCAACCAAACTAACACCAAACTTCTGCTAACGGTTGGTATGGTTAGATTGGAAATACTTTATCAAAAAAATATTTTAATCGCGTTTTGATAAGGTTGCCAAAAATTACCTACTTTTGTGTTGTTTATTTTTAAATCGACAGTAAGGGGAATTTAAATATTTAACGTTTCTATCTAGCGTTAAGTAGGATTTCCTTTCTAGAAAGCTGTTGGAGTTTGATAAGATACACGACTTATTTTTTCATCGAACACTTTTAAGGTAGTCTACCGCAAATTGCGTGTTTTCTATTTTCGGTCTACCGGTTTTAAACAGTGGTGACTCGTAAGCGATAATTCCTGCCAAGACTTTGTGCTTCCTGCACGGGCTGATAAGTTGGTTTAATCAAATTTGTATGAAGGCAGATAGGGACATTAGCAGTCGCCCATAGATATACTTACTTACTTACTTAAGTGGCGCTACAGTCCGGAATGAACCTGGGCCTCAACCAACATGCCTCTCCAATTAGCCCGGTCCTTAGCCTACTGCCTCCAGTTGCGCACTCCAAGTTGGTTGAGGTCGGTTTCCACTTGTGCGCGCCACTTAAGGCGAGGTCTTCCTCTACTGCGTCCGACGTCTGGCTGGGAATCGAAGACTCTGCGAGCCGGAGAATGGTGTCCATTCGTTCTACATGTCCTAGCCATCTTAAACGTCCAATGCGGAGTTTTTTGACCAGGGGCATGTCGCTGTACAGCTCGTATAGTTCTTTGTTGAATCTTCGTCTTCATAGCCCGTCAACGCAAACGGGACCGAAGATTTTTCGAAGAATTTTCCTCTCGAATCTACCAAGGATTTCTTCATCCTCTTTTGATTCGATCCATGCTTCAGCGTCGTAGAGCAGGACTGGGATGATCAGGGTCAGTAGTTCGAGTGAGGGCTTTACTACTAAATTGCCTTCTTAGCCCGAAGAAACAGCGGTTGGCAAGAGTAATTCTTCGTTTAATTTCTGACGAGATGTTGTTGTCAGAGTTAATAGCGGAGCCGAGGTAGACAAAGTCCAGTACTACCTCAAAGTTATATTTGTCAATGGTGACGTTCTGTCCAATTCGTCGATGTTGTGAGTCCTTTCGTGATGACAGCATATACTTAGTCTTACCCTCATTTACTGCTAAACCCATTTTCGCCGCTTCCTTCTCTATACTAGTAAACGTGGCTATGACATCACGTTGAGTCCTACCAATGATGTCAATATCGTCAGCGTATGCTAGTAGTTGCACCGACTTTTGGAAAATTGTGCCTCTGGTGTTGGCTTTGGAGTTTTGCACAATCCTCTCAAGAATCAGATTAAAGAAGTCACATGACAGCGCATCGCCTTGCCTAAATCCTTTTTTGGTATCGAATGTGTCGGTGAGGTCGTTTCCGACCCTGATGGAGCAGCGAGAATTCTCTATCGTTATCCTTCACAAACGGACGAGTTTGGGCGGTATACCAAAACTAGACATGGCTTTGTACAGTTCGTCTCTATAAATGCTGTCATATGCGGCTTTGAAATCGATGAATAGGTGGTGGGTATCTATTTGGACTTCTTGAGTTTTTTCCAGGATCTGCCGAAGTATGAAAATTTGATCGGTTGTGGACTTTCCTGGCCTAAAACCACACTGATAAGGGATGTTAGTTGGTGGATGTTACTTACCAAGTCATCTACGCCAGCTTTATAAAGCTCAGCGGGAAGGCCATCATTTCCGGCGGCCTTATTAAGCTTGAGTATAGATATAGCTATCCTCACTTCACTTAGGTCGGGTGGTTGGCAGTTTTCGCTGTCGTTGCCAATATTGAATGGATCGTTCTGCCTGACAGAGGAATGTTGTTCGTCATCGATCGCCGTTTAACAGTCTGCAGAAGTGGTTCTTCCATATCCTCAGCATCGACTGTGTCTCAACTACAATATTTCCTTGTTCATCTCGACAGGATTCTCTTCGAGCCTTGCATCCTTGGCTTAGACGTTTTACACTTTGGTAAAACTTGCGAACATCGTTCCTGGAGTGGCACCTCTCTATATCCTCGATCGCGCGCTTTTCTTGCTCTTTTTTCTTCTTTCTGAAAAGCCGATGTTCTTCCCTTCTTCTTTGCCTATAGAGCTCAATGGCAGCTCTCGTCTTCACCTGCAGCTTTGCCTTGTAGGCCTCGTTCTTGGCTGCGAGCATTTGTCGGCATTCCTCATCAAACCAGGGGTTTCTTGCTGGTGGGTGCGAGAAACCTAGCACATCAGTTGCGGCTGATCTAATGGCCTGTTGGCATCGTTGCCATTGCTCTTCGACATTCGATGCTGGTGGTATGGTGTTAATCGAGAGGTTAAGGGATACGCGTTGTGCGAAGGTCTTGGCGGTCTCTTGCGATTGCAGTCTTCCGACATTAAATTTTTTCACAGTATTTCTGGATTGTTGTGGCGTGGTGGACAATAGCTATTTAGGAAGACATACCAAGATTAATTCAAGTTCCTAAGAGTATACTTTATTCGTTCATTCGTGGTATACATTAGCTATTTAGGAAGACATACCAAGATTAATTCAAGTTCCTAAGAGTATACTTTATTCGTTCATTTGAGTGTGAAAATTAGCAGAATACTTTTAGGCTTCTATACTTTGTAACTTACGATAAAATTGTATGCATTTAGGGTTTTATCCCGTGGCCACACATTTGGAGTTTTATAAATGTGGCATATGAGCATAGGGTCCTTTGCAGAACGCTATCTAAGGAATTGTTCCCTCAAAATGACCAAGTGACCATGACTGGGATGATCAGGGTCTTATATAGGATCTCCTTGGTAACTTGAGTTAGTGCTGTACAATAAATTGAATTCTTACCCGAAGAAACAGCTGTTGGCAGGAGTAATTCTTCGTTTTATTTCTGATGTGATGTTGTTGTCAAAGTAAATAGCTAACTGCACCACATAGCAATATCACTTCAATAACTTCCGAGGAAAAGATTTCCTGGGCTATTTACAGCTTCTCTCTGTTTAACAATCGAAAACCCATACAATATCAAGAATATACTCTAGCTTCCTTTTTCAACATAGAGGGAGATTTCAACAATTTCCTCACTGGAGCTATTCTTGAAGCTCTGATCGTACTGGGTGTTTAGAAATCTATTAGCCAATGGATAGTCTCTATGCGCGGACCAAGAATTACCCAGGCAACACTTGGCAAAAGTCATTTAATCAAATTTGCCCACAGAGCGGCGTCATCTCTCATCGAATGGTTATGAATAAAATTCTAGTGCTGCATGTTGTTGCCTCGGTGTAAATCCGAGCAAAACGGAATTGGTGCTATTCACCACCAAAACCAAAATACCCGATTTCACCTATCACACTATCCTCCAGCACTAGGTATTTGGCTATCATACTTGACCCAAAACTTAACTGGAAACAATGCTACGAAATTTCCTATGAGGAACTGTCAAGCACAGATCACTCACACGAAGATTCGCAACTTCTCGTGGGTGGACTTGCTCACCGTGCGGGGTGGTTTCAACTTTGGAGCGCTTTAGACTCCAAATGAACGAAGAATTTTGGACGCCACGAAATTTTCGGGGAAATTACGAAACCTGAAAAATAAAGAAACTGAAACCGACGGGGGTGGTGCCCCCGATTAAATTTTATTAGGACGATTTTTGAATTTTTGATTGATACCAATGTATCAAAATGGCGGACCACGAAGATGGCCCCCGAACGATTTGTTCCCGAAATTTAATTAAAAATTATAAAAATAAAGGGTCGCGTGTCCCGTCTTTTCTCCGGATTTTTACCGATTTTTGGCTGGAAAGTGCGTTCGCGGTTACTAGTTTCGAGGTACCCGCGTTCGTACGCGACTGGTCTTCTTGCGCATTTTTTACGCATCGACGTCAGGTATTTCCCCAACGCGTGCTATGGTGGGTCCCCGGACATAAGGGAATTGAAGGTAACGAAAAAGCTGATGAACTAGCCAGAAAAGGTTCGGAAACCCCCTTCATTGGACCTGAACCCTTCTGTGCAATCCCCAAATCAGCCATAAATCTGGTCATAAAAAACTGGGAACAAAACAAATGTGTTTCATACTGGGGAAACATCCCAGGCCTAAGACAGGCCAAAATAGCTATTCAGCCCTTCAAATCAGATGCCAATAAGATACTAAATCTTCGCAGGCACGATATCAAAAACTTAGTAGGCTACCTAACTGGTCATCACGGTCTGCGATATCACCTTAATAAAATGCGTTTAGTCGACTCACCATAGTGCAGACTATGTCTAGAAGAAGACGAAACAGCCGAGCATATCATATGTGAATGCCCGGCCCCTTACGGTATGAGAAGGGAATCTTTCTTCAGGGAATTTTAAGTCCCGAAGAACTGAGGAAATCTTCGGCTGAAAGTATTATCAGCTACATTAGGAAAGTAGAAGCGCTACTAACCTAAAAAACATCTGACGGCAAGCACAATAGATCTTTTAAGTCGATGTGTATATTACTGCTTAGGCAGGTCAGAATTTAATAGAAAAAAAAACGCGTGCTATCGCTGCCGACACCTCACACTTGCTCTTTCCAATCGGATACACCAATTGGATTTTAACATTCACACCGATGTTCCATAGGAAAATCCCGGTGTCAATTCTGGACAATTATTTTCTATCAATCAAACATTTGCCCCAGCTGCCTATGTTTGCTTTACCGCGACCAATACGAAACCCGAACTACCCGAACTATGGTGGAGAAGATTGAATACCAGAAGGACCGCACTTTCTCAGAAGCAGTGAGCTTTGAGGGAGGAGGAAAAGATGAACTGTCAAAAAAACAACATTTCCGCGAACTATGTTGGTGGTTTCACGTTCAGATTTTGGGGTCAGAGATTTCCCTTCGCGTGCCATCTTCACATTATTTTTTTTCGCTTGGCTCTAGGCCTTTGATTTCGGTGTCACTGGTGTTTGGACACCTTTCGCTGTCACCTTCGACAGGCGTTTGCCATTTTGACAGCTGTCGGATAATGTGACAGCTGCCCTTGGACACTTTGACAGTTATCTTCTGACTGTCTTTAGACATGATGTCCCATGCCTTTGGTGTCCATGGTGTCGATTTGTGTTTTCGTGAAGGTGTTTTTTACAGGGCCGTCCGCCTAAACACCTCTGTTGCTCCTCCGTTGATGCAGCGTTAGGGGAAAGAGATCGTCTTCTCTTAGCCATCGAACCAAACTTTTCGTGTTGCGACTTTGTTGGAGGGGTGTCTTTTGGGCCGTCCGCCACACGCCTCTGCTGCTCCTCCGTTGCTCCCTCGTTGGGTGAAATAGGAAAACGTCTACTCTATGCGATCGTACTTTTCTGCGTTTGCGCCAATAATGCGGTGGCGCAAACGATTCGTTGGGGTATAGGTTCCAGGGATCGTGCGCCCCCACCCATCATTACCGTATTGGGATCGACGAGGGATCGAACTTTTCGGACCGCTCCTGTCCGATGCTACCCGTCGCGAATCTCACACGTCCTTTGGGCTTCGAGGACGGCGTTATCTCGTGGACTCCTGTCACACGTTTTGTGTGGCGTTGCTCTGTCGTGAGTCTCCCTTATCTCCCTATGGCTGCACCGAACAGAGTTGGGCAAACCTCTTCTGAGTGGACTCCTCTGTCGCACTCGTTATACCTGTTATGGGTTGCCTGAGCGGATCTGAAGGTCGTGGAACAGTGGCTGATGGAACCATGGCTGCCCGCCACTTCCTTCAAATGCCAGTTTTGCGACCACAAAGAAAATAGGGAACGACGGGATTTTAAGGGATAAGAGAGTGAGCCTTGTTGCGGTAAATTTTACCGTAACAACACAACATCGAACACAGAGTAAGGAAGGCGTGTGTTGCCTTCTATGCTTGCAGCAAAACCCTTGGGGACTTCAACTAAAGATGACCTTGTGGATATACACAGCTGTAGTACGTCCAATGCTCACATATGGCTAGTATGGCGGGCCGCGTTGAGTAAAGGCTACAACCTTACAAAACTAACAAGGCTACAAAGAACAGCCAGTATTGAGTATAAGCACCACGGGCGCACTGAGGTCGGCGCCAACGGATGCCCTTACTGTGCTATTGCATCTCTTGGCTCGCGACCTATATATTAAAGGTACCGCAAAATTCGGCACAGTTAAGACTCAAGGAGTTAGGATGCTGGAATGCAATGCCTTATTACGCCAAAGTAATATCCAGGACTCGTTTCCAAACGGCATGGTCACGTTTCCAAATGACTTCATCACACCCACACTAAGCTTCAAGAAAGGCTTCTACGTAGGCTTCCCTACCAGAGCTCAGTGGAAGAGGAACGAAGTAGAAATGTATTTCGACCCCGTCGTCTACACCCGACGGATCTAAGATGAACTGTGGTGTATGGTCCGGTGTCTACTAGGAATCAGTATCATACCGCCTACAGGATTTCGCCAGCGTGTTCCAGGCGGAACTAAATATTGATATCCTCATAGATAGTTAAGCTGCCATTAGGGCCATCAACTCCGCTACTACATCCTCCATGCTGGTACAGGAATGCCGGAACGAACTTGCCTGCTTGAGCGAACGCTTCAGGGTCACACTGAAATTGAAGGAAAAGAGCGCGCAGACGAGCTGGCCAGGCTCAGCTCTACACGGCTAACTTGCGGCAAGGGTCCATACCCCGCGGTGCGGTTAAGGGAAAAATCCGCTCATACTTCCTGAAGAAGGTCGACTCCAAAGGAAAAGATATGGCCTACCTACGACAAGAACAAAACAAACGATCTACTGAATAGAACCCGATCAGATATCGCATGAATTACGGCGATAGTCATGGGGCAATGGCCAATTGGGACATGGTCCCCTAAAGGGATCCCAAACAAACCTCAATGCCGCAGTTGCGGGAACACAAATGAGTGAGAAACCGTCTCCCATTTCATCTGCAAATGTACGGCACGAGCAAGAGCCAGATTACGTGCAAGACCAACCACTCTTCGACGACCTAAGCGACATCTCAGGTAAAGTGATACAAGATCTTATCCGTTTTCAAAACTGCAAAGGCTGGACCTAGATGCGGATTGTATCACACCCTCAACAATCATCATAAAAAAGGTCACACGAGTCGTGGTAACCAAGAGGCCCATCAGTGCTACTTGGGTTGCTGCACCAACACCTCTAGCTACCTACCTACCTACCACAAAGTTGTATTTGTTATTGGTAAAGTTCTGGCCAATTCGTCTTACGCTTATTTATTGTAAAACCTATTTTGCCGCTTCCTTCTCCATACTAGCAAACGTGGCTGTGACCTCACGTCGAGTCCGAACAATGATGACAATATCATCGGCATATGCAAGTAGCATTCGGTTTTTTACAAATCCTGTAAGGAATGATGTTAAAGAAGTCAAATGGCAGTGCGTCCCCTACCTAAATCCTCTATTGGTATGGAATGTTTCGGTGATGTTGTTAACGACCCTAGATGAGCAGCGAGAATTCTCCATCACCATCCTGCACAGACAGGCGAGTTTGGATGGTAGATATACCAAAACTAGACATCTGCACAGTTAGTCTCTAGAAATACTGCCATATGTGGCTTTGAGATAGATGAATAAGTTTTGGGAAGCGATGTGGACTTATTGCAATTATTCCAGGATCTACCGAAATGTGAAAATTTTATAAATTGTGTAATTTTCTGAACCAGTAGGGGCATTGCACATTGCTCTAGTATTTGGGACTGTGCACCAGAACCAGAAAGACAAACTACACCTTTTCGACTTTAATATTTACGTGTGACTAAGGAAATCCGGGGAAAGCGTAAAAAACTTACAAAATTTAAAAATTGTCTTGAGAAACTTCTCAATTTACCGTTCTGAATTGACGGTAACCTCCCTTTGGATATACAAATAATAAAACCGCTGTCGTATGCTACCCCTCCAACCAAACCCACTTAATTGGTCCAAGTACGCTTTGCCAACTTAGTCCTAGGACATTTTAAGTGCAGTGTTACCTATTTAGAGCAGTTTTTTATTATGCAATCAAATTCCCCATCTGCAGATTAAGCCAAAAAAAAAAGTTCAGAAACTATTTCTGCGATACAAATAAAAACTGGGAAAGTTTTATTTAGATACTTAAATCTAGATCATAGCAATCAGCAGGCGATTGCATACGAAAGCCATGATAATGCGAAATTCGTCTGAGCAATATTATCAATTCCATGGGTATATAAGGCAACCACACACTAGACATGGACAAGTTTGTTTGCAGACAACAAGTTATACCATGAAGGTCCTTTTCGTTTTGTTCTTGGCTGTTGCCTCCACCTGCGCCATTGATTTGAAATGGGGTACACAATTCGTTGATATTGAGCCCGTGGTGCCAATCCTTGAACCCGAGTCCCGTATTATCAACGGTGAAAACGCCAAGGCTGGACAGTTCCCATACCAAGTCGGTCTATCCCTCCGTGTGAACATTCTCTCATCTGCCTGGTGCGGTGGTTCTTTAATTGCCCCAACCTGGATCTTGACTGCTGCTCACTGCACTGATGGGTAAGCACAAACGACATAATCTCACGAGAATTTTCCTTACCCCAATGGAACCATTTTAGAATCTCCTCCATTACCGCCTACTTGGGAAGCACCACCAGGACTGCTGGCACAGCCGTTACCGTCTCCGAAATCATCATCCACCCCGGATGGAATGCAAACACCTTGGCCAACGACATCTCTCTGTTGCGCATCCCAGCTGTTTCCATGAGCGCCAACATCAACGTTGTTGCTATGCCAGCCGTTGCCAGCTCTTACTCCAACTACGTTGGTGAAGTTGCCATCGCCTCCGGTTGGGGCAAGACATCCGACTGTAAGTTTATGATTTCCTTTGGCCTCTGCGGGGCTGTCTTAATTAACGATTTGATTAAATTTTACAATTGCAGCTGGAAGCGTTGCCAGTGCTCTCCAATACGCCGACATGACCATCTCTGCCAACAGCGTGTGCTCCAGCGTCTATGGAACTTCCATTGTTAAGGAATCTAACGTTTGTGTCGCCACTCCCAACTTCGTCTCCACCTGCAACGGTGATTCCGGTGGCCCACTTGTCCTCAAGTCATCTGGACTCTTGATTGGTGCCACTTCCTTCGGAGCTGCTGCCGGTTGCGCCAAGGGCTACCCAGTTGCCTTCACCCGTGTCACTAGCTACAGGACATGGATCAAGGAACAAACTGGAGTCTAAACTTGAATACGCCTAATAAAACGAATTTAAAAAGCAAATGTATTTGTCATTGATTATGTGATGATATTAGTGATGATATTAGTAACCTTACCGACCGACTTGATCGATGATAATGATAAGCCAGCGCGTTAGCAGAAGTACTTTTCCCGGTTGTCGATAATACTGGAATACCTCGATTTAATTCGTTAATTGGTTCTGACAGGCTCGACGTAAATCAAAGACTTAAACCGAAGCACTGAAAGTGTAAAATTCAGACAACAAAAATGTTAGGTGGCTTTATTTATTTCAGTGTTCTGAATACCGGCAGTGAACGAAAGAGGGGGAGGAGTATCCTCTCACTAAGGTACTAACTCTCAGGCGACAGCGGAGGAATTCCATAGACGAAATCAACGGTGGCACCTTCAGCCTCAGTTAGATCGAACTGGTAAGTGTAATCTCAATATGAGCTACTTCGACATATTTGAACACCAGGTCTATAGGGATTTCCAATAATAAGCCATTGTGTTGGAAAATAGTTAGTGGCGGAGGAGCCCTCAATGGGTCAACGGCAGCACTCATACCCCAAAATGGGTTACTGACATCGGTATTTCCGGCCCGCTGTTATAGGGCCAAACCAAGGGCCTGGTCCTCCAGGTTGGGGGTTATGCCGTCGGGGTAACTTCCCGACCATGGAAAAAACCATTAGTTATATGAGAGAGACAAAACCAGCCTCGGATAATGAAACTCCTCATATGGCAACAAGACCCGGAACGTCAATACACTATGATATGAGAGTATGTACCTGGAATGTACGAACACTCTACAGCCCGGATGCTACTCAAAAACTTGAATCTGTCCTCAAGCGCTATAAGGCAGATATAACCGCAATCCAGGAGATACAATAGATAGGATCAGGTATAATGAAGAGAAAAAGTTGCGACAGCTGCAACAAAAGATTGCATGTATTAGGATGCGGATTCGTCGTGGGAAATCGGCTTTGGAACAAAGTCATTGACTTCAAGCCGATAAGTGATCGCCTTTTTGTGATCCGCATCAAAGCTACGTTCCAAAACATGTGCACTTACACGTCCCCACCGACGAGGCTGAAGATCCCATCAAGGAGGAGTTTTATGACCTCCTGGATGGAGCCTACGGAGCCTGTCCGGAGTATGATGTAAAAGTTGTACTCGGGGATTTCAATGCTAAAGTCGGAAAGGAAAACATCTTTGGCGGTTTAGTTGGTAAGCACAGAATCCACGAAACGACAAGAGACAACGGCTACCGACTAACAGATTTTGCAGCAGCTCGTAAAACGGTAATAAGAAGTACTAGGTTCCCAAGGCTAAGGATCCACACAGCAACTTGGCGCTCTCCAGACGGTCGAACCGCCAACCAAATCGACGTTGGACGCCTTAGCACACCTGGTGTAGCCAGAGCCTACAGCGAGCGCCTGAGTATGAAACTCTCCTCTACCTACTACAAACGCCAGCATCGCGACATCATCAAGGAGGTAGCCGAAACGCCCGAGAAAGATCCCGTGGTATGATGATGAATGCGTGTACAAGAAAAAGGTGACAGAAGTTGCAGACAAGAAAGCACTGCTGCGCAAAACTAAGCCAGCTAGAGAAGAGTATAGAGCCAGGAGAAGGGAAAGGGCTTACGCAGCGTCCCACCTCAAAGAGATCGTAGAGTCGCGCATTTGATCACTTACCAGCGGAGCTTTTTAAATACGGTGGTGATGTTTTGGTAGGGAGCATGTACCGAATCATCAACCAAGTATTTGTGGAAGAAAACATGCCCGATGACTGGACTATCAGTTCTATATGTCCCATCTACAAAAAAGCGATTCTATGTCCTGCAAGAACTATCGAGTCATATCCCTGCCTTATGTCGCATACAAGATTATATCCAACGTACTGTGTGAACGTCTAAAACTGTTCTGCAACACACTAATCGGCAGGTACCAGTGTGGCTTCCGGTCCGGCAGATCGACTATAGACCGAATTTTCACACTGAGGCAAATCCTGGAAAAGACCAACCAATTTCAAGTCGAAACTCACCACCGACTTCAAAGCCGCTTATGATAGCATACATCGTCAGGAGCTCTATATGGCGATGGCCGAATTCGGAATCCCGGCAAAACCGATTTAGCTGTGTCGCGTGAAGATGGAAAACACGCGCTGCAACGTGCAGTTGAGAAGTATCTCCTACGAACTATACCAAACATGCACCGGATTTTGGCGAGGAGACGCGCTATTATGTGACTTCTTCAATCTCGTACTGGAGCAGATAGTGCGCAGGGCAGGTGTTAACACCGAAGGAAATTTTTTCAACAGGTCCGTCCAGCTGCTGGGCTATGCGGACGATATTGACATCATTGGTCGCTCCCAACGTCCCGTGACAAAACCGATCACGGCGATTGAAGAACAGGCGAAATCCGTTGGTCTTGAAGTAAATGAGGTCAAGACTAAGTACATGCTATCAACAAACAAACAAGCATCTGTCCACCGCTTAGGACAAAACGGCACTATTGATTGCAGCAATTTCGAGGTAGTTAAGAAGTTCACCTACCTCGGAGTTAACATAAACTACACGAATGACACCCAAGTGGATATCCGTCGAAGAATTTCCCCAGAAAACCGTTGCTACTTCGGTTTAGCAAAACAACTGAGCTCAAAACTCCTAACTCGAAGGACGAAATGTGTGCTCTAAAAAACACTTATCCTGCCAGTTCTGCTTTATGGTGCTGAGTGCTGCAAGAAGGGAGAACTGATACTGGGCTCATTCGAAAGAAAAATACTTCGGCGGATTTTTTGTCCTGTGCACGAGGAGGGCGAATGGAGGAGAAGCTACAACCGCGAACTCTATGAGCTGTACCAAGACATGGATGTAGAAGACGTTTTACCTTAATATACAATCTATTACAATTCAATAATGTCCATAAACATCTGCAAGCATCATCTATAAATGTTTTTCTTTGTTATAGGTTCGCTTTACCTGAGAATAGTTTATACAAAAAAAATAACATTCACTAACTCATTCCAGTCGGATAGAAGTAGATAAACCTCAGCATCGTGCCAATCCACAAAAAATGCAATTATGAATGCACAGGTCTTCTCAACATTGTCTACAAGATCCTATCTGACGTAATAGATATGTGAGCACATGAAACCACATACCAACAACCTGATCGGATCTTAATAGTCTGTTTTAAGGGAAGCAAATCCACAACTGATCAAAATTTAAGACTACGAAAGATCTTAGACACATCCCAACAAATGACAATCGAAACCAACCATCTTTTCATCGGTTTCAGAGCCGAATACCACAGCCTTTATAGAGGCGAACTAAACAGAGCAACGACTGGACCCTTCAGTGGTTCAAAAGCCAGATCGCAAAAATGACTAATATCTGGCCAGGCGCTGACCTTGCGCTTCTAGAGCATAAAGAGCTTCCATCCGCTCCCAGGGGTAGGATGTTTATACCAGGTCCAGCCATTCAAAAGGAAAGGCTATTGGAGATGCTCAAACGGCAAAACCCCGAATTTCCGTCTGATGACTGGGACATAACAGAAATGTTTGAGGATAAAGTATCCGAATTTCACTGAACTATCAAACGTTGGTGAAATTCCAGACTTCGGGCTTCAGTTTAACTTAGTTGACGTCAGGGTAGGTGGTCAAAATGCACCCCGACCCAGTACTGCCAAATCTGATGAAGGTGTTTCAACTAAACCTCCATCACAGTAGGGCGGCCAGCGCCAACCTACTTCTCCACCTAGCCAAGCACCAAGTCGACATTGCACTCCTTCAGGAACCCTGGATCTCAAACAGGGTAATTTGCGGACTAAAATCCGATGATTATAACATTTATTATAATAAATGCACCAACGGCAATTGTCGTAGCTGCGTCATGGCTAGGAAAAGTATTAATGTAATTTTTCTACCCCAACTCAGCAACGATGACCTAGATATCACTGCAATAAAAACAGTGACATACGCTGATGACGTAGTCCTCATGGCGTACGGAAAATTCCCACCGACACTGAGTGAAATTATGCAAAGAAGTCTCAATATACTCAGCAAGTGGGCAAAGTCTTGCGGGCTGGGTGTAAATCCAAACAAAACAGAACTGGTTCTCTTTACTAACAGGAGATCGATCCCAGCATTTCCGGCACCGTCTTTGGAAGATTCGACTCTCTCATTGTCAGCAAGCGCGAAATATCTGGGGGTGATACTTGATAGTAAACTGAACTGGAATCTAAACGTTGAAGAAAGAGTAAAGAAAGCAAATATTGCCCTCTATAGCTGCAACAGAATCTGCGGCAAAAAATGGGGCCCATCCCCGAAGGTCACAAAATGGCTATACACAGCCATTGTCAGACCAATCCTAACATACGGCTGCTTGGTCTGGTGGAATGCTATGAAAAAAGCAAAACATATGACCAAGCTTACGAAAGTTCAGAGGACAGCATGCATACTCATGACAGGAGCCATGCGCACTAGCCCCACAGTAGGGTTAGAAACATAACACCAATTGACTTACAAATCAATGACACAGCAGCAAAAAGCGCAGCAAGACTCAAAGAAACGGGCAATCTACTTACGAAGCCTTTTGGCCATAGCTCAATATTGAACTCAATGGCATATGCGGATGTAGCATCTGACTACATGATCCCATATCACGACTTTGTTACTAATTACTCTATCAGAATACCAAGCAGGGACGAATGGTCTTCAAACAATGTGTTATCTAACACTGAAATAGCAATCTATACCGACGGATCCAAAATGGAAGTCGGAGTGGGCTCTGGTGTCTACTCTGAAAAGATCGGGCTAGCTACATCCTTGAGATTAGCAAACTCGTGTAGTGTATTCCAGGCTGAGATCCTGGCCATACCTGAAGCTGCCGAATTGGCTAGGTTATTGGACATATCACATGAGGATATCTCCATCTACGTGGATAGTCAAGCGGCCATTAAAGCTCTGGCATCCAATATAGTAAAATCACGGGTAGTTGGACGCTGCCGCGAAGAGCTGAAGGCTCTTTGTAACCAGACCCTGACGTCGAAGAAGATTTCCCACACCTGCTATGCCACTGCCCTGCGATCAGTGGCAGTCGTTTTAAAATACTAGGCAGCCTTTACTTCGATGACCTAAGTGACCTAACGACTATCCTAATAGCGCTGATAGTCCGTTTTTGCAGCAGATCAGGATGGAGCAACTACCTCTTTGAGGCTGAAGGAGCAACACAGACCAGCACCGCATAAGTATCACTAGCGAACTTAACCACATATCCTCTTTCTCTATTTCAGGACACTTTCTTCGAAGAGTATCGCTATGGGCCCACGTAGGCCTATGCGAGTTTGACGACTCACCCGAGCGTCAACAGCCCATCTAACCTAACCTAAACAGAGCTATGTCTCGTCTTCCTGTACGAGATGGCAATGGGGAAACTGTAGTCCCAACATCCGAATGCTTGATTGCAGATTAATTTCTTGCGATCTCATCGGTCATATTGTTGCGAGGAATATCCCTGTAAACAGGAACCCAGCTTAATATGCTGTGAGCCAGGAGCTTTGATCTCTGAGTTATTCTCGACATACCGCTTTTATGGCCGCTTTGCTGTTTATGTAAATGTAAAATCATCAGGTTGTATTGCCTTCATTGAAACCATACAGACCCCCTTCAAGATTGCTATCACCGCTTGGAACAGACTACAGTGATCAAGACGCCTGATTGATCTATTTATCACAAACTCCTTTGGTAGTCCAGAGCCCATCTAATTTATCATCCAAGAATCTGAAGAAGCCTGAGATATCAGCTACTTCTCCCCACGGAATAAATAAATAAGGGAACAATCGACCAAGTCTGTTGGTAAGCTTAAAGTCTTTTTAAACTTTGGCTGCATCACTAATATCATCAAATAACCAATGACAAATACATTTGCTTCTTAAATTCGTTTTATTAGACGTATTCAAGTTTAGACTCCAGTTTGTTCCTTGATCCATGTCCTGTAGCTAGTGACACGGGTGAAGGCAACTGGGTAGCCCTTGGCGCAACCGGCAGCAGCTCCGAAGGAAGTGGCACCAATCAAGAGTCCAGATGACTTGAGGACAAGTGGGCCACCGGAATCACCGTTGCAGGTGGAGACGAAGTTGGGAGTGGCGACACAAACGTTAGATTCCTTAACAATGGAAGTTCCATAGACGCTGGAGCACACGCTGTTGGCAGAGATGGTCATGTCGGCGTATTGGAGAGCACTGGCAACGCTTCCAGCTGCAATTGTAAAATTTAATCAAATCGTTAATTAAGACAGCCCCGCAGAGGCCAAAGGAAATCATAAACTTACAGTCGGATGTCTTGCCCCAACCGGAGGCGATGGCAACTTCACCAACATAGTTAGAGTAAGAGCTGGCAACGGCTGGCATAGCAACAACGTTGATGTTGGCGCTCATGGAAACAGCTGGGATGCGCAACAGAGAGATGTCGTTGGCCAAGGTGTTTGCATTCCATCCGGGGTGGATGATGATTTCGGAGACGGTAACGGCTGTGCCAGCAGTCCTGGTGGTGCTTCCCAAGTAGGCGGTGATGGAGGAGATTCTGAAATGGTTTCATTGATGTAAAGACAATACTTTTGAGATTAGGTCGTTTGTGCTTACCCATCAGTGCAGTGAGCAGCGGTCAAGATCCAGGTTGGGGCAATTAAAGAACCACCGCACCAGGCAGATGAGAGAATGTTCACACGGAGGGATAGACCGACTTGGTATGGGAACTGTCCAGCCTTGGCGTTTTCACCGTTGATAATGCGGGACTCGGGTTCAAGGATTGGCACCACGGGCTCAATATCAACGAATTGTGTACCCCATTTCAAATCAATGGCGCAGGTGGAGGCAACAGCCAAGAACAAAACGAAAAGGACCTTCATGGTATAACTTGATGTCTGCCAAAGAACAAACTTATCCATGCCTACTGAGTGGTTGCCTTTTATACCCATTGAATTTTGTGTTATCAGTGCTTTCGAATGCAATCGCTTGCTGATTGCGTGATCTTGATTTGAGCACCTATTTAAATAAAATTTCCCAGAGTTTGTTTACGTAGCCGAAATGCGTTCGTGTTGTTTTTATTTGCATGCTTAGGAATGAATGGGAAGTTTGTGGTTTTGGATATTCAATAGTATTGATAAATGTGTAGGGAACCTGCAAAAGCAAAAATAGTTTGAGATATCACACTAGGGTTAAGCGAAAGTCCTTTGACAGTAAGATGCATAAATGCATATCCTAACATCATCCATGAGATAGTTGTTTGTTACCCCCATATCGGAATTTTTCTACATCCTGCTTAGGATTGTTGGATGGTTTCAAATAATGCAGGATTTTGTTCAATTTAATTTGGAAAAAAAACTACGGTATCAGATTTCTGATTCAATACACTGCAATCGAGATTGACTTCGACGAAGAACGTTCGCAAATAGAAGATGTGGTGATTGGTTTTTGGCTCAGAAAGCTACAAATACAATATCTCATTAGAACTTTATTCTCCAAACATTCCTTTTTCAATCCTACTTAAAAAATCACTGGCCCGTCCATAAGGTTCTTCAAAAAGATTGTTAAAATTTGTTGGGATAGACATATATCGGCTAAGACAACTTCCTTGTTGCATCCAAGGTAAAAATGAGGATATAAAATAAAATAACTAAATATGGCACAGATAGCAGGAAACGCAATAAGTAAACCGCTCTTCCCTTTGCAGAACTCGATCCCTTAATCTTATTCGGGTAGCATCTTAAGACGAAGACAAGTTGCGACATTGTGAAGCGAAAAGGCGTCTACTAAGAGTAAACTCGGTTTGACTATGAATGAACCAATTGCGCAAGAAAAGTCAAGAGCTGCTGAGAAGTTTTCTTCTCATTAGAACAATAAAAGAGGATGATCTTGGTTATACAGGGAGCTACTAAGGGTCCGCCATCTAACGTTTTTTTTTCAACTAGTGCTTGTTTCATGAATGGTAACACTTAGATCATGTCTGATTTGAGAGATAATTAGTTTTATCCTTCCGCTGAACGAATATGGTTGTGTACACGCTTGAACAACGCTTGGAAATATTGCGACATTACTTTGAAAATCATGGTAATGTTGCAGAATGTGTGCGAAAATTGCGTACGGATTTTGGAAGAAGAGAAGCACCGTCAGCTCCGTATGTTCGTTATCTTGTGAAAAAAGTGAAAGAAACTGGCATCCTCATCGACAAACCAAAGCGTGAAAAGCCAAAAACAGTGCGTACACCCGAGAATATTGCTGCTGAGGCAGAAAGTATGCGTGAAGCGCCATCAACATCAATTCACCGTCGTTCTCAACAATTGAACATTTCGGAGACATCATTGAGACTAATTTTGCATAAAGACCTTGGTATGACGCCATACAAAGTCCAATTGGTTCAGGAGTTGAAGCCAACTGACCAACCAATGCGTTTTCGCTTCGCTAAGTGGGCCTGCGTTCGACTTAGAGAAGATGCCGATTTTGCCAAAAAAAATCATCTTTTCAGATGAAGCTCATTTTGACCTTGGCGGGTATGTAAACAAGCAAAATTGTCGCATTTGGGGCACAGAAAACCCTCACGCATACATTGAAAAGCCGATACACCCAAAACGAGTCACTGTTTGGTGCGGATTTTGGTCCAGAGGCATAATTGGGCCAATTTTCTTCGAAAATGAGCAAGGAGTGACCGTTACAGTCAATGGCTATCCTTATCGGGCCATGTTGAACGAATTTTTGTTCACAAAAATTGAAGAGGAAGATATTGGCAACATTTGGTAACAACAGGACGGCGCTACGTGCCACACAGCCGAAGCTACACTCGATGCTTTGCGCCCTGTTTTTGATGATCGCATTATCAGCCGCAGAGCTGATGTCGTTTGGCAACCTCGGAGCTGCGATTTGACACCGTTGGACTATTATTTGTGGGGTGCCGTAAAAGATAAGTGTTGACGCCAGAGACAATTGACGCTTTAAAGGACAATATTCGTGAAGCCATTGGTGAAATACAGCTGCACACAATCGATAATGTGCTTAAAAATTGGACCGATCGTGTAGGCTACTGCATGGCCAGTCGAGGCAGCCATTTGAATGAAGCTATTTTCCATTATTAACCGGAAGGATTGTACTTTCAAATAAAAAAAAGAAATTTGAGAAAATATTCAGTAGTTTTTTTTATAGCATTTAAAAAAAAAAAAGTTATTTGGCGGACCTTTTACTACCCGAAATGATGTAAATCGCTAAAAAGAGAAGAACAAATAAATTTCGTTGCTGAGACAAAGTCGTTGCTAAGGACATGACAGAACCACTTGTAAGGACTTACTTGCTTACTTTAGTGGCGCTACAGTCTGGGATGAACCTGGCCCTCAACCAACATGCCTCTCCAATTAGCCCGGTCCTGCTAACTGCCTCCAGTTGCGCACTACAAATTGGTTGAGGTCGGTTTCTATTTGTGTGCGCCACTTAGGAAGACACTGCGAGCCTTAGTATTGGTGTCCAATCGTTATACATGTCCCAGCCATCTTAAACGTTCAATGCAGAGTTTTTTGACCAGGGGTATATCGCTGTACAGCTCGTATAGTTTGTGGTTGAATTTCCGTCTCCATAGCCCGTCAACGCAAACGGGACCGAAGATTTTTCGAAGAATTTTTCTCTCGCATCGACCAAGGATTTCTTCATCCGCTTTTGATACGGTCCATGCTTTAGCGCCGTTGAGCAGGACTGGGATGAGGAGCAGGACTCCTTAGTAGTTCGAGTGAGGGCTTTACTACTAAATTGCCTTCTTAGCCCGAGAAACAGCGGTTGGCAAGAGAATTCTTCGTTTGATTTCTGACGAGATGTTGTTGTCAGAGTTAAATCGGAGCCGAGGTAGACAAAGTCCCGCACTGCCTCAAAGTTATATCTGTCAATGGTGACGCTCTGTCCAATTCGTCGATGTTATGTGTCCTTTCGGGTTGACAGCTATACTTAGTCTTAAACTCATTTACTGTTAAACCCATTTTTACCGCTTCCTTCTTTATACTATAAACGTGGCTATGATATCACGTTGAGTCCTACCAATGATGTCAATATCGTCGGCATATTCTAGTAGTTGAACCGCGATTTTCGGAAAATTGTGCCTCTGGTGTTGGCTCGGGAGTTTTGCATAATCCTCTCAAGAATCCAATTAAAGAAGTCACATAACAGCGCATCGCTTTTCCAAAACCTTTTTTGTACCGAATGTGTCACTGATCTGGTTTCCTAACCTTGTAGAGCAGCGATAATTCTCCATCGTCATCCGAGTTTGGGCGGTATACCAAAACTAGACATGGCGCTGTATAGTTCGTCTCTATAAATGCTGTCGTATGCGGCTTTGAAATCGATAAATAGGTGGTGGGTATCGATTTGGACTTCTTGGGTTTTTTTCCAGGATCTGCCGAAGTGTAAAAATTTGATCGCTTGTGGGCTTTCCTGGACTAAAACCACACTGATAAGGGTCGATCAGGTTGCGGGTAAACAGTTTCAGGCGTTCACATATTACGGCAGATAGTATCTTGTAGACGATATTGAGGAGACTTAGTTGATCAGAGGGTCTGTTTTTTTTTGTATATAGGGCAAACGATGCTGAGGTTACATTTCTCAGGCATACTTTCATCCGACCAGATTTGGCTTATGAGTTGGTGGATGTTACTTACCAAGTCGTTCCGCCGGATTTATAAAGCTCAGCGGGAAGGCCTTCGTTTCCGGCAGCCTTATTAAGCTTTAGTTTAGATATTGCTATGGAACGTCAGCATCGTTTGCCTGATCCACAAAAAATAAGACCCTCTGAAATACGCAAAATACAGAGGCATAAGTCTCCTCAGGATCGTCTACAAGATCCTATCTGCCGTAATATGTGAACTCCTGAAACCGTTTACCAACTACCTGATCCGCCTTAATTAGTGTGGTTTAAGGCCTGGAAAGTCCACAACTGATTATTTTCACACTTCGGCAGATATTGAAAAAAACCCAGGAAGTCCAAATCGGTATCCACCACCTATTCATATATTTCAAAGCCGCATACGACAGCATTTGTATAGAAACGATCTATACAGAGCCATGTCTAGTTTTGGTATACCGCCCAAACTCAAATGACGATGAAGAATTCTTGAATTCTTTGATTCTTGAAAGGATTGTGCAAAAAATGGGTTTAGCAGTAAATGAGGGTAAGACTAAGTATATGCTGTCAACACGAAAGGACACACAACATCGACGAATTGGACAGAACGTCACCATTGACAGATATAACTTTGAGGTAGTACGGGACTTTGTCTACCTCGGCTCCGCTATTAACTCTGACAACAACATCTCGTCAGAAATTAAACGAAGAATTACTCTTGCCAACCGCTGTTTCTTCGGGCTAAGAAGGCAATTTAGTAGTAAAGCCCTCACTCGAACTACTAAGGAGATCCTATATAAGACCCTGATCATCCCAGTCCTGCTCTACGGCGCTGAAGCATGGACCGTATCAAAAGCGGATGAAGAAATCCTTGGTAGATTCGAGAGGAAAATTCTTCGAAAAATCTTCGGTCCCGTTTGCGTTGACGGGCTATGGAGACGAAGATTCAACCAAGAACTATACGAGCTGTACAGCGACATGCCCCTAGTCAAAAAACTCCGCATTGGACGTTTAAGATGGCTAGGACATGTAGAACGAATGGACACCAATACTCCGGCTCGCAGAGTCTTCGATTCCCAGCCAGACGTCGGACGCAGTAGAGGAAGACCTCGCCTTAAGTGGCGCGCACAAGTGGAAACCGACCTCAACCAACTTGGAGTGCGCAACTGGAGGCAGTTAGCTAAGGACCGGGCTAATTGGAGAGGCATGTTGGTTGAGGCCCAGGTTCATTCCGGACTGTAGCGCCACTTAAGTAAGTAAGTAAAGTAAAACTTCGAGCCAACACTAGAGGCACAATTTTCCAAAAATCGGAGCAACTACTAGCATACGCTGACGATATTGACATCATTGGTAGGACTCAACGTGATGTCATAGCCACGTTTTCTGGTATAGAGAAGGAAGCGGCAAAAATGGGTTTAGCAGTTAATGAGGGTAAGACTAAGTATGTGCTGTCAACACGAAAGGACACACAACATCGACGAATTGGACAGAATGTCACCATTGACAGATATAACTTTGAGGTAGTACGGGACTTTGTCTACCTCGGCTCCGCTATTAACTCTGACAACAACATCTCATCAGAAATCAAACGAAGAATTACTCTTGCTAATCGCTGTTTCTTCGGGCTAAGAAAGCAATTTAGTAGTAAAGCCCTCACTCGAACTACTAAGAAAATCCTATATAAGACCCTGATTATCCCAGTCCTGCTCTACGGCGCTGAAGCATGGACCGTATCAAAAGCGGATGAAGAAATCTTCAGTCCCGTTTGCGTTGACGGGCTATGGAGGCGGAATTTCAACCACGAACTATACGAACTGTACAGCGACATACCCCTAGTCAAAAAACTCCGCATTGGACGTTTAAGATGGCTAGGACATGTAGAACGTATGGACACCAATTTTCCGGCTCGAAGAGTCTTCGATTCCCAGCCAGACGTTGGACGCAGTAGAGGAAGCCCTCGCCTTAAGTGGCGCGCACAAGTAGAAACCGACCTCAACCGACTAGGAGTGTGCAACTGGAGGCAGCTAGCTTAGGACCGGACTAATTGGAGAGGCATATTATTTGAGGCCCAGATTTAATCCGGACTGTAGCGCCACTCAACGATCCAAAGCTGCGCTCCTATAAAATTCAATTGGTAAAATAATTAAAGCCCCAGGATGGAAGTCTCAGACTTCGTAAACCAGGCAATTGATCTTCTCTACAACACGCACTTATCGGCACGTACCAGTGTGGCTTCCAAGCCGTTGGTCTGGCATTTAACGAGGACAAGACAATGTGTATGGACGAAGTGTCACTGTTGATAGCAACAATTTTGAGTTAGTTAAAGAGTTCACATCAGAGTCAATGTCAACCCAAATAATGACACCTTAGTGGATATTCGAAGAACAATGACCCAAGGAAACCGATCGTATTTCGGTTAAGAGAAAAAATCAAAACTCATAACCTGAAAGTCCAAATGATAGCTCTACCAGACTTTAATTATATCAGTTCTACTTTACGGCATCGAGGGATTGATAATAATCAGGGAAGCGGAGCAAATATTACGCACTTTCGAACGAAAAGCTCTTCGTAGAATTGTTGGTTCTGAATACGAAGAAGGTGAATAAAGATACAACCGCGAACTTTATGATCACCGAGATATGATGTTACAAGATGACATGTGGATGTGTGTAACAATGTAAAAACTTGTCGACTCATGGGCTCGACCACATCGAGGGACTGAACCATAGTACTTCAGTCTAGAGAATCTTCGACCCTCAACCACCAGGTTCGAGATGATAAGGAAGACTAAACCCTTTGGTTTAAAGATCAAGTGATCGCGGACATAGCGCTGAGATTGTCCAGGATCGAAGAGGATAGCATACTGCCTTAAATCTTTCTGCTTGAGGACATAAACCGACGCTTATACTGAATTCGCAAGCCGTTTTAATAACCTTGAACATGTTTTTCCTAACGGCACGTTAACTTATCTCACAAATCGCTATCATGTGGAATTTAAATTTAATCCTAATTTGCCTACCTTCAGATCATATACTGCGATTCTTTATCGTTATCTAACGTCAGTTGCATATCTGTGGCCGAAATAATTAATTGAGTGTCAGAATATTATCAGCTTGTTGTGGTTTTGAATATATTTGGCATTTCTTATCATCTTTTTACCGTTTTAGTTGTCCGTTTTAAACGATTTCTATGTATATGCTCAATCAAGGGTAAATTTTATTGATAACTCTAGAAATAATAATGTTGTCGATCACTAATGGACCAATCGCTGATGCCTTCAATTTCCAAATGAAAGCTGAATTAGTTTGCTAAATATCAAACAGAATCATTCATTCTGGTTCTCGAGCTTCTGGTCACTGTTGGATACAATTTAAACTGCCAGATTACAATCCAATTCGGTAATTCATTTATTTTTTAATATCTAGCACTTATACTTATTACCAGTTACCAGACAAGTTAACGATACGTCTATTGCTGTTGAAAGCTTATGCGGGAAAAAGATCGAGTTAAGTAGTGCCTTCTAGAGGAAGGCTGTACTGGAGGTCCTATCAAAGTGTTGTCGAGTTATGTCAGCAATTGTGGCTATTTAGTAGGAGACTTAACACCTTTCTCCTCTCTCATGTTAAGGGATGATGTAGGCAGACATTCCCTTCTCATATACCTTTGTTTACTTACATAAGTGGCGGTACAGTCTGGGCGTATGCTAGTAGTTGCACCGATTTTTGAAAAATTGTGCCTCTGGTGTTGGCTTGGGAGTTTTGCACAATCCTCTCAAGAATCAAATTGAAGAAGTCACATGACATCACATTGCCTTGCCTAAATCCTTTTTTGGTATCGAATGTGTCGGTGAGGTAGTTTCCGACCCTGATGGTGCAGCGAGAATTCTCCATCGTCGTCCTACACAAACGGACGAGTTTGGGAGGTATACCAAAACTAGACATGGCGCTGTATAGTTCGTCTCTATAAATCCTGTCGTATGCGGCTTTGAAATCGATAAATAGGTGGTGGGTATCGATTTGGACTTCTTGGGTTTTTTCCAACATTTGCCGAAGTGTGAAGATATGATCAGTTGGGGACCTTCCTGGCCTAAAGCCACACTAATAAGTTCCAATCAGGTTGTTGGTAAACGGTTTCAGGCGTTCACATATTACGGCAGAGAGGATCTTGTAGGCGGAGTTGAGGAGACTTATGCCTCCGTAGTTGGCGCAGTTCAGAGGGTCTCCTTTTTGTTGGATCGGGCAAAGGATGCTGAAGTTCCATTCTTCAGGAGTACTTTCATCCGACCAGATTCGGCTCATGAGTAAGTGGATGTTACCTACCAAATCATCTCCGCCAGCTTTATAAAGCTCAGCGGGAAGGCCGTCATTTCCGGCGGCCTTATTAAGCTTGAGTTTAGATATAGCTATCCTCACTTCACTTAGGTCGGGTGGTTGTTCTTCCATATCCTCAGCATCGACTGTGTCTCAACTACGATGTTTCCTTGTTCATCTCGACAGGATTCTGTTCGAGACTTGTATCCTTGGCTTTGACGTTTTACACTTTATTGAAACTTGCGAACATCGTTCCTGGAGTGGTATCTCTCTATATCCTCGATCGCGCGCTTTTCTTGCTCTTTTATCTTCTTTCTAAAAAGCCGATGTTCTTCCCTTCTGTTTTGCCTATAGAGCTGAATGGCAGATCTCGTCTTCACCTGCAGCTTAGCCTTGTAGGCCTCGTTCTTGGCTGGGAGCATCTGTCGGCATTCCTCATCAAACAAGGGGTTTCTTGCTGGTGGCCGCGAGAAACCTAGCACATCCGTTGCGACTGATCTAATGGCTTGTTGCCATTGTTCTTCGACATTAGATGCTGGTAGTATGGTGTGAATCGAGAGGTTAAGGGATACGCGTTGCGCGAAGGCCTTGGCGGTCTCTGGCGATTGCAGTCTTTCCTGGTTTCTGGTTTGTTGTGGCGTGGTGTATATCCGCATTCTTATCTTCTTTGCAACAAGGTAGTTGTCCGAGTCGATGGTAGCCCCTCGGAATATTCGGACGTCCAAAATACTGGGTGCGTGCCTCTTGTCTATCACAATGTAATCGATTTTGTTGAACGTTCGTCGATCTGGAGACTGCCATGTCCCCTTATGAATATCAAGGTGAGGAAACCGCGTTCTGGCTATAGTGGCATTTCGTTCCGTAGCGAAGTCAATTAGCCTTAGTGCGTTGACGTGTTGTCGTGTAGGCTATATTTTCCGACAGTACTGCTAAAGATGTCTTCTCTTCCTACCAGCATGATTTTAACATCGTACTTTGGTAGTCGCTCATAGGTTTTGTCAAGGAGCTCGTAAAAGCAATCCTCAGTTATATCAGCTTTTTTCCCGTTGACGTGAGCGGTGAGCGCATATAAGGCTTATGTTGACGAATTTGGCCTTGATAGGGATTGTTACAATGCGTTCGCTAATGTCTTGGAAACATAAGACATCTTGCCTAAGTCTGACACTTATAACAAATCCGCATCCGAATAGTCGCTGTTTCTGCTCACTATAACACGGTCCATAGTATATGTCACAGTTGTTCATCCTCTTTTTGCCTGGCCAATCGTATTTCCTGGATGACAGTACTACTACTCTACTTTGTAGCAGTTTAGGCCTTCCGCTAGTTGTTCGCCTGCATATCTCCTGTTTAATGTGCTCACATTCCCGGTGCAGATACGAACGTCGTTGTCCTTTTTTCGTTTAGCAGGATCGTCAACAGTAATATCAGTCCTTTCCGAAGTTATTGGTTGCTTCGTAACAATGGTTTTTTCCATGGGTGGGTTACCCAAAGTACAACCCCCAACCTGGAGGGCCAGTTCCAATTTATTAGAAACCCCTATCTAATACGGGATTGAGCGCTGGCGTTGGCCTTTCGGTTCATCCGCCACCATCTCTGTTCAATGGGCCTGACTTACCCTTGAAATTCCAAGTGGAAGCAGCTCATCTAGGTTCGCCTGGGACGCAGACCGGGTATACATTCCGCGCCATTCTTACCACTCGCACTTATCGTTTAGCAAGTCAAATCAGGTTAGAAGAGACCAGTATCCGATGGTTACCACTTGGAGGTAAAAAAATAAGCACATTTGATGTGTAGTCAGATGTGCAATCACTGGGCATTCCCAAGTTAAAGCCAATCAGAAACTACACTCGTTCTACAACACCCAACCATCCAACCTCCTGTTTTATGCCGAATCCGAACGGCTAAGTTGAGATAAACTATTTAATTGATACTACTCGGATGATTTGTCAGATCATCACGAGAGGAGGGCCAGTGAAAAATCATTTTGGCGTTGCTACGGCTTTGATTCGCCACTCTATTTCAATATTCTGCTGAAGGCAAAAGGTTTAATGCATAGGTTTCCATCTTCTCTGAGTTGTGCTGTGCTTTTTTCTGCTGTATCATTGAAATGATTTGGTGTAAGGTTGGGGGTTGATCCTTAGGCTACAGTTGGACTTGTACGCATGGCTTCTGTTATCAGTAAACATGCCTTGCTTTTAATTTTGGTTATTGATGTTAAGGCGTTTTCATGGCATTCCATTATACTTAGCAACCATATGTGACCATTGGTCTTACTACGTCTGTGAATAGCTATTTCGCAACTTTTGAGAAGGACCCCATATTAAGAAACCAATGTTTGCCTTTTAGAATAAACAATTGGCCGAATTCATCACAATGTCAAACCTAAGCAATCCCAAGATCACTTCGGTCACTGTCCTATTTCCATTCAACCAGATCTTCAGCCGTAAATTCAGTCCCTAGTATACCTATCTTCTTGCTAAAAAATGATAATAAACAAACAATAAAGCTTGAACTTTATTTCAAAAACAAACGTCACATCTACTATCTCAAGGAGTAAAAGTCAAAGAACTGGTTTTCAGACGATTTGCCTTCAATCAGTAAGATCTCAATAATTGCTGAGCTATAAATGGAAATAGGCAATCGATAAATGCGCGTACAGTTAAAATGTCCAATTAGAATCAGATAAGCGTCTATTTAAGAAGTAACGGTGATTTATTGTCGTCATATTATGTTTGTTAAATTGTGGATTTCCTAAATTTTCAATTTTTAATAATCAGATATTTCTTATCGCTGCTAACAGAAGAATTGTAAACAAATAGTGTCAAGTGGTTTCGATTTTGATTCATAGACCTTACAAGATTGATGATTAAAGGTGATTATATAGGTACGTGTTGCTTATCATGTGAACTAACTCTATCAAATGTTCATCTTAGATGGCACGCTTATATTCGAAATAATAGGTGCCGTGTAGATGTAGGTGCAGTGCAATAACCCCCGTGGAATTAAGCCCATGAGTTACATGTTCCATACATGCATACATATTAATGTTATGGAACATGACCAAGCCGCGTGATAGCAGAGCTATTGGATATGAAGTAAACATGTTTACCAATTTCGTACACAGCATGCACCTTCTAATCAGAAAGAACAGTTGTTTAACAGAACTGGTAAATTGTGGTAAACATGTTTACAAAATCCAAGCCAAGCTCGCCACTGCTTGACGAGAGTCATGGTCGAGTAACCGAAGATCCAAAAGAAGTAAACATGTTTACAAAAAGCATGCAGCTGTATAACAGTATGCAACCAGCGGAATGTTGTTGACGATGGTTGGGCGATTTCATTCGATAGTGGGAGCTGTTAAGTGTTGGTGCTGGCGCAGCGATTAGATCAGAAGCAGAAGTGTAACCGAAGACTGTTGGTCGTTAAATTTTGAAACTAAAAATAAAGAAATTAATTGAAATAATAAAGCATACAAATATTGTGTTTTTGTTTTTTGTGTTTTAAATAAAAACACGTTACTGGCGCAGTCGGAAAAACCAAAAAAAAAAAAAGAAAACATTTAAAGTGAAAAAAAAAGTTTTGATAAATAGGAAGTGACAATAAATAGTTAAAAGACAGATTATATGTTTAAAAATTTAAAGACAAGACAATAAGTGAAAGTGATCATTGGAATCAGCCGCCTAGCAGAAAACATCTTTAAGAAGCTACCAAATTAAAATAAAACAGAGGTATGGAAAATATGAATTTACTGGAACTGATAAGGGAAATTGCGGATTTCACGGGATTAGCAGAAGAATTAGATTTATTTATTAAGCAAGTTGACTATGTTTATACATTTATACAAAATCTAGATGAAAATTCAAAAGGCTTCTTAGATTTAAGAATACGACAGAAAATTAAAGGCAAAGCCAATTTAATATTAATTAATAATAGTAATCCAACTAATTGGCCTTTAATAAAAAATGTGTTAAAATCTAACTGTGGTATAAATGAAAGTGTCGAAAATATTATTAATGAAATAAAAGTTCTGAAATTTGAAAACTCGGTTGAAGACTTCTTCGAAAAAAATTTAAATCTTTTGACGAAATTGAATATAAAATCTTCTTTAAGTTCAGATATCCCTGCGTGGTTTAATAGTGGACAAAATGAAGAAATTGTTTTAAAGCTATTTATAAGCAAGTTACCTAGTGAGCCAAAACTAATTCTCAACGCTAGGAATCCATCAAACTTAGCAAAAGCGAAAGCTATTCTCATTGACACAGATAATTTTTTTAAGCAATTTTATAACAATTACCATACAGAAATAAGAACTCAGAATAATATAAATTTTCCAATCAATAGCAATTTCGTATATAGGTATCCTAGTCCACAAAACTTTGGACCCATAAATAGAAATATAAACAGACAAGCTTAATGGGGAAGAAATACAGAAATTAATATCCACTATTCGAAAGTTTAAAGAAGTATTTTACATAGAAGGGGAAAATTTATCATCTGTTGTAAAATATAGTCATAAAATTCCAACAAAAAACGATATTCCTATATTTTCAAAATCATATAGGTATCCTGAGGCACATAAAGCTGAAGTTAATAAACAAATTACAGACATGCTTAGGTCTGGAATTATTGTAAATTCTAATAGTCCGTACAGTGCGCCAATTTGGGTTGTCCCAAAAAAAAAAGATAACTCAGGCCAACAAAAATGGCGCATTGTTGTGGATTATAGGAAATTGAATGACGCTACGATTGATGATAAATTTCCAATCCCTAATATGGAGGATATATTTTCAAAACTAGGAAATGCCCAATACTTCTCAACCCTTGACCTAGCAAAAGGCTTTCACCAAATTCCTGTAAGTAAAGATGACAGGCATAAAACGGCCTTTTCAACCGCGAGCGGACACTATGAGTTTACTCGAATGCCGTTCGGATTAAAAAATGCTCCAGCGTCTTTCCAAAGGATGATGAACGAAGTTCTTTCTGATTTTGTTAATAGAATTTGTGTAGTATATTTAGATGATATACTTATTTTCTCAACGTCACTTCAGGAGCACATAGATTCTCTTAACAAAATCTTTAAAAGACTAGTTGAATATAATCTTAAGGTCCAAATCGACAAATGTAACTTTTTAAAGCGTGAAACTGAGTATTTGGGACACATAATTTCTGAGGATGGTATAAAGCCCAATCCTAATAAGATCGAGTTGATTAAACAGATAAAAGTACCCCAGACCATAAAACAAATAAAATCGTTTTTAGGAGTCACAGGATTTTATAGGAAATTCATTAAGGACTACTCAAAAGTAGTCCTCCCAATGACAAAATGCCTTAAAAAAGATAATAAAATAGACGTTAAAAACGGGCAGTACATAGAGTCCTTTAACAAGCTTAAAGAACTTTTATGTAACTGCCCCGTTTTGGCATATCCAAATTTTGACAACCCATTTACGCTCACAACCGATGCTAGCAATTTAGCTTTGGGAGCAGTTCTCTCCCAAAACCAACATCCCATTGCATATGCTTCAAGGACTTTAAATTGCCATGAAATGCATTACAGCACGGTTGAAAAGGAACTTCTCTCCATAGTATGGGCTACAAAGTATTTTAGACCATACTTGTTCGGGCGTAAATTCGTAGTACAGACTGATCACCGACCATTAGTCTGGTTAAACTCCTTAAAAGAACCAAATTCCAAGCTACAACGCTGGAAAATTAAGCTGAATGAATACGATTTTGACATTGAATATATTAAGGGGAAAGAAAATAATGTAGCTGATTTCTTAAGCCGATTAGAAACAAATTATTTTGAAAATTATGAAACCAGATCCGATGTGGCAACAATACACAGCTGTATTGAAAATCAAAACGACCATATTTTTATAACAGATAATCCATTAAATATTTATAAATATCAGATTGTTTTAAAAAAAAAATCTTCAAACAAAAAGACTAACACAATTTTATTCAAAAAGAAAAGGAGGACAATTATTACAGTTATAAATTATAATGAGGAGTTTGTTTTAAGAGTCCTCCAAGAAATTTTTCCAATAAAAGGAACAGTTGGAGTTTATTGCAAGGATGATCGAACGTTTAAAGAATTTCAGAAAACAATAGTAAAGTATTTTTCCAATTCAACGGAAATGAAGATTCTTAGATGTACCAAAATATTACAAGATATTACTTGCAAAGAAAAATTATTAGAAATAATTGAAAAAACTCATCTGAACAAAAATCATAGGGGAATTGAAGAAACCTACTTTGAAATTAAAGATATATACTACTATCCAAATCTTAGACTAGAAATACATAAATATATAAATAATTGCATATTTTGCAATATGTGCAAATATGACAGAAATCCAATCAAACCAAAATTAATGATTTCCGAAACTCCCAAAAAACCCAATGAAATAGTACATATAGACATATGGTTTTTAAATAAAAACACTATGTTTCTAACATGTATTGATAAACTGACTAAACATGTGTCTATACACCCCATAATCGACAGAAACTCCCTAACAATAGTAAACATTTTAATAGAAAGATTTGCAATCTTAGGTAAACCGGGTAAAATAGTTGCTGACAATGAATTTAATACAGCATATATTAAGGATTTTCTAAGAAAAGAAAACATATTGTATCATTTTACATCCCCAAATACTCATACTGGTAACTCCGTTATTGAAAGATTTCATTTAACACTAAATGAACATATTAGATTATTAAAGCTTAATAAAGAAAATAAAGATATTGACGATAAGTTGCTGGTATTAAAAGCAGTCGAATTATACAATGACACTTTTCATACAACAACAAAATACAAACCAAACGATCTTCTCCATTCCACTTTAGACGAATCACAATGGGAAAAACTGAAAAAAAGAGTTCATTCAACTAAAGAAAAGCATATTAACAAAACTAACAATACACGAGTAGATACACCTCAGTTTAGAGATCGCGAATTTGTTAAGAACTTAGGCTTTCACAATATCAAATACTTGCCGCGATATGTGATAAAAGATGTTAAACGAAAAGACAAAACATATTTTGAAGACAAAGATGGATTTAAACGTGATAGGCATGTTGTAAAAAGAAATTTTAAACACGAGAATCCAATCGAAAATATACAATTTGATCGAAAATTTACAGGAAGAGATTACACAAAGAGAAAAAAAAAACAATAATTTAATTCTTGTTTAATTGTTGCAAAAAAAAAAACAGAACCTTGTATGGTTTATAATAAAATATATGTATATAATAAAGAATTGTATTAGTAATTAAGTTGTTATTAAAAAAAAATAGCTATGTAAAGAAGCCTCATATTATTATACTATAAGCCTTTATAATTGATAGAATATAAACTTAATTTAGTTAACACATTGTGTATATATTCGCTTTATTTGAATCATACCTATAATTTTATTTAATATAAACCTGATAATGAACTAAATATTTCCACAAATAAGTTAAGTAGATCCATTTATTATTAATTATAGAAATCATACAAATTAATTTAAGAACATACATAAAATTCTAAACACAACAAGCAACATAAAGAATCAGTTCGCATCACGCATACGCCACAGTAACCCTACATAATTATTACACCAATCTGATCAACATTACTACAATTTACGTATGGACATTCACATCTTATCAACACGTTCAGTCCATACTACGGTTGGAGGAGTTACATGTTCCATACATGCATACATATTAATGTTATGGAACATGACCAAGCCGCGTGATAGCAGAGCTATTGGATATGAAGTAAACATGTTTACCAATTTCGTACACAGCATGCACCTTCTAATCAGAAAGAACAGTTGTTTAACAGAACTGGTAAATTGTGGTAAACATGTTTACAAAATCCAAGCCAAGCTCGCCACTGCTTGACGAGAGTCATGGTCGAGTAACCGAAGATCCAAAAGAAGTAAACATGTTTACAAAAAGCATGCAGCTGTATAACAGTATGCAACCAGCGGAATGTTGTTGACGATGGTTGGGCGATTTCATTCGATAGTGGGAGCTGTTAAGTGTTGGTGCTGGCGCAGCGATTAGATCAGAAGCAGAAGTGTAACCGAAGACTGTTGGTCGTTAAATTTTGAAACTAAAAATAAAGAAATTAATTGAAATAATAAAGCATACAAATATTGTGTTTTTGTTTTTTGTGTTTTAAATAAAAACACGTTACTCATGGGGCTAAATTCCTAATAAAAAGGAAACAGTCCCCGCAGACCTTATTTCCTTTTCGAAATAGAAATAAGCCCCGCGATTGTTAATGCCTTTTGGTTGTGGGGCTTATTTCCTTTGCATGTATCCGAACTCCCATGCAACCCAAATCCAATAGTGAGCCCAAGGAGGGGGGTAACATGCTGTCCCCCACTGATATTTTAACTTTGCATACCCAACCTCGCCGGTGTTTAAGAATATTGATGCGATTACATGGGAACACAAGCGTTCCCACTCTAGCCTCTCACTATCAATTCCTGCTCTCCCCTCCACGCTGGTGACTGGAGGGTGCCTAGTACATCGACTGGAGATGGGGTAATAAACCCCTGTGGAAGGTCGTTGGTCTTGGTGGCAGAAATGTAATTTAATGTATGTACTACAACGTCTACTATTCAAACTTTGTATACATCCAATTTCACACCCATACCAAATCCAACAGTTGGCCCAAAGCAGAGGGGTTCATACTTTGCATACATCCGTGCGAGTTTGGGTATACTTACTTAGTTACTTAAGTGGCGCTACAGTCCGGGCCGAACCTGGGCCTCAACCAACATGCCTCTCCGATTACCCCGGTCCTTAGCTAACTGCCTCCAGTTGCGCACTCCAAGTTGGTTGAGGTCGGTTTCTACTTGTGCGCGCCACTTAAGGGGAGGTCTTCCTTTACTGCGCCCGACGTCTGGCTGGGAATCGAAGACTCTACGTCTACGAGCCGGAGTTTTGGTATCCATTCGTTCTACATGGAATAGCCATCTTAAACGTCCAATGCGGAGTTTTTTGACCAGTGGTATGTCGGTGTACAGCTCGTATAGTTCGTGGTTGAATCTTCGTCTCCATAGCCCGTCAACGCAAACGGGACCGAAGAATTTTTCTCTTGAATCGACCAAGGATGTCTTCATCCGCTTTTGATACGGTCATTGTTTCAGCGCCGTAGAGCAGAACTGGGATGATCAGGGTCTTATATAGGATCTCCTTAGTAGTTCGAGTGAGGGCTTTACTACTAAATTGCCTTCTTAGCCTGACAAACAGCGATTTGAAAGAGTTTGATTTCTGACGAGATGTTGTTGTTAGAGTTTGTCTACCTAGCGGAGCCGAGGTAGATTAAGTCCCGTACTAAGTTATATCTGTCAATGGTGACGTTCTGTCCAATTCGTCGATGTTGTGTCTCCTTTCGTGTTGACAGCATAAACTTAGTCTTTCCCCTCATTTTTGCCGCTTCCTTCTCTATACTAGCAAACGTGGCTATGACATCACGTTGAGTCCTACCAATGATGTCAATATCGTCGGCGTATGCTAGTAGTTGCACCGATTTATGGAAAATTGTTCCTCTGGTGTTGGCTCGAAAGTTTTGCACAATTCTCTCAAGAATCAAATTGAAAAAGTCACATGAAAGCGCATCGCCTTGCCTAAATCCTTTTTTGGTATCGAATGTGTCGGTGAGGTCGTTTCAGACACTGATGGAGCAGAGAGAATTCTCCATCGTCAACCTACACAAACGGACGAGCTTGGGCGGTATACAAAAAACTAGACATGGCTCTGTATAGTTCGTCTCTATAAATGCTGTCGTATACGGCTTTGAAATCGTTAAAGAGGTGTGGGTATCGAATTGGACTTCTTGAGTTTTTTCCAGGATCTGCCGAAGTGTGAAAATTTGATCGATTGTGGACTTTCCAGGCCTAATACCACACTGATAAGGGCCGATCAGGTTGTTGGTAAACAGTTTCAGGCGTTCACATATTACGGCAGAAAGGATCTTGTAGGCGATTTTGAGGAGACTTATGACTCTGTAGTTGGCGCATCTCAGAGGGTCTCCTTTTTGTTGGATCGGGCAAAGGATGCTGAAGTTCCATTCTTCAGGAATACTTTCATCCGACAAGATTTGGCTTATGAGTTGGTGGATGTTACTTACCAAAGCATCTCCGCCAGCTTTATAAAGCTCAGCGGGAAGGCCGTCGTTTCTGGCGGCCTTATTAACTTACTTACTTACTTAAGTGGCGCTACAGTCCGGAATGAACCTGGGCCTCAACCAACATGCCTCTCCAATTAGCCCGGTCCTTAGCTAACTGCCTCCAGTTGCGCACTCCAAGTTGGTTGAGCTCGGCTTCCACTTGTGCGCGCCACTTAAGGCGAGGTCTTCCTCTACTGCGTCCGACGTCTGGCTGGGAATCGAAGACTCTGCGAGCCGGAGTATTGGTGTCCATTCGTTCTACATGTCCTAGCCATCTTAAACGTCCAATGCGGAGTTTTTTGACCAGGGGCATGTCGCTGTACAGCTCGTATAGTTCTTGGTTGAATCTTCGTCTCCATAGCCCGTCAACGCAAACGGGACCGAAGAATTTTCGAAGAATTTTTCTCTTGAATCGACCAATTCTTCATCCGCTTTTGATACGGTCATTGTTTCAGCGCCGTAGAGCAGGACTGGGATGATCAGGGTCTTATATAGGATCTCCTTAGTAGTTCGAGTGAGGGCTTTACAATTAAATTGCCTTCTTAGCCTGAGAAACAGCGATTGGAAAGAGTTTGATTTTTGACGAGATGTTGTTGTCAGAGTTA
Organism: Rhingia campestris; assembly: GCA_932526625.1. NCBI lineage: Eukaryota > Metazoa > Arthropoda > Insecta > Diptera > Syrphidae > Rhingia > Rhingia campestris. The sequence continues at coordinate 40,182,985 of OW052184.1, read as the reverse complement.
ATAGCGGAGCCGAGGTAGACAAAGTCTCGTACTTCCTCAAAGTTATATCTGTCAATGGTACGTTCTGTCCATTCGTCGATGTTGTGTGTCCTTTCGTGTTGACAGCATATACTTTGTCTTACCCTCATTTACTGCTAAACCCATTTTTGCCACTTCCTTCTCTATACTAGCAAACGTGGCTATGACATCACGTTGAGTCCTACCAATGATGTCAATTTCGTCGGCGGATGCTAGTAGTTGAACCGTGATTTTTGGAAAATTGTGCCTCTTGTGTTGGCTCGGGAGTTTTTTTTTGGTATCGAATGTGTCGGTGAGGTCGTTTCAGACACTGATGGAGCAGAGAGAATTCTCCATCGTCAACCTACACAAACGGACGAGTTTGGGCGGTATACAAAAAACTAGACATGGCTCTGTATAGTTCGTCTCTATAAATGCTGTCGTATACGGCTTTGAAATCGTTAAAGAGGTGTGGGTATCGAATTGGACTTCTTGGGTTTTTTTCCAGGATCTGCCGAAGTGTGAAAATTTGATCGATTGTGGACTTTCCAGGCCTAATACCACACTGATAAGGGCCGATCAGGTTGTTGGTAAACGGTTTCAACCAGGCGTTCACATATTACGGCAGATAGGATCTTGTAGGCGGAGTTGAGGAGACTTATGCCTCCGTAGTTGGCGCAGTTCAGAGGGTCTCCTTTTTGTTGGATCGGGCAAAGGATGCTGAAGTTCCATTCTTCAGGAATACTTTCATCCGACCAGATTCGGCTTATGAGTTGGTGGATGTTACTTACCAAATCATCTCCGCCAGCTTTATAAAGCTCAGCGGGAAGGCCGTCATTTCCGGCGGCCTTATTAAGCGAGTTTAGATATAGCTTTCCTCCCTTCACTTAGGTCGGGTGGTTGGCAGTTTTCGCTGTCGTTGTCAATATTAAATGGTTCGTTCTGCCTGACAGCGGAATGTTGTTCGTCATCGCCGTTTAACAGTCTGCAGAAGTGGTTCTTCCATATCCTCAGCATCGACTGTGTCTCAACTACAATATTTTTTTGTTCATCTCGACAGGATTCTGCTCGAGCCTTGTATCCTTGGCTTTGACGTTTTACACTTTGGTAAAACTTGCGAACATCGTTCCTGGAGTGGCACCTCTCTATATCCTCGATCGCGCGCTTTTCTTGCTCTTTTTTCTTCTTGCTGAAAAGCCGATGTTCTTCCCTTCTTCTTTGCCTATAGAGCTCAATGGCAGCTCTCGTCTTCACCTGCAGCTTAGCCTTGTAGGCCTCGTTATTGGCTACGAGCATCTGTCGGCATTCCTCATCAAACCAGGGGTTTCTTGCTGGTGGGCGCGAGAAACCTAGCACATCAGTTGCGGCTGATCTAATGGCCTGTTGGCATCGTTGCCATTGCTCTTCGACATTCGATACTGGTGGTATGGTATTAATCGAGAGGTTAAGGGATACGCGTTGTGCGAAGGTCTTGGCGGTCTCTTGCGATTGCAGTCTTCCGACATTAAATTTTTTCACAGTATTTCTGGATTGTTGTGGCGTGGTGGATATCCGCATTCTTACCTTGGCTGCTACAAGTTAGTGATCCGAGTCGATGTTAGCTCCTCGGAATGTTCGGACATCCAAAATACTGGATGCGTGCCTCTTATCTATCGCAATGTGATCAATTTGGTTGACCGTTCGTTGATCTGGAGACCGCCATGTCCCCTTATGGATATCGAGGTGAGGAAACCGTGTGCTTGCTATAGTGGCATTTCGTTCCGTAGCGAAATCAATTAGCCTAAGTCCGTTACCAGACGTGTTGTCGTGTAGGCTATGTTTTCCGACAATACTTCTAAAGATGTCTTCTCTTCCTACCTTTGCGTTAAAATCTCCCAGCACGATTTTAACATCGTACTTCGGTAGTCGCTCATAGGTTTTGTCGAGGAGCTCGTAGAAGCAATCCTTAGCTATATCATCTTTTTCTTCCGTCGGAGCGTGAGCGCATATAAGGCTTATGTTGGCGAATTTGGCCTTGATGCGGATTGTTACTATGCGTTCGCTAATGTCTTGGAAACATAAGACTTCTTGCCTAAGTCTGGCACTTATAACAAATCCGCATCCGAATAGTCGCTGTTTCTGCTCACTATAACACGGTCCGTAGTATATGTCACAGTTTTTCATCCTCTTTTTGCCCGGCCCATCCCATCGTATTTCCTGGATGGCAGTAATGTCTGCTTTGTAGCAGTTTAGGGCTTCCGCTAGTTGTTCGCCTGCACCTCTCCTGTTTAATGTTCTCACATTCCAGGTGCAGATACGAACGTCGTTGTCCTTTTTTCGTTTAGCAGGGTCGTCAACAATAAAATCAGTCCTTTCCGAGGCTATTGGTTGCTTCGTAACAATGTTTTTTTTCTGTGGGTGGGTAGTTAACCCAAAGCACAACCCCCAACCTGGAGGACCAGTTCCAATTTATTAGATACCCCTAGGACACGGGGCCATCAGTATCCACTACGGGATTGAGCGCTGCCGTTGGCCTTTCGGCTCATCCGCCACCATCTCTGTTCAAGGGGCCTGACTAACCCTTGAAATTCCTTGAAATTCCTAGACAAAATGTTGTCCGAATATGTCAGAGCAGCTCATCTAGGTTCGCCTGGGACAGCAGGCCGGGTATTCATCCGTGCCATTCTCACCAGGGTGTTTATAGTGTTGCTGTTTTTCGTCGTGTTATCAACACTCGCACTTATCGTTTAGCAAGTCAAATCCGGTTGGATGAGACCAGTACCCGATGGTTACCACTTTGAGGTAAAGATAAGCACATTTGATGTGTAGTCAGAGTTGCAACACTGGGCATTGCCAAGTTAACGCCAATCAGAGTCTACCCTCGTTCTACAACACCCAACCATCCAATTGTCTGTTCAACCATCCTTAAAATAAATGACCCCAAAAAGTGTAAATATGTCTAAAACTGAATGGAGAAGAAATATAGTAAATGTCACATCATATTAAGAAAGTTTATCTTTTTTCCTGGTTCGACAAAAAGGATCGTTTTTACAAATAGTTTACGAAAACGTTCCCAAATAAAGTGGGTTAAAATGATGTATGAACGAAATGTTCATAGAATTACTTACGAACCTTTTTTTTGATTGTACCTAAAACCGTTGTTTACTAAAAACCATCGAAAAAGGTGGCCTGGCTAAAAGATTTATATGTGTGAATTATAGGATTTGAGATTTTCTAAATATGTTTTACAAAAAGTTTTTGTAAGTTCTTTACCGTTTGGCCAAAAACAACGTTTTACTGAAAAGCGGGCGTGATTTTTAAGGCCTTAAATTTGGTGAGGGACAGACAGGCTAATTCGACTCAGCTAGCAATTCTGAGTCGAACCATATACTTTAAGGTATATTCCTAAACGAAAATGATTGTAGAGATCAATAAAGATAGACCCTTAAGTATTTATTGCGAAAACACATTTTGCATGTTTAAAAATAGAGCGTCGTGACGGTATGCAGTTGAACGATGTAAAACATTTGGTTTAAAAATAAAAAGTGATCACAAGTGAATTCGAGTTTTATTAAATAAAAAAATTATTAAATCAAAACAATTATACAGCTATGGGATACGGAATAAACACAAGAAAGAATGAAAATCACTTTTTGATGACAGTTTTGAATTTGAAGTGAATTAAATTTATTTTGATTGACAGTCACCTAGCTGCAAGTGTATTTTAGGTCTTTAAGGTACGGGAGTACGGAGGTGTTGAAAGTAGTACAAAACTCCTATGGGAGTACTTTCGGCAACGCTGACAACCCAACTCGAATATAAATAAATCGAGATCAGTCAAGCCTACATTTTTAAAAATACGCATATGTTCACGAACCTTACTAGGCCAATTTGGTATTTCAAAGACTGTATTTAGAATTTAGAGAATGTGATAACTAATGGTTCTTGAAACACATCCTATAGTAGGTATTTAGAACACATTTTGTGACATGACGAAATAATTTAATCGTGTATGCCGGATCATAGCATCGAAAGGAGATTCAATCTTATCGGATCGGTCTTTCCGTTCCTTTATGTGATACCACTTTTTGGACTATTTACCGAAAGATGACCGCTACATACAATATATCTATGTTTAAAAATAATTGTCTTGGCGTCGTCTATGCACGAGATCTATTAGGATCTATTACCGCTGAGTTTAGATAGGCTTTTGTTGAAAATGTATACTACTCCGATAATGTGTCAGATCATCGCGAGAGGAGGGCCAGTGAAAAGATATTTTAAATGATGAAATGAGTCAAACCCAGAACTTCTGAGCCTGTAACTAACCACTAGAAGATTATAAAAACAAGGAAAATGTATGCTGTCATTGAGAATATATTTCTTCTTTTTCGTAAAACAAGTGAAGGTTTAAACTCCGGAGTTGTCCTTGATCCATTGCCTGTAGCTGGTGATACGGGTGAAGGCAGCTGGGTAGCCCTTGGTGCAACCGGCGGATGAACCGAAAGAGGTAAGACCAACCAACACCTTGGAGCTCTTGAGGACGAGTGGACCACCAGAGTCACCGTTGCAGGTAGACACTCCATTGGGAGTAGAGACACAGATGTTGGAGGCCTTGATGGTTGTGCCATAGGTGGCAGTGCAGACGGTGTTGGTGATGACGGTCATGTCAGCGTATTGGAGGGTGGTAGCAACACTGCTGGCTGTAATTAAAAATCAAAAACAAAATGGTTAACAAAAACTCGACTCAAGAAATGACAAATCATTTAGAACTTACTGTCACTGGTCTTTCCCCAGCCGGAGGCGATGACGGTTTCTCCAGAGTAGGTGGAGTAAGAGCTGGCAATAGCTGGAAGTGCAACGTTCTTAATGTTGGTGGTATAGCTGACGGCATCGATCCTCAACAAAGCAATATCGTTCAACAAAGTGTTTCGGTTCCATGCGGAGTGGACGATCTTTTCACGAGCTACCCTGCTGGTTCCTCCTTGCCTGGTGGCGCTTCCCATGTAAGCGGTGATGCTGCCAACAGCAACGCTATAAGAATTTATGAAACTCAGAACTATACATCCAGCTTTGCTATGCAAAAGTATCTTACGTATCGACGCAATGAGCAGCAGTGAGGACGTATGTGGTAGAGATCAAGTTTCCACCGCACCAGCCTCCACCGACATTTAGACCGACTTGGTATGGGAAATCAGCGATGGCGGCGGTCTTGCCGTTGGTGATGCGTGCATCTGGGTTGAAGCCAGGGATCACGGGCTCCATGTCGATGAATTCATCGGACCTCAGGGAGAAGGCGCATGCCGAAGCAATGGCCAAGAACAAAACAAAGAGTACCTTCATGGTTAGTGTTGCAAAAACTTATGTCGAATGTGGGTCTGCAGCACCTTTATATAGCGCAGTTGTTGTTTTGATTGAAAAATTATAAAGCGTACGTAATTGCTGATTAGATGTAGCTTTGAGTCCGCCATCATAACGTGTTGTGATTTGATTAAGTAAATGCCCATCATTGATATTTTGCATATTTTTCCAAAAGTATTAACTTTGATTCTACCAGATAAGGCGTTTAATATATTGATTTTTTGACGCAAAGTTGATTGGATCGATTGGGCAACTTTTTAGGACTTCTAGTGAGTTATTTTGAAATTTTTGTTGCAGCGGGTAATTTGCAATTATTCCTTAGGTATTAACACCTAACATATGCATATAAACGAAGTGGGTTGGGCAAAATCCTCATCTTTCAGTCCTTCTCGCGGGCGCCCACCTGAAAATGACTAATCAGCATGCCTGATTAGGGTCAGCCAAGGGTCCCACTTGGATATTGACCGTGCGCTGTAACACGTTGCAACGCACGATCAATCTACAAGCGGGAACCATAAGTTTGAGGTGGGAGAAAACCCTTAAACCCAAATCCAAGGTGGAACAGCAAACGCCGAAGGATGCATGGCTAAAAAGGGAGTTTTAAGCCGCTAGTTTGCGAATTTCGGATACCGGGCTACCTCCGATCTCAAGATAGCCTTCCTGTGGTTAGACGGGTAGACCACGGGCGACCAATAAATCCCGCCTACTCGTGGGAAAAATTGAAGTACCAAAAGTAAAAAACATAGAGAATGATGCCTCTACAAATGCATCAACAACTAGGGATGTTTCAGAACACCCTGTCGAAACCGACACGACACCTGCCAATCGGGAAGGGTCACAAATCAGTGATTTCGAGATGATGAGCCTAGAAGAGAAATTGTCTCATCTGAGCGACTCAGCCTCGGAATCAAGTACTGTATACAGCATCAGTATACTCTCGGATGAATTGCATCCGGAATATACAGAAGCGCCAGGGACCCCAGGCAAAACGGCTCAAACTGATACCAAGCGTATCAGGTTCACGCCAGCGGAACAGCGTCGTTTCAACAGAGCGCTGAAACAGGGTAGCAGCATAGAGCAAGCCCGCATCTTTGCAAAAACAAAAGATGATGCCAAAGAAACCAAACGCATGAGATCTGAGGACAACACACCACCTCAGTCCGAAGCGAAGCGAGCTCGCACTGGGAAAACAACCTCTGACAGAACCACCTATAGAGATATAGCGAGCTTTGTCAGATTGGGTGTCGTACCAGTCGATATCGATCGCAATCCTCTCACGAATGCACAAATGGTTCAGATACAAGAGAGGATTATGGACATCACGATCGAACTGCGCGACGGGGATGCAAAGCCAGCTTTCCGCGGGACAACTTTCAAAGCCGGATGGCTCTTGTTAGTATGTGCGGACATCACCACTTCAGAGTGGATGAAAACAAACTTCCTCAGACTAAAGGAGAAATGCGAGTTGGAAGTAATGCTTGTGGGAGAGGATGACTTTCCGAAACCACATATTGTCAGAGCTTTCTTCCCGCAGAGTACCGGTGTCACAAATGAGAGAATACTGGCAATACTAGACGGTCAAAACAGAGACCTAAATACGAGAACGTGGAGAGTTCTGCAAAGATCGGACGAGAAAGACATCGCCCACATGGTCTTTGCAATAAATGAGAGTGCGATGCGTAGGCTTGCGGAGCTAAAGGGGATGGTATCATACAGATTTGGCCAAATCAAGATCATCCTTAAAGGATCCGACAAGTCTGCAATTCAGACCCGAAAAAATAGTGTAAATGACACTGATAAAAAGAAAAAGTCGCCAGAAAAAACAAGCGCCAGCTCGTCGCAACCAGCAGCCAGTATTAGTACTGCCGCCGGAAGCGATACAAAGAAGACTGGTTCACTGCCTACGACTTTATCGCCAAACGCCCCTAGTACGAGCAACGTTAACATCAGCCAGCAACAGTTTAGACCAAAGCTAGCTGCGGAACGGGCGCGTGAACGGCAAAAACACGGACAGCGTAAAAACGGTCCGAGAGATAGACACGAAGGTCTTTCTCAACAGGGTATCGTACGCAGAAGAGGCGATAACAAGCCTTATAGGGTACGAAACCCTGAGCACGGTAGGAAGCGATGACCACCCTACTAAATGTGCTGCAGGCAAACCTGCACCGAGCTATAGGTGCCTCGGACACCTACAACCAAAGATGTGCCGAAGGGAACATCGCTCTAGGTTTAATCCAGGAGCCATGGGCAACAGAGGGTAAGATATTTGGTTTACAAAGTAAAACCAGAGAGCTCATCTTCGCCCGGGGAAATTTTAGACCAAGGGCAGCTCTTTTAGTTGCAAAAGATATAAAATTCTCTCCCATTCCAGGTTTCATTACCAAAGATCTGGTGGCTGTCCTTTTAGAAAGACGCAACGGCCGAGAGCTACAAAAAATTGTATGCGCATCGGCGTACTGCGCATCCAGTACTGCCAGACCCAGCAACTACATCTTATCTTCGGCTGCGACGCCAACGCGCATAACACAATATGGGGCAGTCGAGATACAAACAAAAGAGGTGAGTCCTTATTAGAATACCTATATAGCAACAATGTAGTTATACTAAATAAGGGTAATAAACCCACGTTTAGAAACGTTTTAAGAGAAGAAGTTTTAGACCTTACCATCTCTTCTCCGTTTGTCCAAAACACCGTCGAAAATTGGCACGTTTCTGGTGAGGCATCTTTATCGGATCACATGCACATAAGTTTCCAATTAAGATGCAACACCGAGGATGCGCCGATTAAATACGACAACAAACTCACAAATTGGAGAACGTATCGAGAAAATCTATCGATTAAATGTGACATACTTCCAGAAAAACCTTCATGTGTAAGTGAAGCGGAAGTCGCACAATGTCAACTAAATGACATTATCATCTCATCTTTTACAAATAGCTGTAAGGTTAAACGCACTGTGGCAAAGAGGTGCACACCATGGTGGAACGATAACCTAGAAAGTTTCCGTAAAAGAGTAAGAAAACTTTTCAATAAAGCCAAACGCACCGGAAAGTGGGACCAATATAAATCTCTACTTACCCAATACAACATAGAGTTGCGAAAATCAAAAAGAGCGTCCTGGCGCAAATACTGTGAGGAACTCGAAGAGCTTCCGGCGGTGGCGCGTCTCCAGAGGGCACTCTCGAAAGATAAAACAAACTGCATGGGATTACTAGTCAAAGCTGACGGTAAAATCACATGCGACCGGGAAGAAACGTTGACCACACTTCTTCAGGTACACTTTCCCGGCTCTACAATCACAACTGAGTTTCATGAACACATGATAGATGACTCACCCCCTATAAACCTGAAAAGGATTAATAGTTTATCCGGCAAACTTTTTACTCCGGATAAGGTCAAATGGGCGATCAACTCATTTAAACCATACAAGGCACCAGGGACAGACGGAATCTTTCCTGCTCTTATACAAAAGGGCTTGGACTTTTTCCTACCCACTATGGTAGCCTTATTTAGGTTTAGTTTCAATTGGGGCTACATACCACAAACCTGGAGGGAGGTAAACGTGGTATTTATCCCCAAACCAGGCAAACCAATAGAACTACCTAAATCATACCGTCCAATAAGCTTAACATCGTTTTTCCTGAAAACAATGGAAAGAATACTTGACGTACACATTAGAGAGTGCTTAAATGAAAGCACTCCTCTGCACCCATGTCAATTCGCCTACCAAAAAGGTAAATCCACGGAAGGAGCACTTCTAAGTTTAACATCACAAATAAAAAGTGCATACGAAAACAAAGAAGTAGCTTTATGTGCCTTCCTAGACATAGAGGGCGCTTTTGACAACACTGGATATGACTCCATATCAAATGCTTTGACTCATAGAAGAATAGATCATCCCACCATCAAATGGATCAAAGCGATGCTTGAAAGTCGGAAAATAACTGCTTCATCAGCACAGACCTCAGTATCAGTAACAGCCGTTAAAGGCTGCCCTCAGGGAGGAGTACTCTCACCCCTACTATGGTCTCTGGTTATCGATAACCTACTTCAAGACCTAAGTAATGCAGGTTTCAATATAATTGGATACGCCGATGACCTAGTCATCATAATAAAGGGCAAAGAACCAAACGAAGTTACAACACGTTTGCAAAACGCCCTTAAGATAGTCATAGACTGGTGTAATAAAGAAAGTCTCTCTATAAACCCCAGCAAGGCTATCATCGTCCCTTTTACAAAAAGGAGAAAATTAAATCTTACCCAAATTTCAATTAATGGTACATACATTGAGTATTCCAACGAAGTAAAATATCTTGGAGTGATCCTCGATAAAAAAAAAACTAAGCTGGAACTCCCACATCAACAACAAAATTCAAAAAGCAACCAAAGCTTTCTGGGCTTGCCGAAGCATGTATGGTAAAACCTGGGGAATCTCTCCAAAGACCACACACTGGATCTACACGATCATGGTCAGGCCCATTATAACATACGCTTCAATAGTATGGTGGAACAAAGTCACCCAAAAAACAACTATAAATAAATTAAACAAGGTACAACGGCTTGCCTGTCTGGGCATTACCGGAGCTATGCGTACCTGTCCCACGGCGGCTATGGAAGCCATAATAGGACTAACACCTCTCCACATTTACATAAAAAAAGTGGCAATTCGCAGCTCAGCAAGTTTGACACAAGCGGAAGAATTAAACATTAGTGAACATCTAAAACTAATTGAACTTCTATCCGAAGTTCCAGAACTTGACATGATCTGTGCGGTTACAGACCGCTTACCAAAGACACTATGCTTCGACAAAAGATTCTCAACGGAGATCACAACCAGAGAAGCATGGTGTAGCAACAACCCTCCAAACTGCCTAAACGGCCTAAAGTGGTATACGGATGGTTCTAAAATGGACTCAGGGGTAGGAGCTGGCATACATGGACCAAATAAAAACATCTCAATACCTATGGGAAAAAACCCTAGTGTATTCCAAGCTGAGCTCCATGCCATAAAAGAATGCGCAAACCTAATACACAACTCAGGTATTAAAGGCGCAAACATCCATATATTCACGGACAGTCAAGCAGCTATAAAAGCCCTTAGCTCACACATCATTGACTCCAAATCAGTACTACACTGCTTCAACTCCCTCCAAACACTCAGTTCCAGGAACAAGACCAAACTATGGTGGGTCCCCGGACATAAGGGAGTTGAAGGTAACGAAAAAGCTGATGAACTAGCCAGAAAAGGTTCCGAAACCCCCTTCATTGGACCTGAACCCTTCTGTGCAATCCCCAAATCAGCCATAAAAAACTGGGAACAAAACAAATGTGTTTCATACTGGGGAAACATCCCAGGCCTAAGACAGGCCAAAAGAGCTATTCAGCCCTTCAAATCAGATGCCGACAAGATACTAAATCTTCGCAGGCACGATATCAAAAACTTAGTAGGCTACCTAACTGGTCATCACGGTCTGCGATATCACCTTAATAAAATGCGTCTAGTCGACTCACCGGAGTGCAGACTATGTCTAGAAGAAGACGAAACAGCCGAGCATATCATATGTGAATGCCCGGCTCTTTACGGTATGAGAAGAGAATCTTTCTTCAGGGAATTCTTAAGTCCCGAAGAATTGAGGAAATCTTCGGCTGAAAGTATTATCAGCTACATTAGGAAAGTAGAAGCGCTACTAACCTAAAAAGCATCTGACGGCAAGCACAATAGATCTTTTAGGTCGATGTGTATATTACTGCTTAGGCAGGTCAGAATTTAAAAAAAAAAAAAAAAAAAAAAAAAATATAAACGAAGTCAATCGTAGCATTGGGTCTATCTTCTTCTTACAACTACTCATAAAACCTCCTGTTTTCTGCCATATCCGAACGGACTGAGTTGAGATAAGCTAATCTGAACTATTAATACTACTTGGAAATTAAATTCGTCATAACTAAAAGGCGAAAGTAAAGGACCACATTTCTGCAAGAACTATCAACTGGAACGCAGAAGTTCAATGTTTGATTCACAATCTTAGCAAACTCATATGTTGTTCAGTAGCCGTTTTTATGATTCATCATTCGAGTACTATCAGTTGCCATCAAATCTTCAATCAGCACTTTGGATTCCTCCTAAAACTGTAGGTTTTACTACGACTATACTAAGACCTTTTAAGATGGCAGAGCACTTTACCATTCAACTCTTCTGGGTATCGGGTCACATAGATATAGGAGAGAACCTATAAGCGGATGAGCTTGCCAAACAGGGCACATCGATATTCTACCGCTACAGTTGAAAGTTAGGTATGTCCCTTGCTACATGTAAATCAATAATCAAACTGGATGCGATCAAGTAAGCAAACCACAGATGGATAAACGGCGCATCGTGACTAATATCCTGGCAACTCTGGCCAAATTGTAACCCGATGCGCTCTCTCTGCTTGATTATGCTGAACAGATCGAACATCATTACCATTACCATCACCGGTGTCCTTACAGGTCACTGCCCTCTAGGCATACATGCAAAAACAGTAGGCCTCTTAGCAATGACTCCTTCAGAAGCTTCTTGAACGAGGAGGAGGTTGAGTGTATTCCTCACCTTCTCTACTCTTGTCTAGCACTCTCCAACAAGAGAATACTTCATGTGGGAAACTACTTCTTTGTGAATCTAAATGAGGTGGCTAATATCAGAAACCTCCTCCGTCTCATCTGAGAAAAGTTAATAAGGAAATTGATGAAATATTGACATCCATCAAAATTTATCAAAATATTTGATGGTTCAACAAAAAAACAGCGATTTTCTCCTGCATATGTTATGGAGCGGGGTATAAAAAAAGGTCTTGTCTAGGAAGACGCTCCCAAAAGGTCGGGATAAAATTAGAAAATGACATTGTGACACATGGTTGATCAAAATATTTTATGCTTCGACAAAAAACAAAGTTTTTCTATTGCATATGCTATGGGGTATGGCATAAAAATCGTTGTGATAAGAAAACGCCCCAAATAAGTGGGCGTGGAAAAAAACTTTGTATGGACGAAATATAGATATTCACGTCGATTATTGAATCCGGCGGATGCACTGCGGAGGGAATCTGTACCAATTTTGAGTTGTTTGGCATTATTGAAAACGTCGGTATGCAAGTGAATAGATGTCGGTAAAATAATTCCATTATTGACAACGCATCCGATCCACACTCCATATAAACGTTGACATTTCGAATCCGTTGTAAAATCGTCGCGGATTACATATTGAAACTTGTTATTTCCAATTTGTTAACTTTTCACAAGTAGAGTAGTAAAAAGTATGTTAAAATCTTAAATAAAATAAAACAAATAAAAAAAACTTATTTCGATTTATTTCAAGAAAGCAAACAACGAATCGCATGCAGTCTTCTGTCATCCAAGCGAAACCAAACTTTACAACCACTATCCATGAGTGGCACTTGCATCGTCGAAACCGAAAAACTTTCCATGCTCGGTATGTGTGTTAGTAACGACCTTCGTTGGAACGACCACATATTCGAAATCGCCAAAAATGCAGCAAAATGTCTAGGTTTCCTCAATCGATGTAAGAAATACTTCACCCCTTCTGATCTGGCCTCAATATATAAAGCGTACATACGCCCCAAACTTGAGTTCAACGCCCACATATGGTCAGGTGCAGTCAAAACATCATTGCACCTACTAGATAGGATACAAAAGCGTGCGATAAAATTGATAGGAGATCCTACGATGTACGAATGTCTCCTGCCTTACACTCTTTTAACGCTATTACAACAACAATTGCTCTAACGAAATAGCCAGCTGCATTCCCCCCCTTCAACAATTCAACCGTAATACTCGCTGTACCACGAATGCAAATCAGTTCACCCTAAAGCCTATCTTCGGACGTACTATGAAATATAGAGATTCATTCCTTAACCGAACAACACGAATGTGGAATGCTTTACCAAACTCAGTTTTTCCTCTCCATTACAATTTACAGAAATTCAAAACCACTCACATCAGTATCTCCTCTTCTCAACTCCCCTATTTCCTTAATGCCCGCGCTGTGCTTAAACACCATAAGGGTATTAATAATCCCTTTAGCGCGCGCTAATTATAAAAAAAAAAGTTCATGTCGATGGTGGATTTGATGAAGACAGAGCCTGAGAGCCAAGGGCTTTTCGAAGAAAGCACCCGATGTAGTCATTTTGTTTTGGGACAAAAATAAAAAAACCAAATGAAATCGGAGGCCCCAAGGATTAAAGAAGTTTCGGAATGGAAAAAGGTTAGTTCAACTTCAAATCAAGTTTAATTAAATGTTGCTAACCAAAATATCTTCTCAGGTTTGGTCGGACCACAAATCCGCCTAGAGAAAGAAGCTGGCACTCAACAACCAGGAGAAAACTGCAACAGGTGGAGTACCAAATAAAGAAATCTTCTTCACGCCTCTGGAAGAAGAAGTAATTCAGCTTGTTTGCTTAAAGGATTGTGCGGAAGGGGTGCCTACTGCAAGCAATTTTGGTGTGCCAGTGAAGAGAAAACTCAACAGCACTAGCATTGAAAATTCAAATGATTTATTCAACGAAATAGTTGAATCTGAAACCGAGAATGATCTCAATATAAGCAATAACTTGACACCAAAAAGAATACCAAAACCAATTCAACTTTTGGAGATGCAAATAAACATGCAAGAAAAGCTTTATGAGGAGATTTCGAAAATACTTTCATCTCACAACGAACGTGTTGGAGAAATTCATAATGAAAGGGTATTCCAAGCATTGGATCAGATAGGCGAACACCAGAAGAAAACACACCGGGCTCTAGACCGTCTGATCGATCACCAAAAGAAGGGAAATTCCATTCAGCAGGAGCTTGTTGAAGAAACGAAAAGACACAATCAACGCACGGAACAGTAAGCATATGAGAAGAATCAACTCAAGCAAAAGATTCTTCAAATTGAGTTGAGGAGAACTGGAGAGAGACTCGATGATTAAATCCTTATTAAATCCTTTCATGTTTGCAAGTTGCCAAGAAGGCTTTTTTTTATCCAAAAATGTTATGAAGTTTGATATGTTTTATTATTTTTTTTATGAATAAAAATGTTTTAAGTGAAATTTTGCAATATTTCATTCCGTATTCACTGGGCTTCCTCTATGTATACGTGAGGTTGTGAAAATTCATCTTCATTATTTCCAACTCCATCAACTGCTTCATTTTCTTGTGTGTTTTCATCGAATATTGTGCAGGGCAGCACTCACGTTAATAATCTGCACGGCTTTCTTGGGAGCATAATGAAGTTGTCGAGCCCCAAGGCAGCAACGGCACCAATTTTTCCAAAGCCTAACAGTTCGCTCAACGATGTTTCGCCCTGCACTGTGGTATTTGTTGTACCTACTTTGAGGTACCACCACCAGCAAGAAACCCCTGGTTTTATGAGGAATGCCGACAGATGCTCGCAGCCAAGAACGAGGCCTACAAGGCTAAGCTGCAGGTGAAGACGAGAGCTGCCATTGAGCTCTATAGGCAAAGAAGAAGGGAAGAACATCGGCTTTTTAGCAAGAAGAAAAAAGAGCAAGAAAAGCGCGCGATCGAGGATATAGAGAGGTGTCACTCCAGGAACGATGTTCGCAAGTTTTACCAAAGTGTAAAACGTCAAAGCCAAGGATACAAGGCTCGCACAGAATCCTGTCGAGATGAACAAGGAAATATTGTAGTTGAGACACAGTCGATGCTGAGGATATGAAAGAACCACTTCTGCAGACTGTTAAACGGCGATGACGAGCAACATTCCGCTGTCAGGCAGAACGAACCATTTAATATTGGCAACGGCAGCGAAAACTGCCAACCACCCGACCTAAGTAAAGTGAGGATAGCAATATCTAAACTCAAGCTTAATAAGGCCGCCGGAAATGACGGCCTTACTCTCCTCAACATCGCCTACAAGATCCTATCTGCCGTAATATGTGAACGCCTGAAACCGTTTACCAACAACCTGATTGGCCCTTATCAGTGTGGTTTTAGGCCAGGAAAGTCCACAACCGATCAAATTTTCACACTTCGGCAGATCCTGGAAAAAACGCAAGAAGTCCAAATCGATACCCACCACCTATTCAAAGCCGCATATGACAGCATTTATAGAGACGAACTGTACAGAGCCATGTCTAGTTTTGGTATACCGCCCAAACTCGTCCGTTTGTGTAGGATGACGATAGAGAATTCTCGCTGCTCCATCAGGGTCGGAAACGACCTCACCGACACATTCGATACAAAAAAAGGTTTTAGGCAAGGCGATGCGCTGTCATGTGACTTCTTTAATCTGATTCTTGAGAGGATTGTGCAAAACTCCAAAGCCAACACCAGAGGCACAATTTTCCAAAAGTCGGTGCAACTACTAGCATACGCTGACGATATTGACATCATTGGTAGGACTCAACGTGATGTCATAGCCACGTTTCCTAGTATAGAGAAGGAAGCTGCGAAATTGGGTTTAGCAGTAAATGAGGGTAAGACTAAGTATATGCTATCATCATGAAAGGACTCACAACATCGACGAATTGGACAGAACGTCACCATTGACAGATATAACTATGAGGTAGTACGGGACTCCTCGGCTCCGCTATTAACTCTGACAACAACATCTCATCAGAAATTAAACGAAGAATTACTCTTGCTGTTTCTTCGGACTAAGAAGGCAATTTAGTAGTAAAGCCCTCACTCGAACTACTAAGGAGATCCTATATAAGACCCTGATCATCCCAGTCCTGCTCTACGGCGCTGAAGCATGGACCGTATCAAAAGCGGATGAAGAAATCCTTGGTAGATTCGAGAGGAAAATTCTTCGAAAAATCTTCGGTCCCGTTTGCGTTGACGGGCTATGGAGACGAAGATTCAACCAAGAACTATACGAGCTGTACAGCGACATGCCCCTGGTCAAAAAAACTCCGCATTGGACGTTTAAGATGGCTATTCCATGTAGAACGAATGGACACCAATACTCCGGCTCGCAGAGTTTTAGATTCCCAGCCAGACGTCGGACGCAGTAGAGGAAGACCTCGCCTTAAGTGGCGCGCACAAGTGGAAACCGACCTTAACCAACTTGGAGTGCGCAACTGGAGGCAGTTAGCTAAGGACCGGGCTAATTGGAGAGGCATGTTGGTTGAGGCCCAGGTTCATTCCGGACTGTAGCGCCACTTAAGTAAGTAAGTACTTTGAGGTGTGTTGGGAACTGGACTTCTAAACGGCGTCAGTAGTCATGGGGACAGAGGGTATCCTGCATCACCTGTTTGCAAAAGAATTTTTTGTGTAATAGTTGAACGTGTATATGTAGTATGTACATTAGCTTTCGCTTACCTAATATTCTTGTACTTCTGTCTCCGCTATCATAAATACATTTAAAATAAGAGTACGCATCACTGTTTTTCCAGATGAACGAGTCGTGGCAAGAACCAGGATACTTTGCGTGGATACACCTCATCCGCTGCAAATTGTCACATATCTTGAAAGAAATTTGTTAAATACAATACATGGCAAGATAAATAACTACTAACTATCATAACATTAAGACTGTAGAATCCTTTGCGATTGTAAAACAAATGTTCATGATCTCTAGCAGGCTTGGCAATTTTGATATGCGTGCCATCCACGCAGAAGGTTATGCCCGGGTTCTTGATTTTTCATAGAAAACCAGTTTTGCATCTCTTTTCTGCTCCTCCGACATACTCAGACTTATCCATTTTGGACATAAGTGTTTTTTCCAAAACACCAAGCACCTCTGTAAGGACAACACTGACTGTTGGCTGTGCCATTCCAATGTTGAAGTCCTGTCCAGTTCCGGTTAGGTAACCACCCACAGCCAAAAATCTTAAAAATGACGCCAGTTTGAATTTTGGAGTGAGGGATGAAGACCGTGCTACTGGTGGCATTTGACTCCAAGACAGCCAATACATATTGAAAAGCTTCTTTATTCAGCCTGAATTGTTTCATTAACCTATAAAAAAAAATATAAGTCATTAACATTTCAACTGTGCTTATAGTTTAACTCACTGAGTCTCCGGCAGAAGAAAAATGTCTTTTGCCGTAGTTCTTACTATCCTTCCTTCTTCCCTGGAATCAGTTTTATCTTCAAGCTGTAGAATAAAAAATCGGATGCTATCCATTTCACTAAATTATATTTGTGTGTGTGAGAAATAATCAATCAATCAATCAATCAACAATCACAATTAATTCTGTTTGACAATTATCAGCTGAGTTCGATAATGTAGACTGCGGATGGATAATACAGTTCATCCGTCGGATTCTATAATGGATTCAGACTCATAAAGTGAAACATTGCGGATCGGATGGATTCCCTCTGCAGTGCATCCGCGGATTCAATAATCGACGTGATAAAGATTTCCTAAATATGCGGCTTAGACACTTTTTAAAATTCCTTACGGTTTGGCTAAAAACTACGTTTTTTTTCTAAAAAGGGGACGTGGCAGTCTGCGGATTTCAAAAATGTTTACACTTGTTCTGCTTCGTCGGCCAGAGAGTCTATATACTAAGTTTCACTCTAGCTCAAAATTTAAGGGCCAAAATTCGGTTACACACAGACGGCGAAAGGACGGACGGCCAGACAGACATGGCTATATCGACTCAGCTAGCGTTTCTGAGTCGATCCATATACTTTGAGGTATATTTATTGAAATTATTTTACAAACTTAATGTCAAAACTAATATACCCCTATGGGATAGACAAAAATTACGTGGAACTATAATTCAAGGACCATTTAATATTTTTCCTATTTGGATTTTCATGGAAACTGATTCTGGAGTTTTGTTGAAATTATTAATATTAATGCTTGTGCTATATGCTACCAAAATCAAAGGGGATGTCAACAGGGCGAAAAGACTTCATAAAACTGACTCTGTCTTCATAGAGTACGTAGGTCGAATTTCCCATTTGGTACTATATTTGATCCACTTGTATCACACCCATAAGATACTGATGTCTTGATATTTGCACTCTGTTTATGAATATTTTACTGTCGAATCGAAAATAAAGTTTTGTTTATGCTAAGATTCCTTTAGTGTTTGTTATAAATAACGTCCGGAAACGCTGACTGGTTTACCCACTTCTATCAATGTTGACCCTAATCGTCAACAAAGATAAACCCCTTATCTGTTAGCATCAAAATAAAGTTTCTACTTTCGTAAAAATATGCAAAAGCCAATGATGCGAATAATACATCTAATCAGCAGTATGCGTTTTAATTTCTCAATCAAAACAACAACTGCGCTATAAAAAGGAGCTGCAGACCCACATTCGACATAAGTTTTTGCAACACTAACCATGAAGGTACTCTTTGTTTTGTTCTTGGCCATTGCTTCGGCATGCGCCTTCTCCCTGAGGTCCGATGACTTCATCGACATGGAGCCCGTGATCCCTGGCTTCAACCCAGATGCACGCATCACCAACGGCAAGACCGCCGCCATCGCTGATTTCCCATACCAAGTTGGTCTAAATGTCGGTGGAGGTTGGTGCGGTGGAAACTTGATCTCTACCACATACGTCCTTACTGCTGCTCATTGCGTCGATACGTAAGATACTTTTGCATATCACAGCTGGATGTATAGTTCTGAGTTTCATAAATTCTTATAGCGTTGCTGTTGGCAGCATCACCGCCTACATGGGAAGCGCCACCAGGCAAGGAGGAACCAGCAGGGTAGCTCGTGAAAAGATCGTCCACTCCGGATGGAACCGTAACACTTTGTTGAACGATATTGCTTTGTTGAGGATCGATGCCGTCAGCTATACCACCAACATTAAGAACGTTGCACTTCCAGCTATTGCCAGCTCTTACTCCACCTACTCTGGAGAAACCGTCATCGCCTCCGGCTGGGGAAAGACCAGTGACAGTAAGTTCTAAATGATTTGTCATTTCTTGAGTGGAGTTTTTGTTAACCATTTTGTTTCTGATTTTTAATTACAGCCAGCAGTGTTGCTACCACCCTCCAATACGCTGACATGACCGTCATCACCAACACCGTCTGCACTGCCACCTATGGCACAACCATCAAGGCCTCCAACATCTGTGTCTCTACTCCCAATGGAGTGTCTACCTGCAACGGTGACTCTGGTGGTCCACTCGTCCTCAAGAGCTCCAAGGTGTTGGTTGGTCTTACCTCTTTCGGTTCATCCGCCGGTTGCACCAAGGGCTACCCAGCTGCCTTCACCCGTATCACCAGCTACAGGCAATGGATCAAGGACAACTCCGGAGTGTAAACCGTCACTTGTTTTAACAAAAAGAAGAATTACATTTTCAATGAACACTTATATTTTATTGTTGTTAGTATTCCTTAAGGAATTAGTGTTGTAGTTTTGACCTTCCACAATGACATTACTTGTTGGCATGAGAGAGCACTTTCTAAGTACCAATCCACCAATGACTTTTTTTGGGGAAACTAGATCCCACTATTCCGATGTATTTTTACCTATTGCTACATATTTGAATTTAAGAATTTAACTATGTGCCTGAAGCCTGGATGTTGTAGTGTTCTTAAGAACGATAATTGATAGCGCATTCATCGCAGAGCTCTCCTAGTCTTCCGTTTTCCAAGTTTCCAACAGGAGTAAGCAGAACCAATCACAGACTATTATTAAGGGATTGCTCATGAGGTCTCGACTACCGTCTGAGTGATAATCATTTTCAAAGTTACGGAATGACCCCCAGTTAAAGAAGAGATAGGAACTTTTGACAGATAAATTCCCCACCACGACCCAACCAGATACTCACATGTTTGCAGCTCTGGTAATTTATGTGTCAAAACGACACGTAAGAATCAGTGGTAGTCGATGGTATATCCAGCATTGTACTGCGACACTTACCCCCTGAAGCTGTGGACATTTACGTCACGCTGTTTAACAACGCGCTGAATAATGCATATTATCCAGTGCGGTGAAGACGGCGGTGGTTCATCCTCTCCCGAAAAAGGGAAAGGACAACTCCAATCCGGCAAATTTCCGGTCGATAAGTCTCCTGCCGAGTATCAGCAAGGTATTCGAAAAGATTCTCAATCGGGCTCTGTTTAAGTGGTCTGAGACAACAATATTATACCAGAGAACCAGTTTGGTTTCAAGGCGGGACATGACTGTATTCATGCCGCCTTCAAACTCGTCTCTGATATACAATGGAACAAAGCCAAAAAACAGTACACGAGTGCATGTCTGGTTTGATTTGGAGAAGGCTTTCGGCACCGTATGGTAAGAGGGCCTCTATCTAAAGCTGACCAGACTTGGCAAAAGTAAACCACTACTATATATGCTTCATGACATGTTGACTGGTA
This sequence comes from Rhingia campestris, assembly GCA_932526625.1. NCBI lineage: Eukaryota > Metazoa > Arthropoda > Insecta > Diptera > Syrphidae > Rhingia > Rhingia campestris. The sequence goes on along the minus strand of OW052184.1, from coordinate 40,162,350 downwards.
GAACGTTTGTTGTCAGAAGTGGCAATATAACTTCTACCACCGAATTTTTCATTAAAAATGGTCTGCAACGGGGAGCGTCAAACTCGTCGATTCTCTTCATCATTTACACCAGCGATATGATAGGAAGTCTTACTCAGACAATTGCGTATGCGGACGATCTTATCGCGTACAGAACAGCACCTACTGTCGAGGTCATCCGAACTCTTTTGCAGCGGGACTTTGACAAGATCCAGAGATATTGTGATGACTGGAAATCAACTTTCAGAAATCGGAAACTATCTGTTAAGGACACCGTTATCTAGGGCCTCTAGGATACGAGAAAGAACTGGCGCAAGCTGGTGATCGTTGGACCAAACGGACATCCACTGGCGAGTAAAAGTGTAGTAAAGTACCTTGGCATCTGGCTGGATCAGTATCTTTATTTCGGAAGACATGTAGACATTTGCCCTGAAAAGACGATTGCTTTATAGCAGCCGTCTTGACAGCAGGGTGAAGATGATGTGCTACATGTCCCTTATCAGGCCGATGATTGCCTATGGGTGCCCGGTGTGGTTCAACGTTGCCCCATCTCAAATGGAAAAGATACGGGTGTTTGAGAGGCAGTGTTTGAGAAGCTGCCTTGGACTCTACAGAACACCAGTATCTGACTACACAAAATATTATTCCAACCAAGTTCCTATTCTCGCTGCAAGAGCGATGACCTCGAGCAATATTCTCATCTTTGGGGGCTTCTACCCACATGATGAATATTTTGAAAGCGCGCATTTAGCGGCTTTATTCCGTCTCAAGCTTTCCTATTTTTGGTTAGTCGAGGGCTGATACAGGATAGATCGGCGGTTCCGCTAATTTACCACGACTTCCGACGCCTGCGGTTCAGCAGGAGTGTGTCCGATTGGGACCGTCGGAGTAGATGGTGGCTACAAGATTAGTTGAAGATAGTTGACTTACAAATTGTATGGCCGACTTGCATAGTTTAAGGTTTAGGATACAAGTAACAGTCAGGGTGGCACAAAAAAAAAAAAAAAAATACAAAAAAAATGAAATGCATGCTATGGCTGTTCTAGTTTTTAAATTAGATTATAGGCCGAAAGGCATTAGATTTAAGTTGTTATTGTTTAATTTAGGGCGCCCGCAGAAGTCCAGTAAGTTAGTTAAGTTAGTAAATAGGTAGGATAGTTTTTCATTAATTTTTGTCTAGCATAAAAAAAACGACACTTAAGAAATTGGGTGATAAAGGGGAAGACGTACGAAAGTTTCCTATCTCTTCCTTACTAGATCTCTGACCAAAACTTTGCTTCAAAATTTATGGACTTTTATTTTTCCCCATAAGTTAGGCATGTTTTTTTTAATTTTTTATCGTTTATTTTGATTATGCTCACAAATCACACACAATCTACGGATAAGCTCCGAATATTCGGCGCTTTTTTATTTAATAATTTCGGGGCGAAATTAATTATTCTGTGAAACAGGCAACCCCAACTACATTTTGACATATTATACCACTACGTGTACTACATTTCACTACATTAACTACCTCAGTTACGTAGCAGAGGTATCTAATGTACTTTTTCAAAAAAAAAGTGTCATTTCTGCCATCTCTGTGCAAGGCTCTTCTTGCTTTTTTACTCAAGTGGCGGAACAGGCCGCAATGAATGTAGGCATAAACTGACATGCCTCTCTCATTAACCCGGTCCTCAGCTAACTATCTCCAGTTGTGTACTTCAAGTTGGCTAAAGTCGCTTTCTACTTGTGCACGTAATTTAAGGCGATGTCAGCCGAAACTGGGACCAAATTCTGACTGGGACTTGGAGTTTTGGTTTCGATACTCGATACGCTCTAATGATCTTGTGATCATAAACGGCTAAGACGGAGATTTTTATGTCGGTCTATGTGCTTACAGCTAATAAAGTTCTTGAATAAATAATTATTTTCAGAGCCCGAACCGAAGATTTAGTGCCTCCGCTATTTGTTTGGCTGCACGATTTCTTTTAGGTGCAGATACATATTTTGGTAGATTCGTAATAAAATAATTTTGAAGCGTTTTGGCTTGCCAGAGCCAGTTGAGAATTGCAAATTGGCTATTAGTCTAGCAGCCAAACTTGCTGGATACCTTTTACCAAACATGCCTTAGGGACACTCGATTTAAGAGTATGCGCAGGGAGATATCGCTGATAAATAGAACAACCCCAAAATCAAAAAAATTTTGAAAAGTAAGTGAAACATGGTAACTCATTTCTTACCAATAGGATTTTTTTCTGAAGCGTAATGGTTCTTTTTAACATATTTCCAAACTTTTAGAAAGCGGTTTACGTCTTCTGTTAGCATTTTTCTAATGCCCTGCATTGTCCTAATGAATGCAGTTGCATGTTAGCGTCACCAAGAAGTCATGCAAATCTTTACGGCTTAGCTATAAGTATTACTTTCAGGAAATATTTTAAAGCCCAAAATTATCGATGAATATATCTTTAAAGTTTTTCGAAAGACGTCGGACAAGTCACCAAATGGTAGATCTTCTGATAATGACAATGTTGACATAGTCGTACAGTAAAGACGTTGGTCCTGTGAGTCAGTTCTAAGTGCATCGAAATACGGACATGATTCAATTCATACAGTTAACTGGAAGTTAATCTGGAAACTCACAATATAACCCCTGCGATACAGTAATCCAAAAGACAACTTAAGCTCTTTGATGGAGCGAAGTTTATATATTCAGCAAAGAACAAGAAGTAAAGGAGTATAACTACCTAGAATCTTCTCTACTCTAACCTAGAAGTCACACAACATTGTGATCAAGCAAGGAGCACTGTTGCTAATCGATTAATTGTATGGTCTAAGAAACCACAGGCACAATGAAGCTTGCAAACAGCTTGTAAACATGGTTCCTCACAAGATCGAATGAACTCGAAAGTGGTGTTCTTCGAAACAATATCGCTCCTATATGCATTATCAATGACGAAAATTAAGACATTTTAGTTGCGACACCTGTGGCTTAGTCAATGCCTCAATGGCCACATCGAGCTCATAGACATAAAAGCGCCTTGATTACCATCCCACAAGGACCCATGAGTAGAACCAAAATCGCAAGCTAATAATTGCACTAGTGAAACAAATTCCGATACCAACTTGGGATCAATCAGTTCAACAACCGAGGTTCTGTAGAGACACCTAAGGCAACAGAGAAATAGTATTGGTCTCCCTGGGCACCCCCTAACCTCACCCACCCAAATAACTGATGCCAGATACAATTTCAATTAAAATTAGTTTTATTCAGCATATTCAAGTTTAGACTCCAGTTTGTTCCTTGATCCATGTCCTGTAGCTAGTGACACGGGTGAAGGCAACTGGGTAGCCCTTGGCGCAACCGGCAGCAGCTCCGAAGGAAGTGGCACCAATCAAGAGTCCAGATGACTTAAGGACAAGTGGGCCACCGGAATCACCGTTGCAGGTGGAGACGTAGTTGGGAGTGGCGACACAAACGTTAGATTCCTTGACAATGGAAGTTCCATAGACGCTGGAGCACACGCTGTTGGCAGAGATGGTCATGTCGGCGTATTGGAGAGCACTGGCAACGTTTCCAGCTGCAATTGTAAAAATCATGTCAAATTGTTAATTATTGCTCTCAGGTGGATGCCAAAGGAAATCATAAACTTACAGTCGGAGGTCTTGCCCCAACCGGAGGCGATGGCAACTTCACCAACGTAGTTTGAGTAAGAGCTGGCAACGGCTGGCATAGGAACGACGTTGATGTTGGCGCTCATGGACACAGCTGGGATGCGCAACAGAGAGATGTCATTGGCCAAGGTGTTTGCGTTCCATCCGGGGTGGATGATGATTTCGGAGACGGTAACGGCTGTGCCGGCAGTCCTGGTGGTGCTTCCCAAGTAGGCGGTAATGGAGGAGATTCTGAAATGGTTCAATTGATGTAAAGACAATACTTTTGAGATTAGGTCGTTTGTGCTTACCCATCAGTGCAGTGAGCAGCGGTCAAGATCCAGGTTGGGGCAATTAAAGAACCACCGCACCAGGCAGATGAGAGAATGTTCACACGGAGGGATAGACCGACTTGGTATGGGAACTGTCCAGCCTTGGCGTCTAAACCGTTGGTGATGCGGGACTCGGGTTCGAGGACTGGCACAACGGGTTCGATGTCAACGAAATGTTGACCCCATTTCAAGTCGATGGCGCAGGTGGAGGCAACAGCCAAGAACAAAACGAAAAGAACCTTCATGATATAGCTTTGATGTCTGCAGAAAACAAACTTGCCTATGCCGTGATTTGTGAAAGTCTTTTATAGTAATCGCCTAGAGCAAGTTTAGATAGTGCGTGCTCACGCGTGCTGAGGGCAGCTAAGCTGATAAGCGTTAGTTCGATCTTGATTTGCGATTAATATAGTTTTACATTTTTTTCCCGTTTGCGGATATTATTGTTTCGATAAGAGCTATTTGGGTTATTCCGTGGACTAGAAACTTGTTATCTTTACATCAGTTCTTCTTTTTTAAAGGAATAAAATGGCGGCATTTAATATTATCTTTTGGTTTTCGGAGCTATTTGGCTTAGAAGAAGGCAAAACCTTCTGGGACTTTTTTGACAAAACATTTCTTATGCTTGTTTATGTCTGTAAAGTTATATAAGAAAGGCTTAACAGAGATGTGAAAGTATGCAAGATATAAGAATTATTTTTGTTTTTTTTTAATTTAAATTATAATTGTTTTGTTGATGTTAATTTTTATTTACAACAAATCACTCGTTAAGATTAGCAAAAACACACCTTCAATATAGGATGTTTCCACCAGCAGGATTGCGAAAAATTGAATATTTTTTTTTTGTTCTTTTGTTTTTGAACTTCTCTATCACTGTTATGTTAAATTTGATTACGTTCTCAAGTTAGATTTTACCATGAAGCAAGGACTGTATCTCCGAGGAAATCAACAACATGTATTACAACGCCAAGTTAGGAGGAAGGAATTTCTTATCAGAAATGTATGCTTAGACTACACTTCATTATGATTGGCAATCGATTCACAAATTAGTTGTGCTTGTGAAAATAAATATTGGAACGCATCCTTGTTCAGACGATTTTTTTAAAATAAAACTGGGAGGGCTTATGACATTGTTTGTAAAGAAAGAGGATTGCTTTCATCCCCTAGTTATTGATAAACGGTATTTTTATTAAATTTATATCCACCTTTATCTGATAATAAAAAAAAACTTCTCATTGTAAGTTATTTATTTATTTTTCTTCATTATAATTTAAACCAAAATAATTAAAAAACTATATAAAATGATTGGGTTTGGAACATGACTTGTTACAATCTCGAACACTAATCTACTAAGCAATTTTTGTTTGATTGAATGATTGAAATTACAACAACACTATTTGGTTGGAATTATAGCTTTTTCGGACATGCCACAAGTGTCCTCATCAGATTCCTTCCAATAGTGATGCTATTTGAACGTTCAGTTCTCTGTATGAAACAACTTATTCCCACCAAGGATTGAACTAAGTTGAATTTGAATGATTACGTTCCGTTTCCGAACGTAGGTAGCGATTCTAATACGTTCACTCGATTGACGGATCAAGAAATTTTGATTTGCTCGATCATTCATCCGTTCACAGAGGACGCGATATGACCCCAGGTATTGGCCACTTAAGCAAAGTCCAATCGAAAACTATCGACGTATATCACATTTTTGTGAAATCAGAAACGCAAATTTAATACCAAATCAAGATCGCACTTACGCTTATCAGTTACTCTGTAACTGCGTAATCACGCACTATCTAAACTTGCCCTAGGCGATTACTATAAAAGACTCCAACAAATCACGGCATAGGCAAGTTTGTTTTCTGCAGACATCAAAGCTATATCATGAAGGTTCTTTTCGTTTTGTTCTTGGCTGTTGCCTCCACCTGCGCCATCGACTTGAAATGGGGTCAACATTTCGTTGACATCGAACCCGTTGTGCCAGTCCTCGAACCCGAGTCCCGCATCACCAACGGTTTAGACGCCAAGGCTGGACAGTTCCCATACCAAGTCGGTCTATCCCTCCGTGTGAACATTCTCTCATCTGCCTGGTGCGGTGGTTCTTTAATTGCCCCAACCTGGATCTTGACCGCTGCTCACTGCACTGATGGGTAAGCACAAACGACCTAATCTCAAAAGTATTGTCTTTACATCAATTGAACCATTTCAGAATCTCCTCCATTACCGCCTACTTGGGAAGCACCACCAGGACTGCCGGCACAGCCGTTACCGTCTCCGAAATCATCATCCACCCCGGATGGAACGCAAACACCTTGGCCAATGACATCTCTCTGTTGCGCATCCCAGCTGTGTCCATGAGCGCCAACATCAACGTCGTTCCTATGCCAGCCGTTGCCAGCTCTTACTCAAACTACGTTGGTGAAGTTGCCATCGCCTCCGGTTGGGGCAAGACCTCCGACTGTAAGTTTATGATTTCCTTTGGCATCCACCTGAGAGCAATAATTAACAATTTGACATGATTTTTACAATTGCAGCTGGAAACGTTGCCAGTGCTCTCCAATACGCCGACATGACCATCTCTGCCAACAGCGTGTGCTCCAGCGTCTATGGAACTTCCATTGTCAAGGAATCTAACGTTTGTGTCGCCACTCCCAACTACGTCTCCACCTGCAACGGTGATTCCGGTGGCCCACTTGTCCTTAAGTCATCTGGACTCTTGATTGGTGCCACTTCCTTCGGAGCTGCTGCCGGTTGCGCCAAGGGCTACCCAGTTGCCTTCACCCGTGTCACTAGCTACAGGACATGGATCAAGGAACAAACTGGAGTCTAAACTTGAATATGCTGAATAAAACTAATTTTAATTGAAATTGTATCTGGCATCAGTTATTTGGGTGGGTGAGGTTAGGGGGTGCCCAGGGAGACCAATACTATTTCTCTGTTGCCTTAGGTGTCTCTACAGAACCTCGGTTGTTGAACTGATTGATCCCAAGTTGGTATCGGAATTTGTTTCACTAGTGCAATTATTAGCTTGCGATTTTGGTTCTACTCATGGGTCCTTGTGGGATGGTAATCAAGGCGCTTTTATGTCTATGAGCTCGATGTGGCCATTGAGGCATTGACTAAGCCACAGGTGTCGCAACTAAAATGTCTTAATTTTCGTCATTGATAATGCATATAGGAGCGATATTGTTTCGAAGAACACCACTTTCGAGTTCATTCGATCTTGTGAGGAACCATGTTTACAAGCTGTTTGCAAGCTTCATTGTGCCTGTGGTTTCTTAGACCATACAATTAATCGATTAGCAACAGTGCTCCTTGCTTGATCACAATGTTGTGTGACTTCTAGGTTAGAGTAGAGAAGATTCTAGGTAGTTATACTCCTTTACTTCTTGTTCTTTGCTGAATATATAAACTTCGCTCCATCAAAGAGCTTAAGTTGTCTTTTGGATTACTGTATCGCAGGGGTTATATTGTGAGTTTCCAGATTAACTTCCAGTTAACTGTATGAATTGAATCATGTCCGTATTTCGATGCACTTAGAACTGACTCACAGGACCAACGTCTTTACTGTACGACTATGTCAACATTGTCATTATCAGAAGATCTACCATTTGGTGACTTGTCCGACGTCTTTCGAAAAACTTTAAAGATATATTCATCGATAATTTTGGGCTTTAAAATATTTCCTGAAAGTAATACTTATAGCTAAGCCGTAAAGATTTGCATGACTTCTTGGTGACGCTAACATGCAACTGCATTCATTAGGACAATGCAGGGCATTAGAAAAATGCTAACAGAAGACGTAAACCGCTTTCTAAAAGTTTGGAAATATGTTAAAAAGAACCATTACGCTTCAGAAAAAAATCCTATTGGTAAGAAATGAGTTACCATGTTTCACTTACTTTTCAAAATTTTTTTGATTTTGGGGTTGTTCTATTTATCAGCGATATCTCCCTGCGCATACTCTTAAATCGAGTGTCCCTAAGGCATGTTTGGTAAAAGGTATCCAGCAAGTTTGGCTGCTAGACTAATAGCCAATTTGCAATTCTCAACTGGCTCTGGCAAGCCAAAACGCTTCAAAATTATTTTATTACGAATCTACCAAAATATGTATCTGCACCTAAAAGAAATCGTGCAGCCAAACAAATAGCGGAGGCACTAAATCTTCGGTTCGGGCTCTGAAAATAATTATTTATTCAAGAACTTTATTAGCTGTAAGCACATAGACCGACATAAAAATCTCCGTCTTAGCCGTTTATGATCACAAGATCATTAGAGCGTATCGAGTATCGAAACCAAAACTCCAAGTCCCAGTCAGAATTTGGTCCCAGTTTCGGCTGACATCGCCTTAAATTACGTGCACAAGTAGAAAGCGACTTTAGCCAACTTGAAGTACACAACTGGAGATAGTTAGCTGAGGACCGGGTTAATGAGAGAGGCATGTCAGTTTATGCCTACATTCATTGCGGCCTGTTCCGCCACTTGAGTAAAAAAGCAAGAAGAGCCTTGCACAGAGATGGCAGAAATGACACTTTTTTTTTGAAAAAGTACATTAGATACCTCTGCTACGTAACTGAGGTAGTTAATGTAGTGAAATGTAGTACACGTAGTGGTATAATATGTCAAAATGTAGTTGGGGTTGCCTGTTTCACAGAATAATTAATTTCGCCCCGAAATTATTAAATAAAAAAGCGCCGAATATTCGGAGCTTATCCGTAGATTGTGTGTGATTTGTGAGCATAATCAAAATAAACGATAAAAAATTAAAAAAAACATGCCTAACTTATGGGGAAAAATAAAAGTCCATAAATTTTGAAGCAAAGTTTTGGTCAGAGATCTAGTAAGGAAGAGATAGGAAACTTTCGTACGTCTTCCCCTTTATCACCCAATTTCTTAAGTGTCGTTTTTTTTATGCTAGACAAAAATTAATGAAAAACTATCCTACCTATTTACTAACTTAACTAACTTACTGGACTTCTGCGGGCGCCCTAAATTAAACAATAACAACTTAAATCTAATGCCTTTCGGCCTATAATCTAATTTAAAAACTAGAACAGCCATAGCATGCATTTCATTTTTTTTGTATTTTTTTTTTTTTTTGTGCCACCCTGACTGTTACTTGTATCCTAAACCTTAAACTATGCAAGTCGGCCATACAATTTGTAAGTCAACTATCTTCAACTAATCTTGTAGCCACCATCTACTCCGACGGTCCCAATCGGACACACTCCTGCTGAACCGCAGGCGTCGGAAGTCGTGGTAAATTAGCGGAACCGCCGATCTATCCTGTATCAGCCCTCGACTAACCAAAAATAGGAAAGCTTGAGACGGAATAAAGCCGCTAAATGCGCGCTTTCAAAATATTCATCATGTGGGTAGAAGCCCCCAAAGATGAGAATATTGCTCGAGGTCATCGCTCTTGCAGCGAGAATAGGAACTTGGTTGGAATAATATTTTGTGTAGTCAGATACTGGTGTTCTGTAGAGTCCAAGGCAGCTTCTCAAACACTGCCTCTCAAACACCCGTATCTTTTCCATTTGAGATGGGGCAACGTTGAACCACACCGGGCACCCATAGGCAATCATCGGCCTGATAAGGGACATGTAGCACATCATCTTCACCCTGCTGTCAAGACGGCTGCTATAAAGCAATCGTCTTTTCAGGGCAAATGTCTACATGTCTTCCGAAATAAAGATACTGATCCAGCCAGATGCCAAGGTACTTTACTACACTTTTACTCGCCAGTGGATGTCCGTTTGGTCCAACGATCACCAGCTTGCGCCAGTTCTTTCTCGTATCCTAGAGGCCCTAGATAACGGTGTCCTTAACAGATAGTTTCCGATTTCTGAAAGTTGATTTCCAGTCATCACAATATCTCTGGATCTTGTCAAAGTCCCGCTGCAAAAGAGTTCGGATGACCTCGACAGTAGGTGCTGTTCTGTACGCGATAAGATCGTCCGCATACGCAATTGTCTGAGTAAGACTTCCTATCATATCGCTGGTGTAAATGATGAAGAGAATCGACGAGTTTGACGCTCCCCGTTGCAGACCATTTTTAATGAAAAATTCGGTGGTAGAAGTTATATTGCCACTTCTGACAACAAACGTTCTACCAGTCAACATGTCATGAAGCATATATAGTAGTGGTTTACTTTTGCCAAGTCTGGTCAGCTTTAGATAGAGGCCCTCTTACCATACGGTGCCGAAAGCCTTCTCCAAATCAAACCAGACATGCACTCGTGTACTGTTTTTTGGCTTTGTTCCATTGTATATCAGAGACGAGTTTGAAGGCGGCATGAATACAGTCATGTCCCGCCTTGAAACCAAACTGGTTCTCTGGTATAATATTGTTGTCTCAGACCACTTAAACAGAGCCCGATTGAGAATCTTTTCGAATACCTTGCTGATACTCGGCAGGAGACTTATCGACCGGAAATTTGCCGGATTGGAGTTGTCCTTTCCCTTTTTCGGGAGAGGATGAACCACCGCCGTCTTCACCGCACTGGATAATATGCATTATTCAGCGCGTTGTTAAACAGCGTGACGTAAATGTCCACAGCTTCAGGGGGTAAGTGTCGCAGTACAATGCTGGATATACCATCGACTACCACTGATTTTTACGAGTCGTTTTGAAACATAAATTACCAGAGCTGCAAACATGTGAGTATCTGGTTGGGTCGTGGTGGGGAATTTATCTGTCAAAATCCTGGTAAAGTCCTGAAAAGTTTCCTATCTCTTATTTAACTGGGGGTCATTCCGTAACTTTGAAAATGATTATCACTCAGACGGTAGTCGAGACCTCATGAGCAATCCCTTAATAATAGTCTGTGATTGGTTCTGCTTACTCCTGTTGGAAACTTGGAAAACGGAAGACTAGGAGAGCTCTGCGATGAATGCGCTATCAATTATCGTTCTTAAGAACACCACAACATCCAGGCTTCAGGCACATAGTTGAATTCTTAAATTCAAACATGTAGCAACAAAAATAGGTAAAAATACAGTGGAGCAGTGGGATCTAGTTTCCCCAAAAAAAGTCATTGGTGGATTACAATACTTAGAAAGTGCTCTCTCGTGCCAACAAGTAATGCCATTGTGGAAGGTCAAAACTACAACACTGAATCCTTAAGGAATACTAACAACAATAAAATATAAGTGTTCATTGAAAATGTAATTCTTATTTTTGTTAAAACAAGTGACGGTTTACACTCCGGAGTTGTCCTTGATCCATTGCCTGTAGCTGGTGATACGGGTGAAGGCAGCTGGGTAGCCCTTGGTGCAACCGGCGGATGAACCGAAAGAGGTAAGACCAACCAACACCTTGGAGCTCTTGAGGACGAGTGGACCACCAGAGTCACCGTTGCAGGTAGACACTCCATTGGGAGTAGAGACACAGATGTTGGAGGCCTTGATGGTTGTGCCATAGGTGGCAGTGCAGACGGTGTTGGTGATGACGGTCATGTCAGCGTATTGGAGGGTGGTAGCAACACTGCTGGCTGTAATTAAAAATCAAAAACAAAATTGTTAACAAAAACTCGACTCAAGAAATGACAAATCATTTAGAACTTACTGTCACTGGTCTTTCCCCAGCCGGAGGCGATGACGGTTTCTCCAGAGTAGGTGGAGTAAGAGCTGGCAATAGCTGGAAGTGCAACGTTCTTAATGTTGGTGGTATAGCTGACGGCATCGATCCTCAACAAAGCAATATCGTTCAACAAAGTGTTTCGGTTCCATGCGGAGTGGACGATCTTTTCACGAGCTACCCTGCTGGTTCCTCCTTGCCTGGTGGCGCTTCCCATGTAGGCGGTGATGCTGCCAACAGCAACGCTATAAGAATTTATGAAACTCAGAACTATACATCCAGCTGTGAAATGCAAAAGTATCTTACGTATCGACGCAGTGAGCAGCAGTAAGGACGTATGTGGTAGAGATCAAGTTTCCACCGCACCAACCTCCACCGACATTTAGACCAACTTGGTATGGGAAATCAGCGATGGCGGCGGTCTTTCCGTTGGTGATGCGTGCATCTGGGTTGAAGCCAGGGATCACGGGCTCCATGTCGATGAATTCATCGGACCTCAGGGAGAAGGCGCATGCCGAAGCAATGGCCAAGAACAAAACAAAGAGTACCTTCATGGTTAGTGTTGCAAAAACTTATGTCGAATGTGGGTCTGCAGCTCCTTTTTATAGCGCAGTTGTTGTTTTGATTGAGAAATTGAAACGCATACTGCTGATTAGATGTATTATTCGCATCATTGGCTTTTGCATATTTTTACGAAAGTAGAAACTTTATTTTGATGCTAACAGATAAGGGGTTTATCTTTGTTGACGATTAGGGTCAACATTGATAGAAGTGGGTAAACCATTCAGCGTTTCCGGACGTTATTTATAACAAACACTAAAGGAATCTTAGCATAAACAAAACTTTATTTTCGATTCGACAGTAAAATATTCATAAACAGAGTGCAAATATCAAGACATCAGTATCTTATGGGTGTGATACAAGTTGATCAAATATAGTACCAAATGGGAAATTCGACCTACCTACTCTATGAAGACAGAGTCAGTTTTATGAAGTCTTTTCGTCCTGTTGAAGGCCCCTTTGATTTTGGTAGCATATAGCACAAGCATTAATATTAATGATTTCAACAAAACTCCAGAATCAGTTTATCCATGAAAATCCAAATAGGAAAAATAATAAATGGTCCTTGAATTATAGTTCCACGTAATTTTTGTCTATCCCATAGGGGTATATTAGTTTTGACATTAAGTTTGTAAAATAATTTCAATAAATATACCTCAAAGTATATGGATCGACTCAGAAACGCTAGCTGAGTCGATATAGCCATGTCTGTCTGGCCGTAAGTCTGTGTGTTACCGAATTTTGGCCCTTAAATTTTGAGTTAGAGTGAAACTTAGTATATAGACTCTCTGGCCGACGAAGCAGAACAAGTGTAAACATTTTTGAAATCCGCAGTCTGCCACGTCCCCTTTTTAGAAAAACGTAGTTTTTAGCCAAACCGTAAGGAATTTTAAAAAGTGTCTAAGCAGCATATTTAGGAAATCTTTATCACGTCGATTATTGAATCCGCGGATGCACTGCAGAGGGAATCCATCCGATCCGCAATGTTTCACTTTATGAGTCTGAATCCATTATAGAATCCGACGGATGAACTGTATTATCCATCCGCAGTCTACATTATCGAACTCAGCTGATAATTGACAAACAGAATTAATTGTGATTGTTGATTGATTGATTATTTCTCACATACACAAATATAATTTAGTGAAATGGATAGCATCCGATTTTTTATTCTACAGTTTGAAGATAAAACTGATTCCAGGGAAGAAGGAAGGATAGTAAGAACTACGGCAAAAGACATTTTTCTTCTGCCGGAGACTCAGTGAATTAAACCATAAGGACAGTTGAAATGTTAATGACTTATATATTTTTTTTTCTTTTTTTTTTCATTAATTTCTTTATTCTTTCTTTAAAACGTTATAATAATTCATTTACCCGCGAAGCTTATTGCTTATCTGCAGGTGGTTGCATATTCTATATTGATAATATTTCACAGTTTATCGGTTGTGGAAATTTGAAAGAGTAGGTATTTACAATTAATTTACAATTTTCAATAAATTTAGTTATTAACAAATGTTTATATGGAGTTAACATACATGATGTTTGTTTAACAGATACTTTTTTACATCTTTTTTCGTTTTTTAAAGTTTAAAATGTTTTTTAAGTTTGCTGGTAGTACATTCATTATTGCTGGTAAGGCGTAACTTGGATGTCTTCTCCCATAGATGTTATAGGTTTCAGGTATTTCCAGCAATCCCTGAGCTCTTCTTCTTGTATTGAGATTATGGCGTATATTTTGTTGGTATCGTTGATCGTCATAGTATTGTAATAAAGCTGTCATCTTATATATGCCGTTAACATCTAATACCTTTAAATTAAAATGGTTAGTACTGACTATTTTAAATAATCGATGCTGAATATTTAGTATCTTATCTAGGTGGGTTTTCGATGCATTTCCCCAAGCTAATATCCCGTATCTTAAGCGAGATTCAGCGAGAGAAAGGTATACTTGTTTTTGGACATGAACGCTAGTATATCTTTTTAGATACACCATCGCAAAAACAGCACTTTTTAATTGCATCCGTATTTTATTTATGTGTTCATGCCACAAGAAGTGATCATCAATTATGATTCCTAGATATTTTATTGATTTCACTACTTCAATAGCATAACTTTTGCTTGTGGTTGGACAGTCTTCGTTTTGGTGATATATACGTATAGACGCTTCAGGTTGACGTGGCATGCGTATATGCATCATCTTTGTTTTAACAGCATTGATAACCAGCCCTTGATCATGGCACCATCTTGAGACATTATTAAATTCGTCTTGCATTATTCCTATAGCAGTATCCAGGCACTTGTGCTTGACAACAATTGCAATGTCATCTGCATATGCAAAAGCTGTACTTCGTTTAAATACACGGAGTAGCTCATTTGTGAACAAGATGAAAAGTATCGGTCCAAGTTTTGAACCTTGTGGTACACCATACAAGCATTGTTTTTCTTGGCTAACATCGTTTCCAACTTTTACGCGAATGGTTCTTCCTGATAGGTAACTTTCTATCCACTTCGCTAAGGTCCATCTTATACCAATTTTATTAAGACTTTCTATTATCTTCTCAAGGGTCAATGTGTCGAAGGCCTTGCTAAAGTCTAGAAACATTACAAGTACATGGTGGTTTTTGTTTAGACTTGCGTTCACCACACTCGAAAGTTCTCCCAATAGTATTCCAGTGCTTTTATTTTTTTGGAAACCATATTGATTTGGTTGTAGGACTCTATGCTTTACTATGAATTTCGTTATTCTTCCTACTATTATTTCTTCTAAACATTTGTCTATACCAGAAAGAATTGCGATCGGCCTATAATTTTCCATTTGGCTTTTCACTCCTCCTTTGTATACTGGTCGGATTATTGACGTCTTAAGTAACCTAGGAACACAGCATTGGCTTATGCTTCGGTTTATAATTGTTTTAATTATAGGTGTTAGGTATAAAGCGTTAAGTTTCAAATCAATCGGTCTAATGCAATCTGCTCCTGCTCCCTTATCAGATTTTAAACTTCCTCTAAATAGATTGATGGTGTGATATGTATATTTCGATGGTTAGATGTTTTCTGACTACACTTGTGTACTATTTTAGACACTTGGTTTGAAAATTGTTCCACAAATTTGTTTACGGTGTTCGTTATATTGTCGGAAAAATTGTCAATAATGACTTTATCAATCGATCTTTTATTTCGTCCCAGAAGTTCATTTAAAACATTCCATGTTTTTCTTGGGTCGTTTTTGGCATTTAAAAAACTTTGTTTGTAGAAGTTTGCCTTCATAGTTAAAATATGTTTACTTACTTCGTTTCGAAAGTGTTTGTAAATATATTCGTAGCTTTGGTTAAGTGGATTATTTTTCCATTTCCTGTATAATTCGTCTCTTCTTTTGCACATTCTTACTACTTCAGCAGTTATCCATGCTTTGTGTTTTCGATTTTTTGAGTTTTGCGTTACCTTTGTCGATCGTGTATATATATCCATCATTTTGTTTACAAAATTATTATATAGACCTTCAACGTCATGCTCTTCACATAGGCTTTCCCAGTTAGTTTGCTCAATTCTGCTGGCTAAATTTCGCAGGCATTTCTTCTATTATTTGACGTTCAGGGTAGTTTCTTGTAGCATACATTGCGGCGTAATGATCAGATATGTCGATTTCAATAACAGCCGACACTATATCTTGTTGTGTAATGCTAACAAAAATATGGTCAATTATTGTAGAAGTATTTGCAGCTATATTTACACGTGTGGGTTGGTTGATTACATTGGTTAAGCCCTTTGATGCCATTATTTCTAAATACTTATTGACATGGGGATCATTTGACTTGTTTAAGTTTATGTTCGTATCACCCATAACAATCAATTCTCTCTCATTATGGACGTGATTGTCCAATTTTTCTATAAACTCCGCGACACTTAACTTTGGTGGTCTATATATCGCGTGAATAAATATTTTTCTATGATTGTCATCTATTTCTATTTGGACATTTTCATAGAATACAGTATTATCATAAATTCGTTTGTATCGTATATGATTTCTTATGAACACTGCGATTCCTCCGCCTTTACCCTCTTTTCTATTAAAGAATTCAGTATCGAATCCATTTAGGCTGTAGAGCTCATTTTCTTCTTCTCTCACATTAATTTCATTTAAAGCAATAACATCAACATAATCTAAGAAATTCTCAATTTCTGTAACAAAAACATTCCAATTTTTCCTTATCGATCTTATATTAAAACACACACAACAAAAATTCATTTTTTTAATAAAATCTAATAGGTTTATAGGTTTCTGAAACAATTCAGGCTGAATAAAGAAGCTTTTCAATATGTATTGGCTGTCTTGGAGTCAAATGCCACCAGTAGCACGGTCTTCATCCCTCACTCCAAAATTCAAACTGGCGTCATTTTTAAGATTTTTGGCTGTGGGTGGTTACCAAACCGGAACTGGACAGGACTTCAACATTGAAATGGCACAGCAAACAGTCGGAGTTGTCCTTACAGAGGTGCTTGGTATTTTGGAAAAAACACTTATGTCCAAAATGGATAAGTCTGAGTATGTCGGAGGAGCAGAAAAGAGATTTAAAACTGGTTTTCTATGAAAAATCAAGAATCCGGGCAAAACCTTCTGCGTGGATGGCACGCATATCAAAATTGCCAAGCCTGCTAGAGATCATGCACATTTGTTTTACAATCGCAAAGGATTCTACAGTCTTAATGTTATGATAGTTAGTAGTTATTTATCTTGCCATGTATTGTATTTAACAAATTTCTTTCAAGATATGTGACAATTTGCAGCGGATAAGGTGTATCCACGCAAAGCATCCTGGTTCTTGCCACGACTCGTTCATCTGGAAAAACAGTGATGCGTACTCCTATTTTAAATGTATTTATGATAGCGGAGACAAGTACAAGAATATAAGTTAAGCGAAAGCTAATGTATATACTATACACGTTCAACTATTACACAAGAAATTCGTTTGCAAACAGGTGATGCAGGATACCCTCTGTCCCCGTGACTACTGACGCCGTTTAGAAGTCCAGTTCCCAACACACCTCAAAGTACTTACTTACTTAAGTGGCGCTACAGTCCGGAATGAACCTGGGCCTCAACCAACATGCCTCTCCAATTAGCCCGGTCCTTAGCTAACTGCCTCCAGTTGCGCACTCCAAGTTGGTTGAGGTCGGTTTCCAGTTGTGCGCGCCACTTAAGGCGAGGTCTTCCTCTACTGCGTCCGATGTCTGGCTGGGAATCGAAGACTCTGCGAGCCGGAGTATTGGTGTCCATTCGTTCTACATGTCCTAGCCATCTTAAACGTCCAATGCGGAGTTTTTTGACCAGGGGCATGTCGCTGTGCAGCTCGTATAGTTCTTGGTTGAATCTTCGTGTCCATAGCCCGTCAACGCAAACGGGACCGAAGATTTTTCGAAGAATTTTCCTCTCGAATCTACCAAGGATTTCTTCATCCGCTTTTGATACGGCGCCGTAGAGCAAGACTGGGATGATCAGGGTCTTATATAGGATCTCCTTAGTAGTTCGAGTGAGGGCTTTACTACTAAATTGCCTTCTTAGCCCGAAGAAACAGCGGTTGGCAAGAGTAATTCTTCGTTTGATTTCTGACGAGATGTTGTTGTCAGAGTAAATAGCGGAGCCGAGGTAGACAAAGTCCCGTACTAACTCAAATTTATATCTGTCAATGGTGACGTTCTGTCCAATTCGTCGATGTTGTGAGTCCTTTCGTGATGACAGCATATACTTAGTCTTACCCTCATTTACTGCTAAACCCATTTTCGCCGCTTCCTTCTCTATACTAGCAAACGTGGCTAAGACATCACGTTGAGTCCTACCAATGATGTCAATATCGTCAGCGTATGCTAGTAGTTGCACCGACTTTTGGAAAATTGTGCCCCTGGTGTTGGCTTTGGAGTTTTGCACAATTCTCTCAAGAATCAGATTAAAGAAGTCACATGACAGCGCATCGCCTTGCCTAAATCATTTTTTTGTGTCGAATGTGTCGGTGAGGTCGTTTCCGACCCTGATGGAGCAGCGAGAATTCTCCATCATCATCCTACACAAACGGACGAGTTTGGGCGGTATACCAAAACTAGACATGGCTCTGTACAGTTCGTCTCTATAAATGCTGTCATATGCGGCTTTGAAATCGATGAATAGGTGGTGGGTATCGATTTGTACTTCTTATGTTTTTTTTTCAGGATCTGCCGAAGTGTGAAAATTTGATCGGTTGTGGACTTTCCTGGCCTAAAACCACACTGATAAGGGCCGCAGATAGGATCTTGTAGGCGATGTTGAGGAGACTAATGCCTCTGTAGTTGGCGCAGTTCAGAGGGTCTCCTTTTTTGTGGATTGGGCAAAGGATGCTGAGGTTCCATTCTTCAGGCATACTTTCATCCGACCAGATTTGGCTTATGAGTTGGTGGATGTTACTTACCAAGTCATCTCCGCCGGCCTTATAAAGCTCAGCGGGAAGGCCGTCATTTCCGGCGGCCTTATTTAGCTTGAGTTTAGATATTGCTATCCTCACTTCACTCAGGTCGGGTGGTTGGCAGTTTTCGCTGTCGTTGCCAATATTAAATGGTTCGTTCTGCCTGACAGCGGAATGTTGTTCGTCATCGCCGTTTAACAGTCTGCAGAAGTGGTTCTTCCATATCCTCAGCATCGACTGTGTCTCAACTACGATATTTCCTTGTTCATCTCGACAGGATTCTGTTCGAGCGTTGTAGCCTTGGCTTTTACGTTTTACACTTTGGTAAAACTTGCGAACATCGTTCCTGGAGTGGCACCTCTCTATATCCTCGATCGCGCGCTTTTCTTGCTCTTCATTCTTCTTTCTGAAAAGCCGATGTTCTTCCCTTCTTCTTTGCCTATAGAGCTCAATGGCAGCTCTCGTCTTCACCTGCAGCTTAGCCTTGTAGTCCTCGTTCTTGGCTGCGAACATCTGTCGGCATTCCTCATCAAACCAGGGGTTTCTTGCTGGTGGTCGGGAGAAACCTAGCACATCAGTTGCGGCTGATCTTATAGCTTTTTGGCATCGTTGCCATTGTTCTTCGACATTAGATGCTGGTAGTATGTTGTGAGTCGAGAGGTTAAGGGATACGCGTTGCGCGAAGGCCTTGGCGATCTCTGGCGATTGCAGTCTTACCACTTTAAATTTTGTCAAAGTATTTCTGGTTTTTTGTGGCGTGATGAATATCCGCATCCTTACCTTGGCTACAACAAGGTAGTGGTCCGAGTCGATGCGTGGTTCTTGTCGATCGCAATGTGATCAATTTGATTAACGTTGATCTGGAGACCCCCATGTCCCCTTATAGATATCGAGGTGAGGAAACCGTGTGCTGGCTATAGTGGAATTTCGTTCCGTAGCGAAGTCAATTAGCCTAAGTCCGTTACCAGACGTGTTATCGTATAGGCTATATTTTCCGAAAATACTGCTAAAGACGTCTTCTCTTCCTACCTTTGCGTTAAAATCTCCCAGCACGATTTTAACATCGTACTTTGGTAGTCGCTCATAGGTTTTGTCGAGGAGCTCGTAGAAGCAATCCTTAGTTATATCATCCTTTTCCTCCGTCGGAGCATGAGCGCATATAAGGCTTATGTTGGCGAATTTGGCCTTGATGCGGATTGTTACAATGCGTCCGCTAACGTCTTGAAAACATAAGACTTCTTGCCTAAGTCTGGCACTTATAACATATCCGCATCCGAATAGTCGCTGTTTCTGCTCACTATAACACGGTCCATAGCAGATATCACAGTTTTTCATCCTCTTTTTGCCCGGCCCATCCCATTGTATTTCCTGGATGGCAGTAATGTCTGCTTTATAGCAATTTAGGGCTTCCGCTAGTTTTTCGCCTGCACCTCTCTTGTTTAATGTTCTAACATTCCAATTGCAGATACGAACTTCGTTGTCCTTTTTTCGTTTAGCAGGGTCGTCAACAGTAATAACAGTCCTTTCCAAGGATATTAGTTGCTTCGTATCAATGGTTTTTTGCATGGGTTGGTAGTTAACTCAAAGCACAACCCCCAACCTGGAGGGCCAGTTCAAATTTATTAGTTGCCCCTAGGACACGGGGCCATCAGTATCCACCACGGGATTGAGCGCTGTCGTTGACCTTTCGGTTCATCCGCCACCATCTCTGTTCAAGGGGCCTGACTAACCCTTGAAATTCCTAGATAACCTGTTGTCCGAATATGTCGAAGCAGCTTATCTAGGTTCGTCTGGGACGGCAGAACGGGTATTCATTCCGCGCCATTCTGACCAGGTGTTGCTGTTTTACGTCTGGTTATCAACACTCGCACTTATCGTTTAGCAAGTCAAATCCAGTTGGATGAGACCAGTACCCGATGGTAACCACTTGGAGGTAAAAAATAAGCACTGGGCATTGCCAAGTTAAAACCAATAAGAGTCTACCCTCGTGCTACAACACCCAGCCATGTTGCCACTATAACCTAGTTAAATTTTGATGTCAATATTGAACGACTATTTTGATCCGTCTAAACTGAGATAAGGTAGTGTCGATGACCCATTGAAAGAAACTTTGACTACGTTGATGAGCCTCCGAAACGAAATGATCCAAATGAATTGGCGTATTTCAAAGACGGGCCAACAGGGATATAGTAAACTGATTATGATCCCAGTTATCCGCAGCTGCAATCCATGAAGATAGCGAATAGAATATTTCTACCGCGTAGAAAAAACCAATTGGGACTTTCATAAAATTGATTCATAGAAGTGTAAAAAAAATTACTAATTGAATTTTTAATTATCATAATATATCCTTATCATACGGCATACGGACTTTCGTTATCTATAACTGCAATTAGAAAGATTTAAATCTTCAAATCGTGGCGCTTCATTAAAAGAAAGAAATTGACTGACGTAAATAGATAACAAAATTTGTCAACAAACGAAAAGAAAATACCAAGCCCACCCTTGCTTACGTATAACCTCTAGGTAGATACCTCATATGCAATGTGGATACCTCCAGATATAAGTTATAAGCAAATTAGTTTTTCAGTTCATTAAGTGATTTCTCTCAAAATGTGGATGCAGACGTTTGTACTTGTTAAAGTTGCATTTTTCGCTGCGGTCTTGGCAGACACAACCCCACTGGGTGGCAATCTTGCAGCTGAGAAGCAGTTTCCCCATCAGGTCGCTCTGATAACACCATCCAAATGGTGTGGAGGGGCTCTTATTTCAAAAGATTGGGTTTTAACTAGCGGACAGTGTATCGAAGGGTACTGCTAAACATTTTAAGTGTTCAGCTTACATTTTACAAGCTTATAATGGCGACATTTGTTTTTACAAAAGTCAGCTATTGTAACCTAGAATAAAATAAAGGTGGAGGTTGAATTATTAGCAAAGCGGATACATTGTTACTTGGTAAAATTGTGATGTGTAAATTTGTTTAGAACCGAGCCAATTACCGTCATCCTGGGAGCTCATAATATTGCCATCGATGAGGACTCACAGGTCAAGCTTGAAGTCACAAGTGAAAATGTATATCTCCATGAAGATATCTTATTGAATGACATTGCAGCTGTGATGCTTCCAGTTTCCGTTGAATTGTCAGGTGGGCACAAATATACAATCATTCAACTGAGTATCTTATGCTTGAATTGTTTTTCAGATTACATAAAACCCGTTACCTTGCCACGAGTTAGCTATGCTGAAGTGACATTTGAAGGATTTGATGCAATCACCTCTGGATGGTCATATGGTAAGGTTACCTGAGAACCAGTCTGTGAGGTTTTCGGATTATTGTGTTCTTTTTTTTTTAGAAAGATCAAGTGAACTTCTTTACGGATCAGTAAATATTGCTAAGGGAAGTGATTGCTCTGGATATTTTCAAGATGGCGAAATTGATACTTCAATTGTTTGTGTGAACACGGTGGACGACACATGCCACGGCGATTTAGGAAACCCATTGATTCTGCAAGATGTCTCCAAGACACTCATCGGATTGGCTTCCCTCGGTTGGTCGTCGGGTTGTTCTGTGGGTCAGCCGGCCTTGTTTACACGCATTACCAGCTACACTAGGTGGATCTACGAAACCACTGGAGTGATCAATAACCGATTTTAATAAAAATACGTATTTTGGGTTACTTTGTGGGATGTTATTTCATGATTAGTTTTCCCTTCTTATTTGGAGTATCCACTATAGAACTCAGAGTAGACTCCCGAGACGAGACTATCATTGAAAAGTCTCATTGGAAATTTTCTTTTACTTCTTGAAGCTTTGTAAATTCAACCATTGGCGAGTTGGTGTCAAAACAAAGGTAACTTAAGTGGCGCTACAGTCCGGGATGAACCTGGGCCTCAACCAACATGTCTTTCCAATTAGCCCGGCCCTTAGCTAACTGCCTCCAGTTGCGCACTCCAAGTTGGTTGCGGTCGGTTTCTACTTGTGCGCGCCACTTAAGGCGAGGTCTTCCTCTACTGCGTCCGACGTCTGGCTGGGACTCGAAGACTCTGCGAGCCGGAGTATTGGTGTCCGTTCTTTCAACATGTCCTAGCCATCTTAAACGTCCAATGCGGAGTTTTTTTTTTTGACTAGGGGTATGTACAGCTCGTATAGTTCGTGGTTGAATCTTCATCTCCATAGCCCGTCAACGCAAACGGGACCGAAGATTTTCCGAAGAATTTTCCGCTCGAATCGACCAAGGACTTCTTCATCCACTTTTGATACAATCCATGCTTCAGCGCCGTAGAGCAGGACTGGGATGATCAGGGTCTTATAGTCTTATATAGGATATCCTCAGTAGTTCGAGTGAGGGCTTTACTACTAAATTGCCTTCTTAGCCCAAAGAAACAGCGATTGGCAAGAGTAATTCTTCGTTTGATTTCTGACGAGATGTTGTTGTCAGAGTTAATAGCGGAGCCGAGGTAGACAAAGTCCCGTACTACCTCAAAGTTATATCTGTCAATGGTGACGTTCTGTCCAATTCGTCGATGTTGTGTGTCCATTCGTGTTGACAGCATATACTTTGTCTTACCCTCTTTTACTGCTAAACCCATTTTTGCCGCTTCCTTCTCTATACTAGCAAACGTGGCTATGACATCACGTTGAGTCCTACCAATGATGTCAATATCGTCGGCGTATGCTAGTAGTTGCACCGATTTTTGGAGAACTGTGCCTCTGGTGTTGGCTGGGGAGTTTTGCACAATCCTCTCACGAATCAAATTGAAGAAGTCACATGACAGCGCATCGCCTTGCCTAAATCCTTTTTAACTTTCTCTTACAAAGAGAAAGATATTGTTTTCGTGAAAATTTTCGACCTCGAGATTTTGATTGATTCTAACATTACGATGATAGCGGAGCCTAAAAAAGTGGTTTTTGGAATTCCGTCCGTCGGTCCGTCGGTTGGTCGGTCCGTCTGTCCGTAATGGTCAACGGCTAGACCGATTTTCTTCAAACTTCGTATCCAAGCTTGTTTTAGTCATAATTCTAGGCCATTTTTTTTGTTTGCTTTTAGCCATGTTAATAACGGTACCTGCCATATAAAAATTACACATAACCTCAATTTTCTCGAAAACGGCTCAAACGATTTTAATTAAACTTTATATATACTAACGGGTGATTTTTTAAGAGGTTTAGAACTTTTTAAAAAAAAAAAACACAAAAAATTCGAAAAAATGAATAAAATATTTATTTGAATCGATAGTTTGAACCTTGCAATTTGATGTTTAAAGATAATTTCATGCAAATGTTGACCGCGGCTGCGTCTCAGGTAGCCCATCCGCTGAGTCCAATTTTGGCATACTCTTTCACACATATCGGCCGGTATCTCACGAATGAATGCATGGATGTTGGCTTCCAGGGCTTGTCCCTATAGACATTAGCTTTGAAATACCCCCACAAAAAATAATCTAATGGTGTCAAATCGCACGATCTAGGCGGCCAATTGACCGGCCCGAAACGTGAAATTAACTGTTCACCAAACTCGCCTCGCAATTGCGCCATTGTTTCGCGTGCTGTGTGGCATGTGGCACCGTCTTGTTGAAACCACATATCATGCAAGTCAAGAACTTCCATTTCGGGCAAAAAAAAGTTTGTTATCATCGCTCGGTAGCGTTCACCATTGACAGTAACGCTGCGATTCGCATCATCTTTGAAGAAATATGGACCAATAATGCCGCCGGCCCATAAACCGCACCAAACAGTGGCTTTTTCGGGATGCATTGGTAGCTGTTGCAATGCTTCTGGCTGATCTTCACTCCAAATGCGGCAATTTTGCTTATTTACGTACCCATTCAACCAAAAATGAGCCTCATCGCTGAACACAATTTTTCGATAAAAAAAGCGGATCCTCGGCCAGCTTTCCAAGAGCCCATTCACCAAAAATTCGGCGTTGTGGTAGGTCGGCTGGCTTTAGTTCTTGCACCAGCTATATCTTAAAAGGCTTTACGCCCAAATCCTTCCGCAAAATTTTCCACGTAGTGCTGTAACAAAGGCCTAACTGCTGGGAACGGCGCCGAATCGACATTTCGCGGTCTTCTGTCACACTAGCTGATACGGCCGCAATATTTTCTTCACTACGCACAGTACGTAAACGTGTTGGTGGTTTAATGTCCAACAAAGTAAATTTGGTGCGAAATTTGGTCACAATCTTCCGAATAGACTGCTCAGAAGGTCGAGAATGCCGATCATAAAATGGAAGCAGCGCGCGATGAACATTTCGAACCGAGCACGAATTTTGATAGTAAAATTCAATAATTTGCAAGCGTTGTTCATTTGTAAGATCCATGGTTAAATTGCAAACCAAACTGAAGCTGTTTGACAGTGACACAAGGTACTAAACACACGTCAGCTGTCAAAACCAGTGTTGCCAAAACCAAACCAGCTAAAAAATCACCCGTTATAAACATATTAGTTCCAACAAAACTGCATACCCAGTTTTTTCGAGAAAATCCATATAACGGATTTTGTCATTTAGGCCAAATAAAGAGAATTGTGAATTTCTCGCAAACTACTATGTTAAATTGAATGAAATTTAATATATATACTACTATTATAGTTTTAAACAATTCCACATAATTAATTTTAGCCCAACTATCACTTAAAAGAATTTTCAGTTTTGGCCAATAACGAAAAATAATTATTTTTCACATACAGCTAGGTTCCAGAAATCGAGTGAAATGAAAGTGAAATTACTTTTGTAAATCGAGTGAATTTGTTTTTGGTGTTCCGACCGATTTCATAACTTCGAAAAGTTTTCGAAATCACTCGGTGAAATTAAAGACAGCTGATAACATCTGTCATATGGGACATTGCATAATTATTTTTATTTTGATAAATTTTTTTGTTTACAAATTCTGCTTCATTTTTATAAAATAAATAATAAATTATAAAATAATGAGTAAAATTTATATTGCTGCGGTGCTGCAAGTTGAAAAACAAAAGTATGCATAAGAAAAAGTAAAAAGATTAGACCCCTTTCTAATCCTTTAGAAATTGCTGATGCTGCGTAGCATAACTAAAACAAATAAATTTCAAATGAAAATTAATAGTTGGTATTTTATTTAGATTTATGTCATATTATCGACTTAATAAACATGCTTTCCAAATTTTGCTGCAAACTTTTGCGACACATCTAAAACCATCATCGATATCTTGAGAGTTGCAGTGTGTTGCTTTCTGAGATGAATTGGAAAAGATTCTGATGTTGCTTTGGGCCGTAGCACTGTATAATAGATATTGAAAAGAGTTCTTAAAGAAGAGAGAACAAAATTCGTCCAAGATGGTCAAACATTCCATGTCGGATGAAGAAAAACGGAAATCAAAACAACATTTCATGGACGAATTTCGTATTCCTGTAGTCATCGACATCGACGGCATTCAAAAACAGTATCTTTTCAAAAACAAAGCGTCCGCTGCAACTCGATCTCCTTTCATAAGTCCTCTGGCAAGAACTTTATGCCTCTCCATAAATTCAATAAATGTTGCCTCCTGGGAAGTATTTTTTTGTTTACCTTTGGTAAAATACATTATCTTTTAATATATCTATTCAAAATCTAATTAACATTACTACACTCAGATATTATTCACCTACATATTCAATCACGTCAGCTCATACCAACAATTTCACAGATACTAAAATGATCGAATTGAAATCACACACAAAACGATAAAACCGAATTGTGGAACATGGAAATTCCATTTTTTTTAACTTCGAAAAATGTGAAATTGAAATCGGTAAAAGTGAAATGTGGAACCCAAAATTTCACTTTAGACCGATTTCAATTTCATTTCGAGTGAAAGTGAAACGTAGAACCTAGCTGATAGACACCGATTCCTTCAAATTTCGGGGTAAACTTTCGTATAATCAAAATTCGACATTTTATATAATTTTTAGCATTAATAATCAAAATGCGCCCTATTTGATATAACGCCGAACTCGCTGTGAAAGAGAAAGTTGCGTACGACCCAGTCGTGCACCCACCACTCGTTTTTTTTGTGCCACCACGACTGTTTTAACTAACTTAACCTTAACTTAAACCTTAGAACTATGCAAGTCGGCCATACTTCAAAATGAAAGTCAACTATCTTTAACTAAACTTGCAGCCACCACAACAGGCTTTCCTGTTGCCATCTACTCCGACGGTCCCAATCGGACACACTCCTGCTGAATCGCAGGCGCTCTCCTCCGCCCTGAGCGACTACGTCTCGGTCGTACAGGAGCCGCCTATCCACAGTTCGTCGGAAGACGTGGTAGATTAACGGAACCGCCGATCTGTCCTGTATCAGCCCTCGAATATCCAAAAATAGGAAAGCTTCAGGCGGAATAAAGCCGCTTAAACGCGCACTTTCAAAATATTCAAGACGGCTGCTATAAAACAATCGTCTTGTCAGGGCAAATGCTCCCCTAGCTCTCGCCAGAGCAGCATCTACATGTCTTCCGAAATATAGATACTGATCCAGCCAGATGCCAAGGTACTCTACTACACTTTTACTCGCCAGTGGATGTCCGTTTGGTACAACGATCACCAGATTGCGCCAGTTCTTTCTTGTATCCCTAGAGGGCTTAGACAACGGTGTCCGAAACAGGATAGTTTCCGATATCTGAAAGTTGATTTTCAACTTCCAGTCATCACAATATCTCTGGATCTTATCGAAGTCCCACTGCAAAAGAGTTCGGATGACCTCGACAGTAGGTGCTGTTCTGTACGCGTTAAGATCGTCCGCCAAAAAAAATAAGAAAATGACATTGTCACTGTATGTGTTCACACAATTGATCCAAGTAATGCATACACACAATGGGGTAATGCATACAAATAGGTTTGTCAAGAAAACGCCCCCAAGAAGTAGGCGTGGGCTAAAATGATCTGTAGATGAAATATTTATAACATTACCAATGATTTTGCATCAAGAGTTTTTTCAAATATTTCAATTTGATTGAAAAGTGTTATTTAATGAAAACGCCCCAAAAAGGGGTTTTGTAGGTATTGATATATACAAATATAAATAAAATATTGGGATTGTCTAAATATGTTGTTTCAGCAATTTATCAAAAAGTCCTACCCTTCGGCTAAAAACAACGCTTTTCTGAAAAGTGGCAGGGGGGGCAAAATGTTTACACTTGTTCTGCTTCGTCGAACAATGAGTCTATACACCAAATTTCATCACTCTAGCTCAAGATTAAAGGCCCAAAAATCGGTGAAAGAAAAGAAAGAATTTGGAAATTCTTACAAACAAGCAACGATTGCAAATTATTGAAATTTATTATCGAAATTCGTGCTCTGTGAAAAATGTGAAAATCCGCTGTTTTATCAAAAAATTGTGTTCAGCGATGAGGCTCATTTCTGGCTCAACGGATACGTAAATAACCAAAACTGTCGCATCTGGAGTGATGAACAGCCACATGCCATACAAGAATTACCGATGCATCCCGAAAAAACGACAGTTTGGTGTGGTTTACTGGCATTACCGGTCCATTTTGCTTCAAAGACGACCGTGGAAGAAACTTTACCGTAATACGCGACTTTTTTTTTGCCCCAGTTGGCTGAGTTGAACTTGGTTGACATGTGGTTTCATCAAGACGGTGCCACATGCCACACAGCTCGTGAAACAATGGAAATTTTGAAGGATGAATTTGGTGAGCAGCTTATCTCTCGAAATGCCCATGTGAGTTGGCCGCCAAGAGCATGCGACTTAACACCTCTTGATTATTTCTTGTGGGGTTATGTAACGTCGTTAGTCTATGTGGACAAGCCCAACACGATTGAAGCCTTATAGGATAACATAACACGCGTAATTCGTGAAATACAGGCCGAAATGCTCGAAAAAGTGACGCAAAATTGGACCTTCCGAATGGACCATTTGAAACGGAGCCGCGGTCAACATTTAGATGAAGTTGGCAAAGGCCTATTTATCGATAACAATAAAAATTTTAAATATTTGATGCAAATTTGAGTGTTTTATTCGATTCAAAAAAAAAAAAAAACTACGCTTAAAAAAATCACCCGTTATTTCCAACCGTAATCGATACGAATTCGAAAAGACTAGGAATTGTTGTCTGGAAGCTACACATAATACTGAGTTGGGTAGTAACGGGTGATCCAAGTAGAGATACTTTTTTCAATAGCCTTTTTTGATAGATCACGTGTGAGTCGTGTCATGCTGTCATGTTATTTTTGTTTAGTATTGTTTGGCATTTCATAATGGAAAGACTTACGCGTGAACAACGTCTACAAATTGTTCAACTTTATTATGAAAATTCACGTTCTGTGAGGAATGAGTTTCGTGCACTTCGCTCAACTTATGGTCAACATAATCGGCCTACTGAGCGTACTATTCGCAACAACATCACACATTTTGAGACCCAGCATTCATTATTGGATAATATTCGACCGAATAGACCACGTCCAGCACGCTGTGAAGAAAATATAGCGGCCGTAGCTGAGAGTCTACACGAAGACCGTGGAGAGTCGATTCGGCGCCGTTCGCAGCAACTCGGACCATGATAACCGACTATTTGATGCCTGAAATTGAAGCTCGTGAACTCGGCGACATTTGGTTTCAGCAAGACGGCGCCACTTCCCACACATTGCATCAATCAATGGACTTATTGAGAGAACATTTCGGTGAGCACATAATTTCACGCTTTGGGCCGGTCGATTGGCCACCAAGATCGTGTGATATCACACCGTTAGACTTTTTCCTGTGGGGATATGTAAAGTCAAAAGCTTATGCCGACAAACCCGCTTCGATTCAGGCCATGGAGGAAAACATCACGCGTGTCATTCGCCAGTTACCAGTCGAAATGCTCGAACGAGTGATCGAAAATTGGACTCAACGGATGGACCATCTGCGACGTAGCAACGGCCAACATTTGATAGACATAATCTTCAAAAAATAAATGACAAAGAATGTTCTTTCAAATGATAATAAACATTCTCCATTAAATTTGAATTTTCTGTGTTTTTTTCT
The DNA here is from genome assembly GCA_932526625.1 of Rhingia campestris. Lineage (NCBI taxonomy): Eukaryota > Metazoa > Arthropoda > Insecta > Diptera > Syrphidae > Rhingia > Rhingia campestris. Next base: position 40,132,794 of record OW052184.1, on the reverse strand, counting down.
TTAAAAAAGTAGGGAACCTCGAAATGGATCACCCTTTATATAAAAAAAAAAACAAAAAATAGGCGTATAAATTTGTTTCCCCTAAAAATTTAAATTCAATTAGAAGGAACATAAAAAAACATATAAAAAGGCTACAATCCGCTGTGCGGATCATTGAATACCCTATCCCATCCCATCTTATCTTTAAAGCTAATATTCCCAAAAAGTGGGAGTGGCTTAAAACTTTATGGTGATAGAATAAGAAATTTTTTTTTAATTCATTTTTATTTTTACGTCAACTTAGAACTAACTTACATGCTAGACAAAAATTAATGAAAAACTAGCCTACGTATCTACGTATCTACTAACTAAACTAACTTACTGGTCCTCTGCGGGCGCCCTAAATTAAATAATAACAACTTAAAAACTAATGCCTTTCGGCCTATAATCTAATTTACTTACTTACTTAAGTGGCGCTACAGTCCGTAATGAACCTGGGCCTCAACCACCATGCCTCTCCAATTAGCCCGGTCCTTAGCTAACTGCCTCCAGTTGCGCACTCCAAGTTGGTTGAGGTCGGTTTCCACTTGTGCGCGCCACTAAAGGCGATGTCTTCCTCTACTGCGTCCGACGTCTGGCTGGGAATCGAAGACTCTGCGAGCCGGAGTATTGGTGTCCATTCTTTCTACATGGTCTGCCATGTAAGTGGCAAGCACTTCCTGCTAGTGATTTTCTTTCAACAAGTAACTCCATGCAAGTGTTTCTTATGCAAGTGTTCTTTAGCAAGCACATTATTTGAAGCAATCGCTTACTTGCAAGGACTTTTCCGGTCGTCACAAGTTTTGCTTGGAGCAAGCATTTTACTTGCTGTGAACACTTTCTTGCATGGTGTGACTGCACCAAGGCTTGACTGGCAATGAGATTAAGAGCTTCATCACAATGGAGGTTTAAATATTTTACTTCTTGCGCGTTTAGATTATTGGCCAGCAGATCGAAGCTTGAGCAGCTGTAAATCTGAGAGCCTCATCACATTCTACAACAACTGAAAACACCGAACTTAATAAAGGGTGATCCATTTCGAGGTTCCCTACTTTTTTAAAGAAAAACATATGAGAGGCTACAATCCGCTATGCGGATCGTTGAATACCCTATCCCATCCCATCCTTTAAATTAATATCCTCAAAATATAGACCTTATGGCGATGAAATACAGAAAATGACATTGTCACAATATATTGCTCAGACAGTTTCTCAAAATCTTGTGTGGTTCGTATTTCTATTGCTAATGCCTTGGGATGGGGTATACAAACGGTTTTTGTAAGAAAACGCCCCCAAAATGTGGGCGTAGGTGAAAATGATCTATAGACAAAATGTTTATATTACCATTTCGGAAGTATTTGCATCAAATTTTTTTTCGAAAGTTTTAAAATTTGGACAAAAAGCGTTTTTTACTAAAAACGCCCCCAAAAAGTGGGCGTGGCAAAAAACTTTATATGAACGAAATATAGATATTAGGATTGTCTAAATATGCTACTCAGACACTTTTTTCAAATTCCTAACGGTTTGGCCAAAAAAAAGGTTTTCCTAAAAAGGGGGCGTGGCAGTGGGCGGATTTCAAAAATTTTTACACTTGTTCTGGTGGCACGGACGAGGATCCTATATACCAAATTTCATTATCCTAGCTCAAAATTTAAGGCCCAAAAACCGCTGACGAACAGACAGACGGACGGACGGACGGACGGACGGACGGACGGACGGACGGACGGACGGACGGACAGACAGACATGGCTAATTCGACTCAGCTAGCGATTCTGAGTCGATCCATATACTTTGAGGTATATGTAGCAAAATTATTTCTCTACGTTACAAACTAAGTATCAAAACTAATATACCCCCCTATGGGATAGGGTATAAAAACACAGAAAATTCAAATTGAATGGAGAATGTTTATTATCATTTGAAAGAACATTCTTTGGCATTTATTTTTTGAAGATTATGTCTATCAAATGTTGGCCGTTGCTACGTCGCAGATGGTCCATCCGTTGAGTCCAATTTTCGATCACTCGTTCGAGCATTTCGACTGGTAACTGGTGAATGACACGCGTGATGTTTTCCTCCAAGGCCTGAATCGAAGCGGGTTTGTCGGCATAAGCTTTTGACTTTACATATCCCCACAGGAAAAAGTCTAACGGTGTGATATCACACGATCTTTGTGGCCAATCGACCGGCCCAAAACGTGAAATTATGTGCTCACCGAAATGTTCTCTCAATAAATCCATTGATTGATGCGATGTGTGGGAAGTGGCGCCGTCTTGCTGAAACCAAATGTCGCCGAGATCACGAACTTCAATTTCAGGCATCAAATATTCGGTTATCATGGCACGATAACGGTCGCCATTGACGGTTACGTTCGCACCGGCATAATTTTTAAAGAAATATGGACCGATGATTCCACCGGCCCACAAACCACACCAAACCGTTGTTTTTCTGGATGAAGTGGCAGTTCTTCAATCTCTTCAGGTTGCTCTTCGTCCCAAATGCGACAATTTTGTTTGTTTACATACCCATTGAGCCAGAAATGGGCCTCACCGCTAAACAAAATTTGCCTCGAAAACGTCGGATCTTCTTGGAACTTTTCAAGAGCCCATAGAGCGAAGCGATGTCGCTTGGGAAGGTCGAGCGGCTTCAGTTGTTGCACAAGCTATATTTTGTACGCTTTCAATTTAAGATCTTGACGTAAAATGCGCCAAGTCGTTCCATACGTCAGTCCGAGTTGCTGCGAACGGCGCCGAATCGACTCTCTTCGTGTACACTCTCAGCTACGGCCGCTATATTTTCTTCACAGCGTGCTGGACGTGGTCTATTCGGTCGAATATTATCCAATAATGAATGCTGGGTCTCAAAATGGGTGATGGTGTTGCGAATAGTACGCTCAGTAGGCCGATTATCTTGACCATAAGTTGAGCGAAGTGCACGAAACACATTCCTCACAGAACGTGAATTTTCATAATAAAGTTGAACAATTTGTAAACGTTGTTCACGCGTAAGTCTTTTCATTATGAAATGCCAAACAATACTAAACAAAAATAACATGAGAGCATGACACGACTCACACGTGATCTGTCAAAAAAGGCTATTGAAAAAAGTATCTCTACTTGGATCACCCGTTATCTATAATCGATGAACTCCTTCACCGATTTGGCTAGTTATTTTAAATGTTTGTAATAGTCCACAAGAAACGACGAGTGCTTCTATTTACCTTGCTTTGAGGCAGTTCAGCTCGAACGAACGTTCCACTGTTGAATTGACAACAACGTACAAGTGTACGACACTCTTATGAAAGTAACCAATGGGATAGCGAACTGGATTGATGTTTTTTTTTGGATGCTCCCGGTTGAACTGAAAAAAATTGTTAATCGAATTGATTTTGGTAACGATACGTTCGTAGAATGATATTGCACTTGCACTTACTTCATCAGGAACTGCATCTTTATTGTTGGAATGCGGTCGAACTGCTCATTCAGTACTCAACATGCCATTTTTGAATATTGAATATGCAAATCAATAAAAATCCAATCAATCCAATCATTTCCAAGAACAGTGCGATGGCCAAAGTTTTGCAGCAAAGCAAACTGATCGTTTGGGATGAGTGAAAATTGGCGCATAAAAAGTCTTTGGAGGCATTAGACAAAACGATGACAGATTTACAAAACAATCCTAGACGGTTTGGTGGTGCTATAATTCTATTGGCAGGTGATTTTTGGCAAACATTGGATGTTTGAAGTCGTCCATTTCGTGGATACATTTCAAGAAACATAAACTGACTCTGTAAATGCATGTCGATCTGCAGAACGACCAATCTGGAGAAGTATTTTCAAAGCAAATGCTAGACATTAGCAACGGCAAAATCCCTGTTGACATTTCCACCGGCTGTATTAAATTTCCCGTCGCTTTCTGTCAGCTTACCGAATCAAAATCCGAAGAAATAAAAAGTCTCAAGGGCAGTCATTGCATCATTGCAGTCATTGGAAATTTTCTTTAACTTCTTGCGACTTTTTTTTATAAATTCAATCAATTGGCCAATAGCTAGGTGTCAAAACAAAGCCGCTATTACTTTTGCACATATTTCTGGTGATGAACCACCTTTCTGGACTTGGTTTAAACTCTTGACGCACGACAAAGCCTTAGGTTTTGGATTAAGAAAACCAATCACATGTCCAAGTCCAAAGGGGATCAGTGGCGCGATGGTTAGTGCGCTGAACTGCCGTCCAGAAGGTCTGGATTCGATACCCAGCCGTAGCAACACCAAAATGATTTTTCAACTTAGCCGTTCGGCTTCGGTATAAAACAGGAGGTCCCGCCATCGTGCAAGAAGTAGGCACACATGAATGGTTGTAAGAAAGCTAGGCTTTGGGTACTAACGAACATGTTGCGCCAAAAATGTGTATTTTAATCACATGTCCATCAGACCTATCAGACCTATCAGACCTATCATTGAGCATACCCTTAAGCTGCAACGCTTCGACAAGGCTTAACGTCCTTTAAGCTTTGATTTAAGAAAACCGATCACATGTGGCTAACAACGTAACTGGTATAGACCACTTTCAAACGATAAGTTCATTTCCAATATTCGTCATATAAAAAGCGTGTGTTTACACTTTACTGATGAAGTGTCCACTTCAGACTCCATAAGCTTATCTGATGACTATCTTATCTAAATACGAATTTGAATCAAGTCAATCTCAGTCTATCGACGTAGATAGGAATTAAAGAAGTTTGCTCACGCATTAGGACTGGCCCATTTAAGTCTATTTCTGTCACTTATTAGTTATTAAAAAAATAACAAAACTCTTGACTTTGGCATTCGATTTCGCCATGATAAGATTGCGACCTGGAAAATGGTGAGGTTCTCCCAAAATATGTCAAAACAAAAATATCAACTACGTGGACTGGCTGATATTGCAGAAAACTGCACTATCAGCATTCGATAGGCTTATCATGTTTAAGCTTCAAAAATATGTGCGAACTTTAATTGACTCTAATCCTATGGGTATAAATTATCGAATCTCTGGCCATTTCGTCTGTAGTATTAATCCAATCGCAGTGATGAAATTCCTACTTGCTCTAGTATTGTTTGTAGCAGTGGCGTCAGCCACTTTCGAAGCTGACCTTAAGCCAGTTCACGTTACACCACCGATTCCTCGTATGCCCGTAAAGCAATTGAATCAACGCATCACCAATGGAGAAGTTGCCGCAGAAAAGCAGTTTCCCTACCAGGCAGGATTACGATTGACCTTTGAAGCTGGCTCAGGATTTTGCGGTGGTACTTTGATATCCAATCGTTGGATTGTGACAGCGGCTCATTGTGCAGATGGCGCTCAAGGCGTTATTGTTATTTTGGGCACAACCAGCTTAGAGGAGAAGGAACCTGGTGAGCAAATGATTTACGTCGGCAAGTCTGGAATCTTTGTCTATGAAAATTGGGATCCCGAGCTTATTCGCGGTGATATCGCTTTGATTAAATTGCCCGTCGAAGTGCCATTAACCGACTATGTGCAACCGGCAAAATTGCCAAAGAAATCTGGAACCTATTCAACATACGTGGGTGACACTGCTGTGGCATCTGGTTTTGGCAAGGACAGTGATGGTAAGCTCAGAAGTGAATGGTTATATCTCTAAAGATGTGGTATATGGAGATTTACTTTTTACAGCTTCAACTACCGTATCGCCTGTATTGCGTTACATTGAGTCTAGAGTGATTACAAAGTCATCGTGCAACATTCGCTACTTTGGTCTGATTCAGGACTCGATGATTTGCATTACCGGAGAGAATGGACGTTCGACCTGCAACGGTGATTCTGGTGGTCCACTGGTATACCAGGATGGCGGTGAGAATATTCTTATTGGTGCCACCTCATTTGGTATTGCTTTTGGCTGTGAGATTGGATGGCCAGCTGTGTTCACTCGCATTACTTCGTATTTGGATTGGATCGAGACCATGACTGGAATTGTAAATCAATAGATGAAATATAAGAAATAGCTGGGAGAAGCGTATTGGTTTATAATTTGTCATTAGGGTGATATGGTGTGTAAGCTTTTTCTGCGGAAGCATTACGTTAGGTACTATACTACATGCTCATATTATGGATAGAGATCCTGAGTAGAAGAAGTTGTAAATGAGCAGTTTTTTTACAAAATCTGTTTTCAATACATTCTAACACCTTAATATACCTTCGAAAGTCAATATAGGTGCCATACGCTGGTGGTGAATGTTAAACTTAGACTGAGCAAAACATGGTGCTCTTGCTATCCCATATACATTGGCGATCATAAGGATGAGGCCATACATTTTGCAATCGACTTTGCCTATTTATACCTGTTTTAAATTCTGAATGCGGAAACATTTACAACCTGTGAATAATAACATATTCTCATAACAGGAAGAGTAAATAAGAAATGACCGTTGGAATTTCCCCAGATCAAACAATGAACTGCTTGAAATGGCCTTAGCATAGTGATAGCCAGTGTATGTATAGTTCTTTTGCATTAAACATCTTCACATCAAATGATGGTGATTATAATTTTAAATTAGGTTTCAAGATTTTTACGCCGAAACTCTGTAAATTTTCACAAAAAAAATGTTTCTTTGATTTTAAAATAAGGAAATTTTGACTAGCTGTATCAGCCGACGTTCGTATCTGCACCTGGAATGTGAGAACATTAAACAGGAGAGGTGCAGGCGAACAACTAGCGGAAGCCCTAAACTGCTACAAAGCAGACATTACAGGAAATACGATGGGATAAGCCGGGCAAAAAGAGGATGAAGAACTGTGACATCTACTATGGACCGTGTTATAGTGAGCAGAAACAGCGACTGGATGCGGATTTGTCATAAGTGCCAGACTTAGGCAAAAAGTCTTATGTTTTCAAGACATTAGCGAACGCATTGTAACAATCCGCATCAAGGCCAAATTCGCCAACATAAGCCTTATATGTGCTCATGCTCCGACGGAGGGAAAAGATGATATAACTAAGGATTTCTTCTACGAGCTCCTCGACAACACCTATGAGCGACTACCAAAGTATGATGTTTAAATCATGCTGATAGGAAGAGAAGACATCTTTAGTAGTATTGTCGGAAAATATAGCCTACACGACAACACGTCTGGTAACGGACTTAGGCTAATTGACTTCGCTACGGAACGAAATGGCACTATAGCCAGCACACGGTTTCCTCACCTTGATATTCATAAGGGGACATGGCGGTCTCCAGATCAACGAACGGTCAACCAAATTGATCACATTGCGATAGATAAGAGGCACGCATCCAGTATTTTGGATGTCCGAACATTCCGAGGGGCTAACATCGACTCGGACCACCACCTTGTTGTAGCCAAAGTAAGGATGCGGATATCCACCACGCCACAAAAAAATTTAATGCCGAAAGACTGCAATCGCGAGAGACCACCAAGACCTTCGCGCAACGCGTATACCTTAATCTCTCGACTCACAACATACCACCAGCATCTAATGTTGAAGAACAGAACAATGGCAACGATGCCAACAAGCCGTTAGATCAGCCGCAACTGATGTGCTAGGTTTCTCGCGGCCACCAGTAAGAAACCCCTGGTTTGATGAGGAATGCCGACAGATGCTCGCAGCCAAGAACGGGTCCTACAAGGCTAAGCTGCGGTGAAGACGAGAGCTGCCATTGAGCTCTATAGGCAAAGAAGAAGGGAAGAACATCGGCTTTTCAGAAAGAAGAAAAAAAGAGCAAGAAAAGCGCGCGATCGAGGGTATAGAGAGGTGCCACTCCAGGAACGATGTTCCCAAGTTTTACCAAGGTGTAAAACGTCAAAGCCAAGGCCACAAGGCTCGAACAGAATCCTGTCGAGATGAACAAGGAAATATCGTAGTTGAGACACAGTCGATGCTGAGGATATGGAAGTACCACTTCTGCAGACTGTTAAACGGCGATGACGAACAACATTTCGCTGTCAGGCAGAACGAACCATTTAATATTGGCAACGACAGCGAAAACTGTCAAGCCGCCGGAAATGACGGCCTTCCCTCTGAGCTTTATAAAGCTGGCGGAGATGACTTGGTAAGCAACATCCACCAACTCATAAGCCAAATCTGGTCGGTTGAATGCATGCCTGAAGAATGGAACCTTAGCATCGTTTGCCCGATCCACAAAAAAGGAGACCCTCTGAACTGCGCCAACTATAGAGGCATAAGTCTACTCAACATCGCTTACAAGATCCTATCTGCCGTAATATGTGAACGCTTGAAACCGTTTTCCAACAACCTGATCGGCCCTTATCAGTGTGGTTTTAGGCCAGGAAAGTCAACAATCGATCAAATCTTCACACTTCGGCAGATCCTGGAAAAAACCCAAGAAGTCCAAATCGATACCCATCACCTATTTATCGATTTCAAAGCCGCATACGACAGCATTTATAGAGACGAACTATACAGAGCCATGTCTAGCTTTGAAATACTGCCCAAACTAGTCCGTTTGTGTAGGATGACGATGGAGAATTCTCGCTGCTACATCAGGGAGCAGGAAACGACCTCACCGACACATTCGATACCAAAAAAGGATTTAGGCAAGGCGATGCGCTGTCATGTGACTTCTTCAATTTGATTCTTGAGAGGATTGTGCAAAACTCCCGAGCCAACACCAGAGGCACAATTTTCTAAAAATCGGTGCAACTATTTACTAGCATACGCCGACGATATTGACATCATTGGTAGGACTCAACGTGATGTCATAGCCACGTTTGCTAGTATAGAGAAGGAAGCGGCAAAAATGGGTTTAGCAGTAAATGAGGGTAAGGCTAAGTATGTGCTGTCAACACGAAAGGACACACAACATCGACGAATTGGACAGAACGTCACCATTGATAGATATAACTTTGAGGAAGTACGGGACTTTGTCTACCTCGGCTCCGCTATTAACTCTGACAACAACATCTCGTCAGATATCAAACGAAGAATTACTCTTGCCAATCGCTGCTGCTTAGGGCTAAGAAGGCAATTTAGTAGTAAAGCCCTCACTCGAACTACTAAGGAGATCCTATATAAGACCCTGATCATCCCAGTCCTGCTCTACGGCGCTGAAGCATGGACCGTATCAAAAGCGGATGAAGAAATCCTTGGTAGATTCGAGAGGAAAATTCTTCGAAAAATCTTCGGTCCCGATTGCGTTGACGGGCTATGGAGACGAAGATTCAACCAAGAACTAAACGAGCTGTACAGCGACATGCCCCTGGTCAAAAAACTCCGCATTGGACGTTTAAGATGGCTAGGACATGTAGAAAGAATGGACACCAATACTCCGGCTTGCAGAGTCTTTGATTCCCAGCCAGACGTCAGACGCAGTAGAGGAAGACCTCGCCTTAAGTGGCTCGCACAAGAAGATCCTATATAAGACCCTGCTCATCCCAGTCCTGCTCTACGGCGCTGAAGCATGGACCGTATCAAAAGCGGATGAAGAAATCCTTGGTAGATTCGAGAGGAAAATTCTTCGAAAAATCTTCGGTCCCGTTTGCGTTGACGGGCTATGGAGAGGAAGATTCAACCAAGAACTATACGAGCTGTACAACGACATGCCCCTGGTCAAAAAAACTCCGCATTGGAGGTTTAAGATGGCTAGGACATGTAGAACGAATGTACACCAATACTCCGGCTCGCAGAGTCTTCGATTCCCAGCCAGACGTCGGACTCAGTAGAGGAAGTGGCGCGCACAAGTAGAAACCGAACTCAACCAACTTGGAGTGCGCAACTGGAGGCAGTTAGCTAAGGACCGGGCTAATTGGAGAGGCATGTTGGTTGAGGCCCAGGTTCATCCCGGACTGTAGCGCCACTTAGAACCTTTTTTATTTGTACAAACAAAGCACAGTTGGGAAACAAACCCCGCGGACCAATTTATCACAAGAACCTGTACCCCACTAAGGCATCGACTGGGCTCCAATTGTTTCGCTCTTTACTTTTGAACGGAACAGTTGGATAATAAGCGTAGGTCTTGAAAAGAACCACAATTATCAAGCGAAAATAAAAAGAGATAAGGTGTCTATCATCTAGAGGCACACATTAACTCAAACCTATCATCTTCATTCATTTGTTTGTGTGCAAAAATATTTCCAGAAAGTATTGAACCTCCAGTTGAACGACGGCCGATTCAGAACAACAAGTTTGAGAAGATTCCTAGTGCAGTTTTATATTTTTGGATGCTTGTCAGACCTTCGCTAGAGGAGGGACTTTCGAACTTGAACCAGAGACCCCGCGCTATGTAACCACTACACTCACAGGAAATGATGTGATTGCATTACTTTACGGACTTTCATGTCAACAGACCAGGATCCAATAGACAAATCTATACAGAGGTGTGGCAGCATATCGGCGAATACTGTTGCTAAGTATACCATGCAGGTAATATCCTCTGAAAAGTATAAATAAATGGCGTATGATCGAAATACGTAGAAAGGACCCCTGAACATTTTGAACCAGACCTTTAAGATGACTATACAAATAAAATGCTCCTATTAATTTAATTTAAATTCGATTTATTTTCTAAGAGAAATGGACTTAGTTGATAAGACCAGTCTTGGCATCGATCCAGTCCAAGTATGAGGTGATACGGGTGAATACACCTGGCCAGCCCTTCTCGCAACCCAAAGCAATACCGAATGAAGTAGCACCAATCAACAAGTTCTCGCCGTTATCCTTGAAAACCAATGGACCACCAGAATCTCCATTGCAGGTGGAACGACCTTCCTTTCCGGTGATGCAGATCATGTTGCCGGTGATGGAACCCAAGAAGTAACGGTTGCAGACGGTATTGGTGATGACTTCGGTTTCGATGTATCTCAAAATTGGTGAAACAGCAGTAGCGGCTAAACGAACAAAAATATTTCTTAATTCTGTGAGCTTTTTGCGCAATTCCTTAAGACTTACCATCACTGTCCTTGCCCCATCCCGATGCGAAAACAACATCGCCAGCGTAGGTTGAGTAAGAGCTAGCCCTCTTTGGCAAAACAGCTGGTTGAATGTATTCTGAAAAAAAAACACAATAAATGAGGATATATTTCGGATGGGATAAACTCTATAACTTACCGTTGAAGGCAATAGCAACGGGCAACTTGATCAAAGCAATATCGTTGGTGATTGTGGATGCATCGTAATTTTCGTGGGTAAAGATACCAGACTTGGAAACATAAACACGTTGTTGTCCAGCTTCATCGTCATTCTTGATGTTGAATGCACCCAAGTAGACGGTAACACCATCAGCTCCATCAGTGCAATGGGCAGCAGTCACGATCCAACGATCGGATACCAAAGTACCACCGCACCATGCTCCACTGGTTCCGAATGCCAAAGATAGACCAACTTGGTATGGGAACTGGCCAATTGCAGCGACATCACCATTGGTAATGCGACTCTCCAAATCAGACATGGGCATAATCTCCAGACGTGGGATTTGCATGGTGCCAGCAGACACACATGCCACGAACAAACACAAAGCAATTGCCAATTTCATTTTCTTACTACTGATGGTCTAACGAAAGTTTCGTCAGCTTTTATAGCTAGCCTTAAGGTTAGCTTATCAGGGCTACATAATATTTGATTATTGGATAGTGTTTGAAGTAGGTCGATAAGAGCACTATGTCCGAGGGCTGGGATTTTCCGAATGAGGAAAACTTTGACGCACGATAATTACAATCGTTCAGCTTAATGTTAGTGAAGTCCGCTTTGATCTAGAGATTATGGGATTAGAATTAGACTCGTAACCAAAAATCTACAAATGGCTATTTGTACAAATTGTCATTTTAAGAAAACCCCTTTTTCTGATCGAGGCTAAATGCAATAGCTTGATTTATAAAACGGACCACTTCTAAAGACGAAATTTTCTGATCTTCGATGAAGGTGCTGGTCATTTACTAGACTCTTATGAAACTAAAAGACTGTCTAAAAAATGTAGTTCCGAAACAAAGAATAGTATAGTCATCATTGTTTGCTAATTTTCAAGATTGGAGGTACCTTCCATATACCCAAAAGTATTTGACCCGTTTTCATAGCAGAGGGTTTACGCGAAATGCATTATAATTCGGCACAAAATTGCATTTCAAAGTTTGAAAGGTCAGGCAAGTACATATTCAGAGGTCAAAACAAAATGTGACCATCTGAAGTTTGTAAAGGGTGATTCATTTAGACGCTCCACATTACTTGCTTACTTACTTAAGTGGCGCTACAGTCAGGGATGAACCTCAACCAACATGACTCTCCAATAAGTCCGGTCCTTAGCTAACTGCCTGCAGTTGCGCACTCCAAGTCGGTTTCTACTTGTGCGAGCCACTTAAGGCGAGGTCTTCCTCTACTGCGTCCGACGTCTGGCTGGGAATCGAAGACTCTGCGAGCCGGAGTATTGGTGTACATTCGTTCTACATGTCCTAGCCATCTTAAACGTCCAATGCGGAGTTTTTTGACCAGGGGCACGTCGCTGTACAGCTCGTATAGTTCTTGGTTGAATCTTCGTCTCCATAGCCCGTCAACGCAACCGGGACCGATGATTTTTCGAAGAATTTTCCTCTCGAATCTACCAAGGATTTCTTCATCCGCTTTTGATACGGTCCATGCTTCAGCGCCGTAGAGCAGGACTGGGATGAGCAGGGTCTTATATAGGATCTCCTTAGTAGTTCGAGTGAGGGCTTTACTACTAAATTGCCTTCTTAGCACGAAGAAACAGCGGTTGGCAAGAGTAATTCTTCGTTTAATTTCTGACGAGATGTTGTTGTCAGAGTTAATAGCGGAGCCGAGGTAGACAAAGTCCCGTACTACCTCAAAGTTATATCTGTCAATGGTGACGTTCTGTCCAATTCGTCGATGTTGTGAGTCCTTTCGTGATGACAACATATACTTAGTCTTACCCTCATTTACTGCTAAACCCATTTTTGCCGCTTCCTTCTCTATACTAGCAAACGTGGCTATGACATCACGTTGAGTCCTACCAATGATGTCAATATCGTCAGCGTATGCTAGTAGTTGCACCGACTTTTGGAAAATTGTGCCTCTGGTGTTGGCTTATTGGAGTTTTGCACAATTCTCTTAAGAATCAGATTAAAGAAGTCACATGACAGCGCATCGCCTTGCCTAAATCCTTTTTTGGTATCGAATGTGTCGGTGAGGTCGTTTCCGACCCTGATGGAGCAGCGGAATTCTCTATCGTCATCCTACACAAACGGACGAGTTTGGGCGGTATACCAAAACTAGACATGGCTCTGTACAGTTCGTCTCTATAAATGCTGTCATATGCGGCTTTGAAATCGATGAATAGGTGGTGGGTATCGATTTGGACTTCTTGACTTTTTTCCAGGATCTGCCGAAGTGTGAAAATTTGATCGGTTGTGGACTTTTCTGGCCTAAAACCACACTGATAAGGCCCAATCAGGTTGTTGGTAAACGGTTTCAGGCGTTCACATATTACGGCAGATAGGATCTTGTAGGCGATGTTGAGGAGACTTATGCCTCTGTAGTTGGCGCAGTTCAGAGGATTTCGATTTTTGTGGATCGGGCAAACGATGCTGAGGTTCCATTCTTCAGGCATGCTTTCAACCGACCAGATTTGGCTTATGAGTTGGTGTATGTTGCTTACCAAATCATCTCTACCAGCTTTCTAAAGCTCAGCGGGAAGGCCGTCATTTCCGGCGGCATTATTAAGCTTGAGTTTAGATATAGCTATCCTCACTTCACTTAGGTCGGGTGGTTGGCAGTTTTCGCTGTCGTTGCAAATAATAAATGGTTCGTTCTGCCTGACAGCGGAATGTTGTTCGTCATCGCCGTTTAGCAGTCTGCAGAAGTGGTTCTTCCATATCCTCAGCATCGACTGTGTCTCAACTACAATATTTCCTTGTTCATCTCGACAGGATTCTGTTCGAGCCTTGTATCCTTGGCTTTGACGTTTTACACTTTGGTAAAACTTGCGAACATAGTTCCTGGAGTAGCACATCTCTATATCCTCGATCGCGCGCTTTTCTTGCTCTTTTTTCTTCTTTCTGAAAAGCCGATGTTCTTCTCTTCTTCTTTGCCTATAGATCTCTATGGCAGCTCTCGTCTTCACCTGCAGCTTAGCCTTGTAGGCCTCGTTCTTGGCTGCGAGCATCTGTCGGCATTCCTCATCAAACCAGGGGTTTCTTGCTGGTGGGCGCGAGAAACCTAGCACATCAGTTGCGGCTGATCTAATGGCCTGTTGGCATCGTTGCCATTGCTCTTCAACATTCGCTGCTGGTTGTATGGTGTTAATCGAGAGGTTAAGGGATACGCGTTGTGCGAAGGTCTTGGCGATCTCTTGCGATTGCAGTCTCCCGGCATTAAATTTTTTCACAGTATTTCTGGATTGTTGTGGCGTGGTGGATATCCGCATTCTTACCTTGGCTGCTACAAGTTAGTGATCCGAGTCGATGTTAGCTCCTCGGAATGTTCGGACATCCAAAATACTGGATGCGTGCCTCTTTTCTATCGCAATGTGATCAATTTGGTTGAACGTTCGTTGATCTGGAGACCGCCATGTCCCCTTATGGATGTCGAGGTGAGGAAACCGTGTGCTGGCTATAGTGGCATTTCGTTCCGTAGCGAAGTCAATTAGCCTAAGTCCGATACCAGACGTGTTGTCGTGTAGGCTATATTTTCCGACAGTACTGCTAAAGATGTCTTTTCTTCCTACCTTTGCGTTAAAATCTCCCAGCACGATTTTAACATCGTACTTTGGTAGTCGCTCAAAGGTTTTGTCAAGGAGCTCGTAGAAGCAATCCTTAGCTATATCATCTTTTTCTTCCGTCGGAGCGGAGCATATAAGGCTTATGTTGGCGAATTTGGCCTTGATGCGGATTGTTACTATGCGTTCGCTAATGTCTTGGAAACATCAGACTTCTTGTCTAAGTCTGGCACTTATAACAAATCCGCATCTGAATAGTCGCTGTTTCTGCTCACTATAACACGGTCCGTAGTAGATGTCACAGTTTTTCATCCTCTTTTGCCCGGCCCATCCCATCGTATTTCCTGGATGGCAGTAATGTCTGCTTTGTAGCAGTTTAGGGCTTCCGCTAGGTGTTTAATGTTCTCACATTCCAGGTGCAGATACGAACGTCGTTGTCCTTTTTTCGTTTAGCAGGGTCGTCAACAATAAAATCAGTCCTTTCCGAGGCTATTGGTTGCTTCGTAACAATATTTTTTTCTGTGGGTGGGTAGTTAACCCAAAGCACAACCCCCAACCTGGAGGGCCAGTTCCAATTTATTAGATACCCCTAGGGCACGGGGCCATCAGTATCCACTACGGGATTGAGCGCTGCCGTTGGCCTTTCGGTTCATCCGCCACCATCTCTGTTCAATGGGCCTGACTAACCCTTGAAATTCCTAGACAACCTGTTGTCCGAATATGTCAGAGCAGCTCATCTATGTTCGCCTGGGACAGCAGGCCGGGTATTCATCCGTGCCATTCTCACCAGAGTGTTTATAACGTTGCTGGTTTTCGTCGTGTTATCAACACTCGCACTGATAGTTTAGCAAGTCAAATCCGGTTGGATGAGACCAGTACCCGATGGTTACCACTTGGTACATTTGATGTGTAGTCAGAGTTACAACACTGGGCATTGCCAAGTTAACGCCAATCAGCGTCTACCCTCGTTCTACAACACCCAACCATCAACTTATTTACTTATTTATTTATTTATTATTTATTTATTTATTTATTTATTATTACAATCTGAACTTGTTTTTTTTTGCACTTAAATTTGAGGTTTTGCTCGTGTTTCCTTCAAACTATTTATTTGATTTCAAATCACTTTAATTTAAATTATAAAAAATATGTTTCAGTAGAAAGATATAACGTATCAAATCTCTCTAAAATTTAAAATGTGCGGTAACAAACCAAATGTATATTATACGAAAATAAATTTATCTATCTACATCTATTGTGAATAGTTCTATTGATAAAACTGGCATTAAGGCTGTCAAAAAAGTTGATATCTATCAAATTTACTATCGGTCACGGATTCTTTGTTAAATAGTATCAATAATTGTGCATTGTTAATATTTATAAAAATTATTTCCTGGTTATTTATCAACAAACAAAAAGCTTTAAAGAAAAATGTCTTCGGTGGAATTGTTTTTTGATGACAAAAGTGATGAAGAAAAAACAATCCAATGGATTTGCACGAAAATATATATGCGATTTTTATACCCTATCCCATAGGGGTATATTAGTTTTGATACATAGTTGGTAACATAGAGAAATAATTTGGCTACATATACCTCAAAGTATATGGATCGACTCAGAATTGATAGCTGAGTCGATTTAGCCATGTCTGTCCTTCCGTCCGTCTGTCCGTCCGTCCGTCTGTCCGTCCGTCCGTACGTACGTCTCCAGTTTTTGGGCCTTAAATTTTGAGCTAGAAGGATGAAATTTGGTACACGTGCTGTTTGTTGCTCCCAGCAGAACATGTGTAAAAATTTTTGAAATCCGCCCACTGCCACGCCCCTTTTTTAGAAAAACGTGTTTTTGGCTAAACCATAAGGAATTTTAAAAAATGTCTGAGCAGCATATTTAGAGAATCGTAATATCTATATTTCGTCTGTATAAAGTTTTTTGCCACGTCCACTTTTTAGGGGCGTTTTTTTTTATAAAAAAACGTTTTCTGGTCAAATTTTAAAATTTTCAAAAAAAATTTGATGCACAATCATTGGTAGTATTAATATGAACATTTTGTCTATAGGCTATTTTAACCCACGCCCACTTTTTGGGGGCGTTTTCTTACAAAAACCGTTTATATACACTACCCCATAGCATATGCAGGAGAAAAACGATGTTTTTTGTCAAACAACAAAAGATTCTGATAAACTTTTTGAACAATATGTTGTGACAATGTCATTTTCTATATTATAGGCCCATAAAGCCCACTTTTTGGAGACATTAATTTTAAGGATGGGATAGGGTATTCAACGATCCGCACAGCGGATTGTAGCCTTCTCATATGTTTTTTTTTTAAATTTTGTTTCAACAGTTGGTTCGGTTGCAGATTCATTCAAAACTTCAGACTTTCCAAACAAGCCTTCTTAGAAGTATTGACAAATCAAAAGCCATCACAAATGTTTTTAAACCAGCTGCAGCTATAAAATTCTTTGCTCAACGAAGTTACCAGATGAGCGTTGGAAAAGACTTCAACATTGGAAGAACCAACGGTTGGAAAGACACATTTGTCCGAAATGGATTAGATTTCAATGCAGCAGGAACAAGTGCAAAAATATAATTCTTCGAAAAAAGTGAAATTAAAATAATGTTGTTTTTGCTGCAAATGAAACGCATAAAAAAACAATATATGCTGTGCGTATCGTTGACTACCCTATCCCATCCCATCCCTAAAATTAATATCCTCAAAATGTGGGCTTTATGGCGATAAAATATTGAAAATGACATTGTCACAACATATTGTTCAGACGGTTTATCAAAATCGTTTATGGTTCGACAAAAAACAACGTTTTTCTACTGCATATGCCTTGGGGTAGGGTATACAAATGGTTTCTGTAGGAAAACGACCCCAAAAAGTGGGCAAGGGCTAAAATGATCTAAAGACGAAATATTCATATTATCATAATTCATTGCATCGAAAGTTTTTTCAAATATTGTAAAAATGTACCAAAGCCCCAAAAAGTGGGCGTAGTAAAAAACTTTGTATACACGAAATATAGATATTGAGATTCTCTAAATATGCTGCTCAGACGCTTTTTTAAAAAATACCTTACAATTTAGCTTAAAACTACATTTTTTCTAAAAAGAGGGTGTGGCAGTGGGCGGATTTCAAAAATGTTTACAATTGTTCTGCTTCGTCGGCCAGAGAGTCTATATATTAAATTTCAACACTCTATCTCAAAATTTAAGGCCCAAAAATCGGTGACACACAGACGAACAGACGGAAGGACAGACATGGCTAGATCAACTCAGCTAGCGATTCTGAATCGATCCATATACTTTGAGTTATATCTATCGAAATGATTTCTCAATGTTACACACTTAATGTCAAAACTAATATACCCCTATGGGAAAGGGGAGAAAAATGTGTTTAAAAAAAATGAGGAAAAGACGAAGTAAATGCATTCTGCCAACAAGAAAGGACACCTAACATCAATGAAATTATTGAACAGAACGTTACCATTGACAAAATCAACTTTAAGGTAGTAGAGGATACTTCATCTCGTCAGAAATAACCTGATCAGAAATCCTCCGCATTGGACGTTTAAGATGGTTAGGAAATGCAGAGTGGACATTAATACTCCGGCTCGCAAAGTCTTCTATTCCAAGCCAGAATTCGGACACATTAGCAACCGACTTGCATAACTTAAAGCAGTGATCCAGTAGCGACTTTCCACCATAGTTCTACGTTAAACATGAATCGTGTAATTTAAGTAGCATAATTCTAGGCTTCGCCCAAGATAATGTAATGTAAATGTTGGTCTATCAATCTCCACAGGTTTCATTTAGATTGAACGATTATGGCTTTTCGGGAAGACAAAGTCTACATTAAGGAAAACAAATCACTGCTATTATATGAATTGGTTATCAGTTATCACTCTCAGGAACTACTATCGCTATCAGCAACAATGTTCCATGTTGGGGAAAAAAACAAACCTTAGATGAAACCATAGGAAACGGGTTCGAATAGTTTGAGATTAGAGCTTGCAAACTTTGTGATAATTATCGATTGCGAATTCTTTACTTCGTACGTAAATACTGAAAGACAAAACATCAAGATATGTCTGAAGTATATGCGCCTTATCATCAGCTTATCTGGCAAGTGATGAATTATAAAAGCCGAGCACGCTTCCAGCTAGACACAAGTTCATTTTTGCAACACTAGCCATGAAGGTTCTTTTCGTTTTGTTCTTGGCCATCGCTTCGGCATGCGCCTTCACCCTGAAGTCCGATGACTTCATCGACATGGAGCCCGTGATCCCCGGATTCAACCCAGATGCACGCATCACCAACGGTAAGAATGCCGCCATCGCTGACTTCCCATACCAAGTCGGTCTAAATGTCGGTGGAGGTTGGTGCGGAGGCTCCTTGATCTCCACCACTTTCGTCCTCACCGCTGCTCACTGCGTCGATGGGTAAGATACCAAATGTGCACCCCTCTATGCCCATGCTTAACTGTGATATTTGAACAGAGTTGCTGTCGGAAGCATCACCGCCTATATGGGAAGCGCCACCAGGCAGGGAGGAACCAGCAGGGTTGCCAGGTCCAAGATCATCCACTCCGGATGGAACGCAAATACCTTGTTGAACGATATTGCTTTAGTGAAGATCGATGCCGTCACCTTGTCCACCAACATTAAGTTGTCTACTTTGCCAGCTATCGCCAGCTCATACTCAACTTACGCAGGAGACACTGTTACCGCCTCCGGATGGGGAAAGACCAGTGACAGTAAGTTCAACTTAATAGTTGTCAGTTGAGAGGTGTTCTGTAACATTTTTTTTATTTTTATTTTTACTAACAGCCAGCGGTGTTGCTACCACCCTCCAATACGCCGACATGACCGTCATCACCAACACCGTCTGCACCGCCACCTACGGCACAACCATCAAGGCCTCCAACCTCTGTGTCTCCACCCCAAGTGGAACCTCTACCTGCAACGGTGACTCCGGCGGCCCACTTGTTCTCAAGAGCAGCAAGGTCCAGGTTGGTCTTACCTCATTCGGTTCATCTGCTGGTTGCACCAAGGGCTACCCAGCTGCCTTCACCCGCATCACCAGCTACAGGCAATGGATCAAGGACAACGCAGGAGTGTAAATATATTTCCCAATATTGCAGTTGATTTTGTTCACCCGATGGAATGAAATTTTAATTTTTTGTCATCCAATTTTTGGATGGTGGAAGTCCTTGTTTTATTCAAGGACTTTTCCAGAAAAAATAAAGTTTGATTATTTAATTTGAATGAGATGTTGTTGGTGGTATTATTATTTAACCAGACCAGGGTATACCTGGTCTTATATTGATAGCATTGTCAATGTGCATCGAAGGTCCTTGGATAAATTTATTTAGGTGACCATCTCAAATTCGCTTATGTCGTTTCGTACTCCATACAAATAACGAAATCTCGTTTTATTTTTTTAAACTTATAAGAGAAGGTCTTGACGAAAAACGTTGGTTTTGCTTTCGGATTATTCGGATTTTTTTTCGGAATTGATTGCAATTCGGGCCCGAATTATCGCATTCCCTCACTCTTGCCAGAACTTCTGGTGATAGGTCCAAGAATTCTTGACGGATGTTCTCTTTGAGGGTTTCACAAATCTGAGGCTTGTTGACGACATAGACATGTGACTTTAAAAACCTCTACAGCCTGCCGGACAGTGGAAATCGCTAAAAAGAGATATTAGGTGACCCTCAGAATTTCGGTTGTGGCTCGTGCAGTTTCTGCCGTTGCTCCATCCTGTAAAAAATGGGCCTCTTCGCTCATGATGATGTACAATAAAAAGTAGCTTCCCTCGTGTTCGAGATTTAATATGGCTTTAGGCTAGGTCACACGCGCTTGGTGGTCAATTGCTAACAGCTAATGCACTGTCGGAATTTTGTATGGGTACATCCTATGGTCTTTCACTAAAAATGTCGCTAAAAACCTCCGATTGATGCACAATCGCCTCGAGAGTCCAGTAAGTTCAGTGTATTTTATGGGGCCAAACTACTAACATGAAAACAGAAGCGCTAGGCTGGTTTAAAATATATCTAAGTTCTGAAAAGGTATAACATTGTTTGGATGCGGTTGATTTGGCAAAAGCGGTTACATGTTGTTGCCATGATATTTGAACCGATTGCGATGCCTTGTTGATGCATGATTTCTTCTGGTTTGAGGTCTGTATTCTCCATTTCGATTTGCGGAACTGTGGACTTGTTCTTTCTTGTAAATGATATATATTGCGTTTTCTTTGAGTTGAACTGAACAACCTTGAAACATAAGGAATGAACGAAGCCATTTCAATAGAAAATCTAGACCATTGCGGAATATTTCGGTTAATCTCATATCTAAATAGGTGATATTACTTACAAGCCATATGATTGGAATTCCGCCATCGACAAAGGATATCGGGAAAAATACCTTTACAATGCAATGATACGGGTAATGTCGAGAGCTGCTGAAAACGTCCCAACCCAAACCATTATAAACAAAGAATACGATAATCGAAAACATACAACGGTGTCAATCCAAGTCTTATGTTCTGACCAAATCTTCACAGGGAGATCTTGTGCAGGGAGACAATAGAATCTTCTTGCTTCTTCATTAAGTCAGCAACCACCTAAGGATTAGGTATCCAAAATTCTAGAACTAACATCAGCAGTACAATATTTCTTTGCAGCTCAGAAAACTTAGCGGTTGAACATTCAACAGCATTAATCGGGTCAAAAACGTTTCCTTGGATATTTAGATTATTTTAGATTAAGGGATAAGGAGAGCGACTAGACTCCGATGCTACGGTCCTTAAAGTCTTTCCAACCATATGTTCGAAGAACCAGTTTGCCTTAAGTTGTCTGCACAGGAATATAAAACAACTTCAGTATCCCTAAAGTTCGAAGTCGGGGGCAGATTCATATTGATTATGGCAAGTTGGTTTCTTTCCAGGTTCATCTATGACTGTAGCAAGCAAGAAAACCAACCGTCCCGATTTTAAAGTCTGTAAATTTTTCTAACTGATCAACTAAACTTAACAAAGATCTCTCATATGAAAAGTAAAAAACTAATCTGAAACATGTTGTAAGCACCTGGATGCATTTAGTCAGGAACTGGGCGCAATAACGAGAAAACTTTGTTTGATGCATCCCAACAGATCCACCGAAAAAGGAAGTATGCAAACATAAGTATACCCTGGTCTAGTGAAATAATAATACCACCAACAACATCTCATTCAAATTAAATAATCAAACTTTATTTTTTCTGGAAAAGTCCTTGAATAAAACAAGGACTTCCACCATCCAAAAATTGGATGACAAAAAATTAAAATTTCATTCCATCGGGTGAACAAAATCAACTGCAATATTGGGAAATATATTTACACTCCTGCGTTGTCCTTGATCCATTGCCTGTAGCTGGTGATGCGGGTGAAGGCAGCTGGGTAGCCCTTTGTGCAACCAGCAGATGAACCGAATGAGGTAAGACCAACCTGGACCTTGCTGCTCTTGAGAACAAGTGGGCCGCCGGAGTCACCGTTGCAGGTAGAGGTTCCACTTGGGGTGGAGACACAGAGGTTGGAGGCCTTGATGGTTGTGCCGTAGGTGGCGGTGCAGACGGTGTTGGTGATGACGGTCATGTCGGCGTATTGGAGGGTGGTAGCAACACCGCTGGCTGTTAGTAAAAATAAAAATAAAAAAAATGTTACAGAACACCTCTCAACTGACAACTATTAAGTTGAACTTACTGTCACTGGTCTTTCCCCATCCGGAGGCGGTAACAGTGTCTCCTGCGTAAGTTGAGTATGAGCTGGCGATAGCTGGCAAAGTAGACAACTTAATGTTGGTGGACAAGGTGACGGCATCGATCTTCACTAAAGCAATATCGTTCAACAAGGTATTTGCGTTCCATCCGGAGTGGATGATCTTGGACCTGGCAACCCTGCTGGTTCCTCCCTGCCTGGTGGCGCTTCCCATATAGGCGGTGATGCTTCCGACAGCAACTCTGTTCAAATATCACAGTTAAGCATGGGCATAGAGGGGTGCACATTTGGTATCTTACCCATCGACGCAGTGAGCAGCGGTGAGGACGAAAGTGGTGGAGATCAAGGAGCCTCCGCACCAACCTCCACCGACATTTAGACCGACTTGGTATGGGAAGTCAGCGATGGCGGCATTCTTACCGTTGGTGATGCGTGCATCTGGGTTGAATCCGGGGATCACGGGCTCCATGTCGATGAAGTCATCGGACTTCAGGGTGAAGGCGCATGCCGAAGCGATGGCCAAGAACAAAACGAAAAGAACCTTCATGGCTAGTGTTGCAAAAATGAACTTGTGTCTAGCTGGAAGCGTGCTCGGCTTTTATAGTTCATCACTTGCCAGATAAGCTGATGATAAGGCGCATATACTTCAGACATATCTTGATGTTTTGTCTTTCAGTATTTACGTACGAAGTAAAGAATTCGCAATCGATAATTATCACAAAGTTTGCAAGCTCTAATCTCAAACTATTCGAACCCGTTTCCTATGGTTTCATCTAAGGTTTGTTTTTCCCCAAAATGGAACATTGGTGCTGATAGCAATAGTGGTTCCTGAGAATGATAATCAGTTCATGTGTTTTGTTTTCCTAACTCTAGACTTTGTCTTCCCGAAAAGCTATAATCGTTCAATCTAAATGAATTATTTGTTTCAGATTGATTGATATTGATAAGTTAAAGTTAGGCCAACTTTTGCATTAAATTATCTTGTGCGACGCCTAAAAGTATACCCCTAAAAAATCGATATATGTAATGGCGAATGGCGATATATATTACCATAGAGCAGTGATCGCAAGACGCTACTGTGTCACAATTCGCACTCATGATAGAATTAAATATTTAAAGTGATCTTTATATCAACTGCAAGTGACATCATTACGTTTTCCCTGCAGTTTGGTGCCCTCGAAACTTGGCGTCACAGTACAAACATCATCGTTAACTTTCTCTGGCATAAATGCAGCGGAAACTTACGATTTGTAGATTTGGTTGGACGCAATTAATTCGTCACAGTTCATTGCAAGTTGATAGACTTAAGGTATCTTCTCACGCTGTTGAGATATTTTTTTCTTATTTCATGTAGCAAGACTTGAGGGCTTGGCACGTCTGAGTGATTTAATTATATAATTGACGACTGTAAGGGTCACTTGCAATAGCTCGTTTATTCAACTATCCGATGATTAGCTGACTGAAATCAAGCAAATGCTCTTGTCTTGATTGCTGAATACATGAGTTGGTTGAAGTGACCTCAAATAAACGTCATAAGGGTCTGCATGTCCACAGAGATTGTAGTATTTATCCAAGCTACAGGAACTGCAAGAGTCTAAGTCGTTTGTACAATCATCATTCAAGACTGATTAAAGCAATTAAACTTCGAAATGTGTATAGGGTGCGACAATTTTAATGTTGGTATGTGAATATTGAGTAACTTTTAAAAAAACGATTTCCATTTATTAGGTTTTTTTTAATTTAATTTAATATTTGACAATTTATTTGTACTAGTTTTTTAATACAACATCAATTAAGTGACCGCCTCTAATGACCAAAGCTTAATGTGGCCTTTTTTCCTCATTTTCCATAACTTTCGACACGAATGCTTGCTTTGAGCTGATAAATGTCCTCAGGGTTGTGTTTAATTCTAAGAACGAAGTTAATAGAAAATGGGTCTGTTCCCGTACAATGTTATTTTTACTTAGAGCCATTTTTGTACGCAGAAATTAGTGAAAGAGAGAGCAAACATTCATAAACATCAGTAAAATTGACTGTCCAAAAATTGTTGGTAAAAATACTAAAGTTTGGGGTTGTGCTTTGGTTTAACTGCTTATTGACGAAGCAACCAAGATCTGCTCCTGGAATGTGCCAACATTAAACAAAAGTGGTGCAGCCGAACAAATAGCAAAAACCCTAGGAGCCTAAGCTAATACAAATTTGACATTACTGCCATCCAGGAAATGATAATGGGGTGGGACGGGCAAAAGTATGATGAAAGGTTGGGACGTCTATTACGGTCTGTGCAATAGTACGAAGAAACAGAAACTATTCGGTGCAGAGATATAATTTCATATGGGAAATAACTTTACCTCAAGTGGCAATTATTTCCCTTTTATTGAAGTTATTTCCCACTTAAGGTAGGCTTAACTGGATTATTTAACCTAATTTCTTCTAATGATGAATGGTGTTGTAGAACAAGGGTAGACTCTGATTGGCTTTAACCTGGCAATGCCCAGAGGTTACAACACTGACTACACATCAAATGTGCCACCAAGTGGTAACCATCGGGTACTGGTCTCATCCAACCGATGAGTGCGAGTGTTGATAACAAGTCGTAAAACAGCAACACTATAATCACCCTGGTCAGAATGGAGCGGAACGAATACCCAGTCTGCTGTCCCAGGAGAACCTAGATAAGCTGCTTCGACATATTCGGACAACAGGTTATCTAGGAATCTCAAGGGTAAGACAGGCCCCTCGAACAGATATGGTGGTGGATGAACCGAAAGGTCAACACCAGCGCTCAATCCCGTAGTGGATACTGATGGCCCCGTGTCCTAGGGGTCTCTAATAAATTGGAACTGGCCCTCCAGGTTGGGGCATGTGCTTTGGGTTAACTACCCACTAATGGAAAAAACCATTGTTACGAAGCTAATTATAGCCTCGGAAAGGACTGATATTATTGTTGATGACCCTGCTAAACGAAAAAAGGACAACGACGTTCGTATCTGCAGCTGGAATGTGAGAACATTAAACAGGAGAGGTGCAGGCGAAAAACTAGCGGAAGCCCTAAACTGATATAAAGCAGACATTACTGCCATCCAGGGAATACGATGGGATGGGCCGGGCAAAAAGAGGATGAAAAACTGTGACATCTACTATGGACCGTGTTATAGCGAGCAGAAACAGCGACTATTTGGATGCGGATTTGTTATAGGTGCGAGACTTAGGCAAGAAGTCTTATGATTTCAAGACATTAGCGAACGCAGTAACAATCCGCATCAAGGCCAAATACGCCAACATAAGCCTTATATGCGCTCACGCTCCGACGGAAGAAAAAGATGATATAGCTAAGGATTGCTTCTACGAACTCCTTGACAAAACCTATGAGCGACTACCAAAGTACGATGTTAAAATCGTGCTGGGAGATTTTAACGCAAAGGTAGGAAGAGAAGACATCTTTAGCAGTACTGTCGGAAAATATAGCCTACACGACAACACGTCTGGTATCGGACTTAGGCTAATTGACTTCGCTAGGAACGAAATTCCACTATAGCCAGCACACGGTTTCCTTACCTCGATATCTATAAGGGGACATGGCGGTCTCCAGATCAACGAACAGATAATTGATCACATTGCGACTCGGACCACTACCTTGTTGTAGCCAAGGCAAGGATGCGGATATCCACCAAGCCACAAAAAACCGGAAATACTTTGACAGAATTTAAATTGGAAAGACTGCAATCGCTAGAGACCGCAAAGGCCTTCGCGCAACGCGTATCCCTTAATCTCTCGATTCACACCATAGCACCAGCATCTAATGTCGAAGAACAATGTCAACAAGCCATCAGTCGCAACTGATGTGCTAGGTTTCTCGCGGCCACCAGCAAGAAACCCCTGGTTTGATGAGGAATGCCGACAGATGCTCGCAGTCAAGAACGAGGCCTACAAGGTTAAGCTGCAGGTGAAGACAAAAGCAGCCATTGACGCTATAGGCAGAGAAGAAGTGAAGAACACCGGTTTTTTAGAAAGAAGAAAAAAGAGCAAGAAAAGCGCGCGATAGAGGATATAGGGAGGTGCCACTCCAGGAACGATGTTCGCAAGTTTAACCAAAGTGTAAAACAAGGCTCGAACAGTATCCTGTCGAGATGGACAAGGAAATATCGTAGTTGAGACATAGTCGATGCTGAGGATATGGAAGAACAACTTTCAGCAGACTGTTAAACGGCGATGACGAACAACATTCCGCTGTCAAACAGAACGAACCATTAAATATTGGCAACGACCCGACCTAAGTGAAGTGAGGATAGCAATATCTAAACTCAAGCTTAATAAGGCCGCCGGAAATGAAGCCCTTCCCACTGAGCTTTATAAAGCTGGCGTATATGACTTGGTAAGTAACATCCACCAACTCATAAGCCAAATCTGGTCGAATGAAAGTATGCCTTAAGAATGGAACCTCAGCATCGTTTGCCCAATCCACAAAAAAAGGGACCCTTTGCCAACTATAGATGCATAAGTCTTCTTAATATCGCCTACAAGATCCTAGTTGCCGTAATATGTGAACGCATGAAACCGTTTACCAACAACCTGATCGGCCCTTATCAGGGTGGTTTTAGGCCAGGAAAGTCCACAATCCATCAAATTTTCACACTTTGGCAGATCCTGGAAAAAAACGTCCAAACCGATACCCACCACCTATTTATCGATTTTATTTATAGAGACCAATTATACAGAGCCATGTCCAGTTTTGGTGTACCGCCCAAACTCGTCCGTTGGTATAGGATGACGATAGAGAATTTTCGCTGCTCTATCAGGGTCGGAAACTACTTCACCGACACATTCGATACCAAAAAAGGATTAAGGCAAGGCGATGCGTTGTCATGTGACTTCTTCAATTTGATTCTTGAGAGGATTGTACAAAACTCCCGAGCCAACACCAGAGGCACAATTTTCTAAAAATCGGTGCAACTACTAGCATACGCTGGCGATATTGACATCATTGGTAGGACTTAACGTGATGTCGCATATGTAAAGTAAAAACCTAATCTGAAACATGGGGTAAGCACCTGGATGCATTTAGTCATAAACTGGGCACCATAACGAGAAAACTTTGTTTGATGCATCCCAACAGATCCACCGAAAAAGGAAGTATGCAAACATAGGTATACCCTGGTCTAGGTAAATAATAATACCACCAACAACATCTCATTCAAATTAAATAATCAAACTTTATTTTTTCTGGAAAAGTCCTTGAATAAAACAAGGACTTCCACCATCCAAAAATAGGATGACAAAAAAATTAAAATTTCATTCCATCGGGTGAACAAAATCAACTGCAATATTGGGAAATATATTTACACTCCTGCGTTGTCCTTGATCCATTGCCTGTAGCTGGTGATGCGGGTGAAGGCAGCTGGGTAGCCCTTGGTGCAACCAGCAGATGAACCGAATGAGGTAAGACCAACCTGGACCTTGCTGCTCTTGAGGACAAGTGGGCCGCCGGAGTCACCGTTGCAGGTAGAGGTTCCACTTGGGGTGGAGACACAGAGGTTGGAGGCCTTGATGGTTGTGCCGTAGGTGGCGGTGCAGACGGTGTTGGTGATGACGGTCATGTCGGCGTATTGGAGGGTGGTAGCAACACCGCTGGCTGTTAGTAAAAATAAAAATAAAAAAAATGTTACAGAACACCTCTCAACTGACAACTATTGAGTTGAACTTACTGTCACTGGTCTTTCCCCATCCGGAGGCGGTAACAGTGTCTCCTGCGTAAGTTGAGTATGAGCTGGCGATAGCTGGCAAAGTAGACAACTTAATGTTGGTGGACAAGGTGACGGCATCGATCTTCACTAAAGCAATATCGTTCAACAAGGTATTTGCGTTCCATCCGGAGTGGATGATCTTGGACCTGGCAACCCTGCTGGTTCCTCCCTGCCTGGTGGCGCTTCCCATATAGGCGGTGATGCTTCCGACAGCAACTCTGTTCAAATATCACAGTTAAGCATGGGCATAGAGGGGTGCACATTTGGTATCTTACCCATCGACGCAGTGAGCAGCGGTGAGGACGAAAGTGGTGGAGATCAAGGAGCCTCCGCACCAACCTCCACCGACATTTAGACCGACTTGGTATGGGAAGTCAGCGATGGCGGCATTCTTACCGTTGGTGATGCGTGCATCTGGGTTGAATCCGG
This sequence comes from Rhingia campestris, assembly GCA_932526625.1. Taxonomy (NCBI): domain Eukaryota; kingdom Metazoa; phylum Arthropoda; class Insecta; order Diptera; family Syrphidae; genus Rhingia; species Rhingia campestris. The sequence continues at coordinate 40,104,172 of OW052184.1, read as the reverse complement.
GGATCACGGGCTCCATGTCGATGAAGTCATCGGACTTTAGGGTGAAGGCGCATGCCGAAGCGATGGCCAAGAACAAAACGAAAAGAACCTTCATGGCTAGTGTTGCAAAAATGAACTTGTGTCTAGCTGGAAGCGTGCTCGGCTTTTATAATTCATCACTTGCCAGATAAGCTGATGATAAGGCGCATATACTTCAGACATATCTTGATGTTTTGTCTTTCAGTATTTACGTACGAAGTAAAGTATTCGCAATCGATAATTATCACAAAGTTTGCAAGCTCTTATCTCAAACTATTCGAACCCGTTTCCTATGGTTTCATCTAAGGTTTGTTTTTCCCCAAAATGGAACATTGGTGCTGATAGCGATAGTGGTTCCTGAGAATGATAACCAGTTCATGTGTTTTGTTTTCCTAACTCTAGACTTTGCCTTCCCGAAAAGCTATAATCGTTCAATCTAAATGAATTATTTGTTTCAGATTGATTGATATTGATAAGTTAAAGTTAGGCCAACTTTTGCATTAAATTATCTTGTGCGACGCCTAAAAGTATACTCCTAAAAAATCGATATATGTAATGGCGAATGGCGATATATATTACCATAGAGCAGCGATGGCAAGACGCTACTGTGTCACAATTCGCACTCATGATAGAATTAAATATGAAGTGAAGTGAGGATAGCAATATCTAAACTCAAGCTTAATAAAGCCGCCGGAAATGACGGCCTTCCCGCTGAGATTTATAAAGTTGGCGGAGATGCCAAATCTGGTCGAATGAAAGTATGCCTGAAGATTGGAACCTTAGCATCGTTTGCCCGATACACAAAATAGGAGACCCTCTGAACTGCGCCAACTAGAGAGGCATAAGTCTCCCTAACATCGCCTACAAGATCCTATCTGCCGTAATATGTGAACGCCTGAAACCATTTACCAACAGACTGATCGGCCCTTATCAGTGTGGTTTTAGGCCAGGAAAGTCCACAACCGATAAACCGATGTTCACACTTCGGCAGATCCTGAAAAAAACCCAACACGTCCAAATCGATAACCACTACCTATTTATCGATTTCAAAGCCGCCTACGACAGCATTTATAGAGACGAACTATACAGAGCCATGTCTAGTTTTGGTATACCGCCCAAACTCTTCCGTTGGTGTAGGATGACAATGGAGAATTCTCGCTGCTCTATCAGGGTCGGAAACTACCTCACCGACACATTCGATACCAAAAAAGGATTTAGGCAAGGCGATGCGTTGTCACGTGACTTTTTCAATTTGATTCTTGAGAGGATTGTGCAAAACTCCCGAGCCAACACCAGAGGTACAATTTTCTAAAAATCGGTGCAACTACTAGCATACGCTGGCGATATTGACATCATTTGTAGGACTCAACGTGATGTCATAGCCACGTTTGCTAGTATAGAGATGGAAGCGGCAAAAATGGGTTTAGCAGTAAATGAGTATAAGACTAAGTACAAGCTGGCGCAAAAATAACCTTCCGATGTTTTTTGGCTGTAATTTAAAAAAAAAATGAAAAACTTTGATTCTTCTTGTGGATTATTTTTATTTGGTCTCTTAATTTTTTTAGGTCAAGTCGAGAATATGATGTCATGTAAATGGCCGCCGCCACAGTTGATTGTCATTTGAGCCCTTTTTATGGCATTTTCCATCGCTTTGGCCAAAACTTCCGGCGATAGGTCCTCAAATTCTTGACGGATATTGTCTTTAAGAGCTGCAAGAGTCTGAGGCTTGTTGACATAAACCCTCGACGTCAAAAAGCCCCACAAAAAGAAGTCTGGAGCGGTCAAATCAGGCGATCTTGCTGGCCAGTGCAAATCGCCAAAACGAGAGATTAGGCGCCCGGGAAATGCATCCTTCAGCATATCGGTTGTGGCACGTGCAGTGTGTGCCGTTGCACCATTCTGTTGGAACCACATGTTTTCCATTCCCAATTCATCAAGTTGCGGCAAAAAGAACTCGTTGATCATTGCTCTGTAGCGCTCACCAGTCGCAGTAACCGTTTGGCCCGCGACGTCTTCGAAGAAAAAAGGTCCGATGACTCCTCCAGCGAAAACAGCACACCATACAGTGACTTTGAGCGGGTGTAATGGCTCTTCGTGGGTTACACGCGGATTTTCAGTGCCAAAGAAGCGTAAATTTTGCTTATTTACGTACCCGCTAAGATGGAAATGGGCCTCATCACTCATTATTATCTTTGATGAAAAATCATCTTCCTCTTGGTGGTGATTAAGGATGGCTTGAGCGTATGTTAGACGCGATTGGCGGTCAGCAGCTAACAGCTGATGCACCGTCTGGACTTTGTACGGAAACATCTTCAAATCTTGTACCAAAATTCGCTGTAAAGACCATCGACTGATACCCATTTGCGTGGCACGTTGTCTGGTCGATGTCGACGGCGCTTCCATGATATCTTCGGCTACAGTAGCAATATTCTCTGCAGAACGGCTACTCCGGGGTCTGCTACGCCTGGCAGCATCTCGTGTTGTGCCAGTCTCTTCGAGGCGAGCGGCTAAACGTCGCAGTGTTTCACGAGTAGGCGTTGGACGGCTAGGAAATCTGCGACGAAATTCACGTTGTGCCAAAGTCACCGACCGATTATTGCTCAAATAAATAGTCACCAATATTCCGCGTTCTGGAGCATTGTAGCGTAACATTGTTTATTAACGTGTATTTCGCATGTGCTTACTACACAAATGTCAAAACATAACTGACATTAGGGGCCAATCGCAAAATTTATAGAATTTTCTGATAGGAGGATTACTTTTGCGCCACCATGGATATGGTGTCACCACGAAAGGACACACAACATCGACGAATTTGACAGAACGTCACCATGGGCAGATATAACTTTGAGGTAGTACGAGACTTTGTCTACCTCGGCTCCGCTATTAACTCTGACAACAACATCTCGTCAGAAATCAAACGAAGAATTACTCTTGCCAATCGATGTTTCTTCGGGCTAAGAAGGCAATTTAGTAGTAAAGCCCTCACTCAAACTACTAAGGAGATCCTATAAAAGACCCTGATCATCCCAGTCCTGCTCTACGGCGCTGAAGCATGGACCGTATCAAAAGCGGATGAAGAAATTCTTTCTCGATTCGAGATAAAAATTCTTCGAAAAATATTCGGAAAAATAATTTTTGTTGCGAAAATATTAACATGAGTATTTCGTCCATAGTTCATTTTAACCACGCCCACTTTTTGGAATATTAATTTTAAAGATTGGATGGGATAGGATAGGATAAACGAACATAGTCAGTTTCTGTAATATTTCCTCTGTCTCGACACCTGTGACGCTTCAACTCCAACTTACTCACCGAAACGGTACGATTTCACCGATAAACCATTTTCTATTAAACCGCAGAATTGCGAAATGCCTATATGGAATTTTGCAAAAAGCTAACCATCAGTTGTGTTGTAATAGCTCTCAGGCAATTCGTCACTTTTCATGCAATCAAGATTGTGTCAAATCGCTCTTAAATGAAAGCACACAGCTTAGCGAACATTCATTGGAAATCAGTTTTCGGAGACAATGAAACTATTCCCTTACCAATCAATCCGTGATCAAACTGATTGAATGTCTCCCCGAAACAAGAAGTATCTACAAACCTCATTCCCACAACAACAACAAGCACAACATCATTCAAATGTTGCTGTGCGTGTGGCATTAATCGTTTTCTTCATCAGCTCTTTGGTGCAGGTCAGATATAGTGTCTGGCTACGATTCGACGTCATGATACGTTTACGTCGAAAATCCAGATACCGATTGCTGATAGGTGAGTCATTCAAAAAAAAAGTTGCATCGCTGCTATAGACTACAGAGTGTCAAACGGTTGCGATAATAATTTCCAATTCATGTCGTGAGGTAGGTTTTTTGTTTGTTTGCTTGTTTGTGGGTCTTTAAACCATCGATCGGCTTAGGGTTTCACTTAACGGTATATTAAGTGTTTATCGGATTGTTTTGATTGATCACACTCGGGTGTGTTGTAACAATGGGTGTTGTTTATTTCTTGTCGAAAAAAAAGTCAATACAACTTATGTTTGAATTCTGTTTTTTGATTTGGTCGTGGCATATTATTGCAATTTTTTTTGGTTTCTCTTGGTCAACGGTATTTGACACGTCCAATATGAGAGCACTACAATATCTATCGATTTGGGCAGTTTACAAAGTGGCAATTATTTCAAGGTTGACAAAGTGGCATGGCATGTCATAATGTCATAATTACAAGGGAACCACCAACACACAATTTTCAAGGGCAAACGTATTGACAAGTCGTGAAGAGTTGATAATTTCGGTTATAGAATTCCAAAAAAAAAGACATTTGTCGAAATATTGCTACATAAATATTTGTAACGAATTTGGTTTTTATTTGATGTTGCAAAATTTAAATTTTAATGTTTTAGCGATCTTAGGACATGAAGTTTTTTTTTGGTTTTTCTTTTGCAATAGATGCGTTGCCCAGGTATGATGTTATAAGACTGAAGGGGGCGTATGCGTAATATATTCAATATTTGACCGTAGTGGTGCCCTAATATGGAAAAATATCTCTCTCTTTACTCAATATTGGAATTTAATTTCAATTTTTTAATTTTAATTTTTTTTTAATTTTTAAGCACACTATCGATTGTGTGCAGCTGTATTTCACCAATTTCGAAGAAAAATGGCCCAATTATGCCTCTGGACCAAAATCCGCACCAAATAGTGACTCGTTTTGGGTGTATCGGCTTTTCAATGTTTGCGTGCGGGTTTTCTGTGCCCCAAATGCGACAATTTTGCTTGTTTACATACCCGTCAAGATCAAAATGAGCTTCATCTGAAAAGATGATTTTTTTTGGCAAAATCGGCATCTTATCTAAGTCGATCGCAGGCCCACTTAGCGAAGCTAAAACGCATTGGATGGTCAGTTGGCTTCAAATCCTGAACCAATTGGACTTTGTATGGCGTCATACCAAGGTCTTTATGCAAAATTCGTCTCAATGACGTCCCCGAAATGTTCAATTGTTGAGAACGACGGTGAATTGATGTTGATGGCGCTTCACGCACACTTTCTGCCACAGCAGCAATATTCTCGGGTGTAAGCACTGTTTTTGGCTTTTCACGCTTTGGTTTATCGATGAGGATGCCAGTTTCTTTCACTTTTTTCATAAGGTAACGAACATACGGAGCTGAAGGTGCTTCTCTTCTTCCAAACCGTACGCAATTTTCGCACACATTCTGCAACATTACCATGATTTTCAAAGTAATGTCGCAATATTTTCCAGCGTTGTTCAAGCGTATACAGAACCACATTCGTTCAGCGGAAGGATAAAACTAATTATCTGTCCGATCAGACATGAGTTAAGTATTACCATTCACGAAATAAGCACTAGTTGACAAAAAAAACGTTAGATGGCGGCCCCGTTACATAGCTTAATATGAAAAGAATTTCAATTTCTCGGAAGCAAATTATTATATGAGCTCGGCTGATTGATCGGTTGTTCTTTCTGGTCTTCAACGTAAAGAAGATTATAGTACATTTTTGAGTAAATAAGACTATGGATTTTCTCTATATGTTCCTTTAGTTAAAAAACAACATTCAAGCTTCCGTGCCATATCTAAAAGTTGATCAATTTAAAAAATATGTAAAAAGTCTTTAAATTGTTTTAAAGTGATTTGAATAAAAAACGATTTTGCCAATTACGTCGTAAATATTTATTTTTATCATGATTCATATAATTATCATGATTCATAAACTTACTTACTTACTTACTTAAGTGGCGCTACAGTCGGGGATGAATCTGGGCCTCAACCAACATGCCTCTCCAAATAGCCCGGTCCTTAGCTAACTGGCTCCAGTTGCACAATCCAAGTTGGTTGAGGTCGGTTTCTACTTGTGCGCGCCACTTAAGGCGAGATCTTCCTCTACTGCGTCCGACGTCTGGCTGGGAATCGAAGACTCTGCGAGCCGGAGTATTAGTGTCCATTCGTTCTACATGTCCTAGCCATCTTAAACGTCCAATGCGGAGTTTTTTTTACCAGGGGCATCTCGCTGTACAGCTCGTATAGTTCGTGGTTGAATCTTCGTCTCCATAGCCCGTCAACGCAAACGGGACCGAAGATTTTTCGAAGAATTTTTCTCTCGAATCGACCAAGGATTTCTTCATCTGCTTTTGATACGGTCCATGCTTCAGCGCCGTAGAGCAGGACTGGGATGATCAGGGTCTTATATAGAAAATCCTTAGTAGTTCGAGTGAGGGCTTTACTACTAAATTGCCTTTTAGTCCGAAGAAACAGCAAGAGCAATTCTTCATTTAATTTCTGACGAGAAGTTGTTGACAAAGTTACGTACTACCTCAAAGTTATATCTGTCAATGGTGACGTTGTGCCTTTTCGTGTTGACAGCATATACTTAGTCTTACCCTCATTTACTGCTAAACCCATATTAGCCGCTTCCTTCTATATACCAGCAAACGTGGCTATAACATCCCGTTGAGTCCTACCAATTATGTAAATATCATCGGCGTATACAAGCAGTTGAACCACGATTTTTGGAGAATTGTGCCTCTGGTGTTGACTCGGGAGTTTTGCACAATCCTCTCAAGAATCAAATTGAAGAGTCACACGAAATCGCATCGCCTTGCCCAAATCCTTTTTTGGTATCGAATGTGTCGGTGAGGTAGTTTCCGACCCTGAGAGAGCAGCGAGAATTCTCCATCTTTATCCTACACAAACGGACAAGTTTGGGCGGTATACCATAACTAGTAATGGCTCTGTGTAGTTCGTCTTTATAAATCCTGTCGTATGCGGCTTTGAAATCGATAAATATGTGGTGGGTATCGATTTGGACTTCTTGGTTTTTTTTTCCAGGATCTGCCAAAGTGGGAAAATGTTATCGGTTGTATACTAAAACCACACCGATAAGGGCCGATCAGGTTGTTGGTAAACGGTTTCATGCGTTCACATATTAAGAAGACTTATGCATCTATAGTTGGCGCCGTTCAGAGGGTCTCCTTTTTTGTGGATTGGGCAAGCGATGCTGAGGTTCCGTTCTACAGGCATACTTTCATCCGACCAGATTTGGCTTAAGAGTTGGTGGATGTTACTTACCAAGTCAGCTACGCCGGCTTTATAAAGCTCAGCGGGAAGGCCGTCATTTCCGGCGGCCTTATTAGGCTTGAGTTTAGATATTGCTTTCCTCACTTCACTTAGGTCGGGTGGTTGGCAGTTTTCGCTGACGCTGCCAATATTAAATGGTTTGTTCTGCCTGACAGCGGAATGTTGTTCGTCATCGCCGTTTAACAGTCTAAAGAAGTGCTTCTTCCATATCCTCAGCATCGACTGTATCGCAACTACGATATTTTCTTGTTCATCTCGACAGGATTTTGTTCGAGCCTTGTATCCTTGGCTTTGATATTTTACACTTTGGTTAAACTTGCGAACATCGTTCCTGGAGTGGCACCTCTCTATATCCTCGATCGCGCGCTTTTCTTTGCAGCTTAGCCCTGTAGGCCTTGGCAGAGAGCATCCGTCGGCATTCCTCATCAAACGAGGGCTTTCTAGCTGGTGGCCGCGAGAAACTTAGCACATCAGTTGCTAATCTAATGGCTTGTTGGCATCGTTGCCATTGTTCTTCAACAACCATCTGTTGGTATGGTGTGAATCGAGAGGTTAAGGGTCTCTTGCGATTGCTGTCTTTCGAAATTATGATGATGATGCCACCAGCCCATAAACCACACCAAACTGACGTTTTTTCGGAATGCGTCGGTAATTCTGTATGGCATGTGGTTGTTGAACACTCCACATGCAACAGTTTTTCTTATATACGTATCCGTTGAGCCTGCGTTGAGCCTCATCGCTGAAACCATTTCTTTAATCTGTTAACAAAGTTTTTTTTAAATAACACCTAATTCTCAAACAGCTGATTTCGAAGTTTGATTCGGATTGCAATTAAAAAATCTTTTCCAGTTGATTCAAAATAGGAAGATTCTCGAGAAAACTAAAGTTCGAGTGAGGGCTTTACTACTATATTGCCTTTTAGTCCAAAGAAACAGCGGTTGGATTGCAATTAAAAAATCTTTTCCAGTTGATTCAAAATAGGAAGATTCTCGAGAAAACTAAAGTTCGCGAGAAAAAATATTTTCCTAAGTAATTTCCTTAGGTCATAGTATAGTATAGTATAGTAGATAGTATAGTATAGTATATATATTTATTAGTATTTTAAATACTTTATAATTACATTTATAATAAAAATTTTTCTAAATCAGTTCGTTTTACAGTAATTTTAAATATCTCTTTTTACATGTTTGATACATTTAGTTTTAAAAATTCTAAAATTCTCTTCATTTTTTATATATGTTGGTAACATGTTGAAAAGCCTTATCCCCTTGTAGAGTAACGTCTTCTGACCATCTGTTGATAACTGCAAATTCAGTCGGAAATCATTCGCGTTTCGTAGGTTGTATGGTTGAGCTTCACTCACAAGTCTGACTTCCCGTGTTAAATATGCTGGTGCTTCGCCATACTTTATTTTGAAAACTGTAAGTAGTGCATTCAGTTCCATTCTCTGCTTGAAATCCAACCACCTCAGTGTATCCAACATTTGCCTTATTGGTGTAAAGCGATTGCATTTCAGGATGCTTCTCATACCCTTATTTTGAAGTTTTTGCAATCTTTCGATATGACCTTGATTGCAACATGAGAACATAACGGTAGAACAATATTCAAAATGTGGTTTTATTATAGTGTTGTATATATTAACCGCTGTTATATAGTCCATTCTTTTTCGGATACGTTTAAAAAATCCAATCTTTTTCCCTATTTTTTACATATATAATCGATGTGTTGCTCCATTTTTAACTCTTTGTCTATTATCATTCCTAGATATTTTATGCTTTTAACATTTTCGATCGTATTTCCATTTATTTCAATAGTTAATTCGCTATCTATATTAATTGTCATCAACTTAGTTTTTTGTTCGTTAAGCTTCAGTTTATTCATCTTAAGCCATGAGACTAGATTTTTCACATCGTTGTCTAATATGCTTTTGCATTGCTCAGTGTCGTCTCCTTCAGCATATATAAGAGTGCCATCCGCATATAACACACTTTTGCAAAATTGTATAGTTCTTGGCATATCATTTATATAAATTATAAATAGGAGTGCCCCTAAAATTGATCCTTGAGGAACTCCTTGTTCTACTCTAATATATTCCGATGTAGAATTATTAACTTTTGTCCTCTGCATTCTATTTGTTATAAAGGACCTGAACCAATTAAGTTCCTGATGTTTGACACCATATTGATACATTTTTTCTAGTAGTATTTCCTGATCAATCGTTTCAAAAGCTCTCTTAAAATCAAGAAAAAGTGCAATTATTTTTTTCCGCTTTGTACAATTCTTCCATTCATTTATTAAATGGTTTACCGCAGTCTCGCATGAGTACTTTTTTCGAAATCCCGATTGGTAAATTGATAATATATTATTTCGTTCAATGTATTCCATTAGTTGTTTTTTTACAATCGCCTCTAATATTTTTTCAATTGTCATTAATGTATTAATTGGTCTAAACTCTTCACATTTGTTGGTGTTTGTAATTTTTTCAACAGGTGTGATCATTGATTCTTTCCATGAGCTAGGAAATTCACCCGTTAAAAGTGATTTATTTATTAATTCCAGAATGGTGTTGACTAAATTATTCCAGTTATCCAGTATTATTATAGGACTTACTTTGTCGAAATCAGCTTTATTTTTTAATGACTTGCATACTGTTTTTAAATCTTGTAACGATATTTGGTGGAATTTGAAAATGGTATTATATTGATCTACGTAATTTCTATATATAGTATTTTCAATTGATTTACTAATTTCTTTTACACTTTCTATAAAATATTTATTGAATTTGTTTGCTATTTTCGTTTCATCATCATATTCTTCATTTTCAAATATTATGTTTTTTATGTTGCTTTTTTGTCGTTTCAATACTAATTTTTTTATTTGCATCCACATCTCTTTCTGTCCGTTTGCTTGGGAAATTTTGTTTTTATATATATGTTTTTTGCACTATTTATTTTAACCTTGTATTTGTTTCTTATTAATATGTAATCTTGCCAGCTTTCATTGTTGTTAATTATTTTGGCTTTTTCATACTTTTCCATTTTTTGATTTTTTAGACTTTTAAGTTCATTGTTGAACCATCTATTTTTTTCATTTCTACTATTTCTTTTGGTGATAAATTTTGCTGCCGTATTCTTCATAATTTGATTAATTTTGATTGCATTTTCATCGAGGTTTCTTTCTTCATCATACTTTGTATTCCATTTACTTAGTTCATGTGAAAAACGATATTTTTTGTAATCACATACTTCAATAGTATTTTCATATTTCTTTATTATATTTTTCGTTTTTATAACAATTTCAATGTTTTCATGGTCCGATATTTTATAGTTTTTATCTGCATATACCGTCACGTTTTGCATGTTTGTTATTGCATAATCAATAATAGTTTTTGATGTAGATGTAACTCTAGAATAGTCCTCCATTTTTTGCGTTAGATAATTGTCATTCAGTATGCGTTCAATTTCTCTTTTGTATAGTTGATCTTTGCACCAATCGATGTTAAAGTCTCCAGCTATTAAAATGTTGCTCGTTGTTTCAGTCAGTTTTTCAATATTATCTTCAAAAAATTTACAGAATTCTCTTTCAGAACTATTGGGCGATCTATATATTGCCACTAAAACGATTTCAATTCCATTATTTTTACATTTACATGCTAAAAACCATCTTTGAAAATCGAACGATTTTTTTACTATGTTTGTAACGTTCCACTCATTTTTCATAAGATCCGAAAATACCTAATTATCACAAACAAAATGTTTACCAATCTTTTTAAGTCTAACAGGAGTCTTGCGCCCCACCGTGTTGATTTTTTCTATAACATTATTCGCTTCAGACCGGGCAATGACTTGGCGGTAACATAATTTATCTGATGGGTAAATGGTCGAGAAATACTTTTCAACTGTGGACTTTTAACCATGAAATATAAATTTGTTAAAATAATTTTTGTGATGACATTGCTCTAAGGGTCACTTGCACCAACGCATTTATTCAACTAACCGATGGTTAAAGACACCCTAACTCTACACTTTTTATTAACACGGTACATAAGGTATTTGAGAGTATTGAATTAAAACCCAACAGTTGCAGTCAGATGTGCGTTATCAGGATATACCACTTAGATACTAAATAATTGATTGACACACCACGCACCGGTCAACCATCAGAAAATAGACAACATACTCTCATAAGTAACTGACCTTCCTCAAGCAAAAACAAAACGACACCTGAGTAAAAAATTCGTAATACCTACTCCACCTTAGGTAGTCAATCTGATTAGCATTCAATTGACGTAAAAAGTTTAACCTACTTCATCGGACTTGTATTTTCATTCATTTGCAGATACAACTTGCATAGGGCTGACCACTAATCACTGACCACAATGACGATGAGTCACGCTTTTGTGCACTGCCAAAACGCGCGTCGTCGCGTGTCGGTTGATTTTACGCAGCAATTTGCACTGCGCCAGGTGTAATTATAAATCCGAGCTTATGTTGGTTATGCAACAAGTCGAAAAAATCCGGGAATCCCCAAGGCTGCAACAGCCATAGCCAGCAAGACTATATACTGAGTGCTTGGCTATTCTCTTGATTGTTTTTGTTTCGTTTCCTTGGGGTATTTGGTTTCGTTCAACCGTCGAGTAGACCAACATCACGGATTGAGGGAAGCGTCTCTGTTGGTGTGTTTGCTCCCACTTTATTCGGTTTTCATTTTCCAATCCAATTATTATCTCAGTCTGGGATTTTCCAGATTTTCTTCGGTGCACTCTTGTCTGGTTACACAGTCTTTGTGTGGGAATTCCAATGTAAGAGAGCTAATGAACTCCTGGGATTTTGGAAGGGAGCTCCAGTGGGTTGAGTTGCATAAGTTCTGCTTGTAGGATCAACGAGATACCATTACCTATTAGACGCGAGTGGATTTTCCCAGAATCGATGTGGCAACCGATTCGTTAGGAGGATGTGGATATCAGCTGCAAAAAGTGGGTAGATTTGGCATGCAACTACGCAATCTGATGGAAAAATGCGATTGAGTTCACTAGTGCGATAACTCATTTAGGCGTGCGTTGAATTTGGCTGGGAAAATGTAGTTGATACTTAGTATAGGGTAAGTTATCGGTCGATAGCTTCACACTCAGCTTCACACAGAATCATTGCGATGCTCGATGGCGGGCGTCCTCTTATATGCCGATTCCGAACGGCTAAGTTGAGATAAGCTTTTCTTGACAATTGATACTACTTACTTACTTAAGTGGCGCTACAGTCCGGAATGAACCTGGGCCTCAACCAACATGCCTCTCCAATTAGCCCGGTCCTTAGCTAACTGCCTCCAGTTGCGCACTCCAAGTTGGTTGAAGTCGGTTTCCACTTGTGCGCGACACTTAAGGCGAGGTCTTCCTCTACTGCGTCCGACGTCTGGCTGGGAATCTAAGACTCTGCGAGCCGGAGTATTGGTGTCCATTCGTTCTACATGTCCTAGCCATCTTAAACGTCCAATGCGGAGTTTTTTGACCAGGGGCATGTCGCTGTACAGCTCGTATAGTTCTTGGTTGAATCTTCGTCTCCATAGCCCGTCAACGCAAACGGGACCGAAGATTTTTCGAAGAATTTTTCTCTCGAATCTACCAAGGATTTCTTCATCCGCTTTTGATACGGTCCATGCTTCAGCACCGTAGAGCAGGACTGGGATGATCAGGGTCTTATATAGGATCTCCTTAGTAGTTCGATTGAGGGCTTTACTACTAAATTGCCTTCTTAGCCCGAAGAAACAGCGGTTGGCAAGAGTAATTCTTCGTTTAATTTCTGACGAGATGTTGTTGTCAGAGTTAAAAGCGGAGCCGAGGTAGACAAAGTCCCGTACTACCTCAAAGTTATATCTGTCAATGGTGACGTTCTGTCCAATTCGTCGATGTTGTGAGTCCTTTCGTGATGACAGCATATACTTAGTCTTACCCTCATTTACTGCTAAACCCATTTTCGCCACTTCCTTCTCTATACTAGCAAACGTGGCTATGACATCACGTTGAGTCCTACCAATGATGTCAATATCGTCAGCGTATGCTAGTAGTTGCACCGACTTTTGGAAAATTGTGCCTCTGGTGTTGGCTTTGGAGTTTTGCACAATCCTCTCAAGAAGCAGATTAAAGAAGTCACATGACAGCGCATCGCCTTGCCTAAATCCTTTTTTGGTATCGAATGTGCAGCGAGAATTCTCTATCGTCATCCTACACAAACGGACGAGTTTGGGCTTTGGGCTTTGACGTTTTACACTTTGGTAAAACTTGCGAACATCGTTCCTGGAGTGGCACCTGTCTATATCCTGGATCGCGCGCTTTTCTTGCTCTTTTTTCTTCTTGCTGAAAAGCCGATGTTCTTCCCCTCTTCTTTGCCTATAGAGCTCAATGGCAGCTCTCGTCTTCACCTGCAGCTTAGCCTTGTAGGCCTCGTTCTTAGCTGCGAGCATTTTTTGGCATTCCTCATCAAACCAGGGGTTTCTTGCTGGTGGGCGCGAGAAACCTAGCGCATCAGTTGCGGCTGATCTAATGTCCTGTTGGCATCGTTGCCATTGCTCTTCGACATTCGATGCTGGTGGTATGGTGTTAATCGAGAGGTTAAGGGATACGCGTTGTGCGAAGGTATTGGCGGTCTCTTGCGATTGCAGTCTTCCGACATTAAATTTTTTCACAGTACTTCTGGATTGTTGTGGCGTGGTGGATATCCGCATATCAATTAGCCTAAGTCCGTTACCAGACGTGTTGTCGTGTAGGCTATGTTTTGCGATGTCTTCTCTTCCTACCTTTGCGTTAAAATCTCCCAGCACGATTTTAACATCGTACTTCGGTAGTCGCTCATAGGTTTTGTCAAGGAGCTCGTAGAAGCAATCCTTAGCTATATCATCTTTTTCTTCCGTCGGAGCAGAGCATATAAGGCTTATGTTGGCGAATTTGGCCTTGATGCGGATTGTTACTATGCGTTCGCTAATGTCTTGGAAACATAAGACTTCTTGCCTAAGTCTGGCACTTATAACAAATCCGCATCCGAATAGTCGCTGTTTCTGCTCACTATAACACGGTCCGTAGTAGATGTCACAGTTTTTCATCCTCTTTTTGCTCGGCCCATCTCATCGTATTTCCTGGATGGCAGTAATGTCTGCTTTGTAGCAGTTTAGGGCTTCCGCTAGTTATTCGCCTGCACCCCTCCTGTTTAATGTTTTCACATTCCAGGTGCAGATACGAACGTCGTTGTCCTTTTTTCGTTTAGCAGGGTCGTCAACAATAAAATCAGTCCTTTCCGAGGCTATTGGTTGCTTCGTAACCATATTTTTTTCTGTGGGTGGGTAGTTAACCCAAAGCACAACCCCCAACCTGGAGGGCCAGTTCCAATTTATTAGATACCCCTAGGACACGGGGCCATCAGTATCCACTAATTCCTAGACAAACTGTTGTCCGAATATGTCAGCGGAGCTCATCTAGGTTCGCCTGGGACAGCAGGCCGGGTATTCATCCGTGCCATACTCACCAGGGTGTTAATAGTGTTGCTGTTTTTCGTCGTGTTATCAACACTCGCACTTATCGTTTAGCAAGTCAAATCCGGTTGGATGAGACCAGTACCCGATGGCTACCACTTGGAGGTAAAAATAAGCACATTTGATGTGTAGTCAGAGTTACAACACTGGGCATTGCCAAGTTAACGCCAATCAGAGTCTACCCTCGTTCTACAACACCCAACCATGACAATTGATACTACTTGGATGTTTTGTCAGATCATCACGAGAGGAGGGCCAGTGAAAAATCATTTAGGTGTTGCTACGACTGGAAATCGAGCCCAGACTTTCTGCGCGGAAGTTCATCGCAATAACCATGGCGCCACAGAGCTTGTCGCGAGCTAGAACGCACTGTTATAAAGAAAGTATTACGATGGCGTAGCCATCATTACATGTGGAAATTTGCATCGAACCTTAAGAGAGTCTTACGGACAAATCTGAACACACTTAGCAAAGGGACAAAATCTTGCGAACTGAGTTTGATTGTGACCCCAACCCCTACATTACAGCTATTGATTTTCATATTAATCATACAGCAGAAAAAAGCGCAGCTC
Source organism: Rhingia campestris (assembly GCA_932526625.1). Lineage (NCBI taxonomy): Eukaryota > Metazoa > Arthropoda > Insecta > Diptera > Syrphidae > Rhingia > Rhingia campestris. The sequence goes on along the minus strand of OW052184.1, from coordinate 40,088,970 downwards.
AACTCAGAGAAGCTGGGAACCTGTGCATTAAGTCCTTTGGCCATAGCTCAATATTGAAATCAGTGGCATATGAAGAAGGAATGTCTGTCTACATCATACCTTACCACGATTTTGATATCAAATATTTTAAATACCAAGCCATACTCGAAGCTACCGAATGGGCTAGGAAACTGGCATATGTCAAGAGCATATCTCTCCATCTATATAATCAAGCGACCCTAAAAGCTCTGTCATAAAATACAGTTGAATCCTTTGTCCAATAGGACGCTTCCAAGCAGAGATAGTCCAATACAATTACAATTTACAATTTTTTGACGCAACACCGACTTGTTAGTACCCAGGGTCTAACATTTTCTGACAACCATTCATTCATAGCGTCTCAAATAATATCGAGAGGAAGTCCAGTGAAAATATATTTTTGATGTTGCTACTGAATCAAACCCAGTCCTACTGCGTAGCAGTTCATCGGACTACCCATCGGATTCTCAACTAACCCCCTTTTTTATTCGAAGACGATGATGGAAGAAACGCTGCAGCCAATTAAAAGCGTTACCGAGGTATGATAACAGATTTGTCCAGAAATAGAAAATTTGGTTTTGACCGATCTATGATTCCAGTAATATGGAGGCGATGGAAGATAAATTCATGTTTTTGAGTCTACAGGTTCGTAGGTTCCAGAAAGATACTCGTAAGTCATTGTCCTTAGTTGTTTCGATACTGGTTGGTATTTTTGCATTATCCGAGGCTATTGTCTCTGTCATAACATAATGGATTACCCTATCGGCACAATCCCAAACTCGTGGGGTCAGTTTGCACTTGTTTCTCTTTATACGCTAGGTTGGCTCTTCAGATGTTGGTGTCCAATGGATTACCCAAATGGCACAATCCCCTCAGTTTGCATTGGTTTCTCCTAGGACAATAGATTTAGTGTTTCACTGTCGATCCACTACAGGGTTAAGTGTTACACATAACCAAAGAGTATTGAACTACATGGATGCGCATCTCATACAACGAAATTACCGCCCTCGTCTTAAACGGCTACACAATTTTTAGCTGTGATGCGTACTCTATGTAGTTCTATACTCTTTGGTATAACTTATGTGCCACCTTCTTTGTGCAAGGGTCTGACATACACTAACCCGACATAGAAGCTTATATAAGTTGTGCACTTTATCCGGCCGAATGGGAACTGTAGACGATGACTCCATTTTGTGAATTTTTTCTGTCGTCTGGAAAATGGAATAGGTGCCCAAGTAAATGCACACACTTGCCTCTAAATTGACTAAATGAACTACTATCCGAACTTCCAGAACTTAACATGATCTGTGCGGTTACAGACCACTTACCAAAGGCACTATGCTTCAACAAAAGCATTCAACGGATATCACAATCAGAGAAGCATGGGTTAGCAATAATCCACCAAACTGCAAAAACGGCCTAAAGTTGTATACGGATGTTTCTAAAATGGACTCAGGGGTAGCAGCTGGTATCGATGGACCAAATCGGAACGTTTCAATACCTATGGGAAACAAAACCCAGTGTATTTCAAGCAGAGCTCCATGCCATCAAAGAATGCGCAAACCTAATACAAAATTCAGGTATTAAAGGCGGTCATATCCATACATTCACGTACAGTCAAGCAGCTATAAAAACCCTTAGCTCACACATTATTGACTCCAAATCAGTACTATTCTGCTTTAATTCCCTCCAAACACTTAGTTCCAGGAACAAAACCAGGTTATGGTGGGTCCTCGGCCCATACTAGCCAGAAAAGGCTCGGAAACCCCTTTCATTGGACCCGAACCTTTCTATGAAATCTCCAAATCAGCCATAAATCTGGCTATAAAAAGCTGTGAACAAAACAGATGTAATTCATACTGGGAGAACATCCCAGGCCTAAGACAGGCCAAAAGAGCTGTTCAGCTCTTCAAAACAGTTGCCAACAAGATACCAAAATTTTTGCAAGCACGATATCAAGAACTTAGTAGACTACATAACGGGCCACCACGGTCTGCGATATCACCTAAAAAAAATGCATTTAGTCGACTCACCGGAGTGCAGACTATATCTAGAAGAAG